>VYZT01060227.1:0-179396 GCA_013400735.1 Pomatostomus ruficeps | reverse complement strand
GGGGCCGGGGTTGCCGGCGCGCGCGGGCGGCGCGGCCTCGGCCCCGCCATCGCCCGGACGCACCGCCGAGACCGGCTCCTGCTAGCAGTGTGCGGCTCCCCGAGACGGTGGAGCATATTACTCACTCCCAATGAACCCCAGACCCCGACGCCCGTTACGGGTTCAGAGCCTTGGAGTGCCCGTGTGTGTGGCTGGGGTGTTCGTGGAACGGAGGGCACAGTGGGGCCGGCCAGCTGCCGGCGGGGACAGCCGGATGTCAGCACCGACCAGGGCGTGAAGGAGCCAGTCTGAGCCGTGACCGGGAACCCGTGGGGCTAAGCAGGCACAGCTGGCCATGGACCCGGTCTTGTCCCGCATTCATCCCAGTGGATGGGGCGGCTCTCAGGGCCGGGGTGTGAGGGCCAGCCTGGGAGGACGCGGTCGTTCAAGGTGGTGTTGCAGGGCTGTGCGACGCACCGTGGCTGCTCGCTGGTGCAAGCCGTCCGCAGTCCCGGGGGCTGCTCGCCCGCCCTGTGGCCAGGGGCAGCTGGGCCCAGAGCGCTCGGTGCCGGCCCTGGCGCGCCACAGCCCTCCGCCTCCCCTGGCTGAAAGAGCCGGGCAGGCCGGCTTTGTGCGGGTAACTTGATGTTGATGACAGTTGGCAGCTGCAGTTCCCCCAGCAGACCGAGGCAAATAAAAGCATTAGGGCTCGTCCCCGAGGAGAGCGACAGGTGTTCGCTCCCGCTCCTTTGTTTCCCTCCTTTTATTCTCCTCGCTAATGCGTGTCATATTTTTACCGCCCGAGGAAACGGGAGACGCGTCCCCCGCTGGAGGCGGCAGTGCGGGCGCGGAGCCGCACGCTCTCCTCCCTGTACGTGTACGGCATAGCTCCCCTCCTGCTACAGCTTCCTCACGGCTTGTCTCGCCGTGGAAAGCCCTCTAGGTTTGATAGTGCTGAGCTTTTCCTTGCGGAGAACTCTGACGTGAGCTGGAGCGCCCACCGCTACCCAGAGCCCGGGACGCCCGGCTCCATTAGTTTTTATGGATCCGCACCTGGATCCGTGCCTGGTGAGTCCCGCGTAGCCCAGCGGGTACCGGCACATGATCTGGGAAAGGCCGGGGTGGCTCTTACCCTGGCAGTCCCAGTGTTGCTTAACACTGCTTTTCATCTTCAAAGTGCTGTACAAACCTCCACGCCTGCTCTATGCTAATCCATGTGGGATGGAAGAGCAAGCTGGGATAGAGAAGTTCAGTGCTGTCTTCCCCAGGCCATCATAGAGTGCATAAGGGATAGAGCCAGTACGTGGGATATCCTGGCTGGATACCTAAGCTCAGGCCACTCTTCTTTTTGTATCACAGTGGACAGCAGGTGTTATTTTCAGCAAGGTGTTTCTGGTGTGTTTCTTCCTTTTGTGTTAAAGCATCAGTGCTTGGATTTTGTCAGAGAGTTTGTTCAGTTGGTGGCAAGTTTCACTGCCCCAGGCATGAGCAGAGTGGGATGTACTGGGGGCTGGATGTCTAAATGTGCCCTTCTGCTTTTGATGTACCTAATTCTCTGTGTAACACAATGTGGAGAGTTACTCATTCTTTTTGACAATATAATTAATGCTGGCTAAGTAGAAATGCTGTTTGGACCAGGCCAGGTACAGAAAATTTTTGTATTTAAGCAAGTAGAGACACCTGTGACCATTCTGTGGCTGGTGTATGCATATTTTAGGTTAAATGGCAGGGGAAAACCATGATTGTAAGTATGTAAACTGCGGCAAAATAGAGGGTGTCACAATTTTGAAGGAACCATCTTTGTTCTGAACCAAAACTAGCCACATAAGGTCATCAGAAGTGTATAAAAACACACAATGGCACACACACATCTGTGAAACGTGCAGTAACACACAATGATGTAATCGTTGGTGAAAGATGAACTCCAAGCGTCTATGAACTTGTTTTCTCTTCAGAGAGAGCTCAGGTTTTCCTAGAATGGGGGTCAGGGGAAGTAAGGTTACTGGCTGGGGTAAAACCACAACACACAGGTATTCAGGTGCTCAAACAGCAGGGTTAACCCTGGTGTAAATCCTGATGGTTTACATAAGAGGCATTGCACTGCCATGGCTGCAGATGCAGTCCCCAAACCTGTCAGGCCTCTTTCCTCAGGTGCGTGTATCAGCTGTGTTTCAGGGCTAACTCGGGTTAGAGGTGCTGCATTGTTAATGCAGAACAATCAGAAGTGAAGGAGCTTCCAAACTCACCCCAATTGACGTTCAGCTGTGTCAGGACTTGGGTGATGAAACTCTGGTGGCTGCTGAACAGCAATCATTTCTCACAAGCCTCAGATCTGAGTTTTTGAGCAGTGAGGAGCTGCAAGCACAAGGTGAGGACTTCTGGATGCACGAGGAGACTTCAGCAGCAAATCTTGGCTAAGAATGGCCAGAGAGAGCTGGCCATGGCTATAACATCCTATTTCTGTTCTGACTGGGCGGGTGCTGATGGCAAGGCATTGTACATGTTGCTTGCTCTTGTTCTGCAGCGTGCCTTTTTGTATTTTCTTTGGAAAGCTGCAGGTCAAATGAGTTGACAAATGGTGGAGCTGTTTGTGCTGGGTATTAAAAATGTATGTGCCATAAATATCAGGGCATCACTAGAGCTGCCATTCTGGAGGAGGAAGTCACTGCAGGCTATCTCCTCTAGCTCACAGGGACAATGTGACATCTTTGTGCTACTTCAAACAAGTTCCATCACATCAGGTGAAGTGAATCATGGTAACCTCATGCATTTTAATGGAAATGTCAACTGCAATCTAGTAAAAGAAAACATTCCTTAGATACCTTGTCCAATACTTCAGTGTTTGTCCATGCATGGTGGTTCCTGAAGGAGATTTCACTAAACCCATCGACTTATCTGTATTTTATCCAGGTTAAGCCCATCCTGCTCCCTGCTGATGGGGAGGTGTACAGGCACTGCTTCCTCTTTCAGGAAGGGTGGGAGTTTAACCTTTGTTAGACGAGGGAACTCTGTCCTGCCAGAGACAAGCTTCTACGCGAGCTATAAATTACAGTTTAGCCAAGGAACAGCATAGTTTTAGCAGAGGTAATGGCATCTGGGCCTTGCTGCGTGTGTTCTCCTGCAAGCCTGTGTGTAGAGCAGCATAACACAGTGTAAAAGAACAGGTTTTAATTCTTTCTAGATGGTGCATGATCACTAATGCAGCTGTGATGACAGTGGCAAAGGCAACTGTGGGGGGCCATCCTGCAGCCTCAGCTATGTGCCATGTGTTTTGGAGGTCCAGGTAAGTGGCAAATACTCTTTTCGGACATATAATGGCCTCACCCACTTCTGTTTGAGTTGTCAGGTGCATTTGGAAGGTCTCCGGCTCCCAGAAGAACATTCACAGAGACATAATGAAACTCTAAATGTTTTTGAGTACTCTACAGGCAATTGTCCTGCCATCCATGTTCCTGGACTGGAGTCAGGAGGTGACCTAGGCTCTGCATGGATAAGATAATCAAGGCACGGGATAAAAACATGATGAGCATGCACAAGGTCCATTGGAAATGCTTGAGTAGTTTCTTTCATAAATGGTATAACATCTGTTGTTGCTGGAGGCACAAGTTCCTGTCAAAAAGACACGTCATCCTTATAAATATTAATGATGCATATAAATAGTGGTGGGCGTGAGTTGTGGCGGATGTGAGGTTAATGGGTGAGCTGCTCCTCAGGCATCCATTCACTGTCATCAGACTTACTTCTGCACTAATGAATACAAACTGTATAGGTGGCAGAGCAAGCAAAAAGCTTTCTTTCCCCTTCCTCCTCTCCCTGGGGTCCATTCACAAATGAAATGTGTACTGTAATTAGTCTCCTGCTTTGTCACTGATGAAAATTAGTCCTGCTTGTGGAGCCGAGGAGGAGAGGAGCAAGGCTGGGGATGGAAGAGCTGAGGCTGTAGGTGATAAACGAAGTGAATGAGGAAGGCGGTTGGGAGAAGTCTGCAGCATTCCCCATCAGATTGATCCTAGCTGCCTTTGGTGCCATCAATTTCTCTGCTGTTAATAGCTGATGTTTAGGAGGAAAATAAGGTTGAAGATCACCACTGAGCTGCTCTTGGACTCCAGTCTGTTTGTTACTGCAAATTGTGTTCGCTGCCTTGAGCACTGAGTTCCTGCTGCCCTTTTCAAAAACCATACGGCTTTTCCCATCCTTATTTATTTATCAGCAGACTTGGCAGTAGTGCTAGTGTTCATCAGCTGGGGCACAGAAGAGCAGTTCATGCCAGCCAAAACACTAATGAGTAGCATTCAAAAGGGTCTTATGTCCAGTCACAGAAGAGCCCCAAGACTGCATTTGCTGCCTGTGGAACTCAGTGTCCCCTTTGCTGGAGAAGATGGGCCCAACTTTCTGTCAAAGGTACTTTGACTTTCTGCCATTTCAGAGGTGGTGATATTCAAATGCAAGAAATGGTGAGGGACTGTGCTGAGCAAGCAGAGGAGAGAGCAGAGCCTCTCCCTGATGGTGAGTGATCTGTGGATGTTGTGCACTGGGGGGATTCCCCCAGCAAAACCCTCTCTGCCACCTTCCTTACCTTGTCAGCCAGTTGGGCTCCTATAGAGAGATGCCTAAACTCATAAAGCATTGCAGACTGCTTCAGCTCCTGCCATCTAGCCTGTGATCTGTCGTCGGTGACTGTGGCAGGATCCCGTGCCTAGAGAGACCATCACTTGGGCACATTGTGTTTGTGGAAGTTATATCAGGAGGGTGAGAATAACTGTCTGAAGCAAGTACAGAGGGTTTTTTTCAGTTGGATTAAAAAAAAGTAGTCTGCCTATGATGCTTCCGGGAGCAGTTTAATCCTGTTTCCAAGGAAGCCTCTTGTATCTGATTTCTCTAACATTTTTGGTAGTTGAAAGTTATCTTTATCGGGGGGCTGTCTTCATCAGAGGCTTTATGCTATGTTTGTAATAGGAGTGCATGTATCACTAGTCCTCCTCTGCAAGCCTTGCAGGCATCCTCATTAAAGTACATTTGCTTCAGAGAAGGCGCTACAGTCCTGACTGGGGCTGAAAGCTTTTAAAATGTGTGCCCTTCAGGGAGTATTTCTTCTGACATGCAGTGCGTGCCCAGGGTAACTCCTAGGCTGTACCTCTGGCAATGACACTCCAAGTTTATTGACAGGACACAGGTTTTATTTTTATCAGATTAACAATTACATAATCAGACTCTGAACTTTGCTCCTGTGTGTTTTGTGAAATACTCTGGAAAATGCCCTCTTTCACTGTCCCTCACAGGTTTGCATTCACATTACAAACTGAGTATTTGTAGGTGGGAAAAACCTCTGTGCCCCTGGGGATGTTTGCGAGATCCTTTTTGGCAATAACAGAACATATTTTATGGTCAATTTTGATAAACACTGGTCCTTTCTAAGTCAAAACAAGAAATATTTTAGAAGCAGAGACCAATTGAGAGTCTTGGCACCCCACTTTGTGTTTTGCACAAGTAGTCTGTTTGATCCAGCTGCAAGGGATGCCTCAGATTGGACAGTTGTGTTTTCTGGAGGTATCCATAGACAGCCTGGGACAGGGCCACAGTAACAGATATTTGTGGATGTTGTCCTAACCATGCCATGCTCTGGCTCTGGGCTGGTGTTTCTTCAAGGAGATGACACTCTGTAGCCCGGGGTCCTTTTAACGTTACGGAAAAATGAACCTGAGGGCTTGGTCTGCTGTGTACTATGGAACAGGGTGTCTTTTAACCACTCTAAATTTAGAGTGGATTTTAACCTTTCTGACCTGCACAACTTATCTGTTTGGCTTAGTGCTTGGCTGATTCATGCTCATGGTCAAGTCCCCTAAGCCTCTGCAGGAGCTCCTTGCATCCATTTTGGTGAGGAGCCATCCTTGAAGTGATCCTGGAAGGCATCGATAGGTGGTTGTGTGAAGGAAACTTGGCAAGCAGCTTTGAACGAGCAAGTGAGCACTGTCATTCCCTCCTCTCCACATCTATCTGTCCTTTCTGGAGAAGCTTAGCACAGTTTAACAGGAGCATAAAGGTTTTGAATACTTGGACTAAGAAATTGCTCTGGAACTTGAGCACAGAGAAAAAATGAACTCCACAAGGTGCTCCTCCACAGCTTGCTGATGCAGGCAATGCAGAGCTGAACCCTGCCAGCTGAGAAAAGGGGCTGCTGCTGGCTGGGAAGACGCTACCTCCAGCTCCACTGGGAGACCAGTGTGGAGCTGGCAGGTCAGTCCCAGTAAATATCATTTGGGCTACCTGTGTGTTTCAGAAACAAACACATTCAAAGACATTGCAAACTGTGGGCAGACATTTTCTGTCTGGATAGGGCCAGTGGATGTTATCTGTCTGGCTTGCTCGTTCCCAAAGCCTCCCACGTCTCATGAACGTGATGCAGTATTAGAGCCTGCAAAGGAGAACATAATTCCTCCCCCTGATCGTCATTTTTCTTTATGGTTTGGTTTTTTTTTTGTGGGGCTCAGGTGTTTGCAAAAAATTCAAAATATCTTCATGCTGTATTCCATGTGCTGACTTTTCATCATGTGGGGCTGTTTAGTAGTTCCACTCTCAGATGTCGTGGAGTGGTGGTGGAAGAGACCTTCTGAGGGCTGGCGAGAAGATTCTGTGCCTCCTAAATCTGTAAGAAATGATGGCTGCCCCCATGATACTGCCTGTTTCAATAGGCACAGGGCATTGCAGCCAGCTCACCTGACTAGTCACAAATCACAGCAGCAAAAAAGCTCAGGAAAGAACAGTGGAATCATGGGAAGTCAGGAACACCATGTAGGCTCCTATTTATGTTATGCAGGGTGACTTAAAAGAGAAAAAAATGCTAGTTCATATTAAACCACGTTATTTTTTATTGATAATTAAAAGTGCTTTATTCTCGTTTGGGGGCTGGTTAGGTTTTTTTTAAGGTGTGGAGAAAGGCCAGCACTATCCCTGCAGCAGGTCTGGTTTAATGGAGCATGTTGTGAAGGGGTTCATTTACTCAATTAATTCAATGAATTCAGGATCCAGTTTAACTAGACTCAGAAATGGCTAGTTTTGGGGGTGAAGCCATTTTATTGGTTTCTGGGGATTACTCGATGTTCTCTAAACCCCAGTAAAAATTTCTTAGGACAGCCCTAGCTTCTGTGTCCTTGCAATTAATAGGAAAGCAAACACCAAGTTTGCACACTTTGATCAGACTGGCAGGACTAGATCCACTAGATCCTAGTGCACACTGCTGGGTCAAATCAAAATCCCAGTGGTACATGGCCTAAAACTGTAATTAGAGGGTAGATCTGAAAAACAACATACAGACTGAGAATGTGGGCAACTCTGCCTGGGCTTTTCTTTGTTTCCTTCCTTCCTTCCAGCCCTTTCAGAGGAGTGCTGTGTGCTCTGCCAGGGCTGTGTGAGGGCTGGGGTGGCTTGTCCCCAGAGCTGCTGAGCTACCTGGATCCCACAGCAAGCTCCTTTGACAGCTGTGCCGTCAGCTGGATGTTGGGGAGCAAGAGCTCTGGGGTTGTGACCAGTGGCCTCCTAAGTGTATTTGTGCCACAAGGTGGAGAAGGTGCAGAAGGTGGCCCTATAAAATGCCCCTGGCCTATAGGAGTACGTTGTTTCAGGCCATAAAGGGAAACCACTGAAGCCTGCCCTTAGAGACACCTCCAGCTCCTGCCCTGCTGGCCATCTACTCTGACCCCTCCCTGAGCTTTGCTCTTCAAGGCTTTCTGGACAGACTTCAGGATCAGGGAAGAAATCAATTTGTTAATCCCACACCTCCTGGCTTGGGAGGCTGAGTGCCTGGGATCAAACAATCCCCCTACCAGATGTAGGCTCAAACAGTTGGCCAACACCAAACCCACAGCTGCTTGGTCTTGAGCAGAGCTCACTTCCTGTCTCTAAAACCTGTAATTAGAGACAAGCCCAGGAGAAACAGGACTGATTCCTTGAAGAGCTCTTGTGGTGGATCAGGAAGGACAGAGCAGATGGTTTCAAGTACAAGCTCTGAGGCTTAAGATGGGTGGAGCCAGCCCTCAGGCTTGACCCTAGATGTCAATGTAAATAGATCCTCTGGGCACTCTCATTATGGAAGGCAAGGGCAACACTGCAAGTCCCTACCTGCCAGTGCCTGAACAGGGTAGGTAGGGCTGAGCTGCCTCCTGCAGCTGCCAGGGAACAGCCTGGGCCTCACCTCACTGAGAGTGGAGGACTGGCTTGTCCCTGGGCACGGCAAGGACCTGGGGTGTGGGGACTGCAGGGTAGGACAACTGCAGTGCCAGGGCCCAGCCACCGTGGGCAGCAGAACAGTAGGGCTGGGCCGGGCCAGTGCAGGGCCCTGTGTGCTTCTGCTGGGAGACATCAACAGGTCACAGCATCCTCTGGGATGGGGAGAGAGTCCCACAGATGCTGATGCTGCTCCTTATGCAGCATGGAGACAGGACCTTTGGTCATGGTGTGGCACTCCCCCAGAAGAGAGCCCTTCTGTTTGAGTGGGGTGTGTGCCTGCCCCACTGCCTCTGGTGAGGAGCAACCAGCCCAGGAGGGCAGGCGCTGACACGTGGTAGTGGTGGATGACTTCTGAATGTGTTTCTACCTGGTAGCATCCTGCAGCACCCTGAACATCTTGGGTTCTCACTGTTCTTCCTCCCATCTCTCCTGAACAGCTCTGTACCCTCTGGAGCTGGATCAGACAGATGCATAGAGGCTCCAGTCAGGCTTTTTTGCTGCTTTTCCACAATCATCTGACACTCACATATCCTCTCTATACTGCCAAAAGCATGTTGTGCTTTTGGGGTAAACTCTCTGGTGATAAATATAGTCCAAAGTGCGGGCAGAAGGAGATGTCATGAGTTTCTCCTGGCTCTCATATGGGTTGTGTTTAGCAGGTCCTGCAAGTATTAGAGCAGGTGGTTTTCTTCAGCAGCTCCTCACCGCTATGCTGACACAGTCGTCTCTCCTAGAATCCTTCCTGTTTTCCAGGATTTTCTCTTCTAGGTAAAGTTCCTATATTATGATGACTCTTTTGGTTTCGTGTACTCATTTATTTCTTATGGTTTTTTATAGAAGACAAGAGTTGCAAGGAGAAGAGCTGAGCTCCAAGAAGGAACCTAAACATCCACCATCTAAACATGGTGTCTGATAGTTAAGTCTCTTGAAAGGGATATCTAGGAAATCCATATGCTTAGCAAGAAGCCATCTGGAAATTGTCAGAAGATATTGTGTCACTATATCTGAAACCCTCCTAACCCCTGGAGCTGATTTAAGGCTTCAGATAAGCGCTCGTCCATCCTGGATCTAGACCCATTTTGTGAGGATGGGCACGCATAGGGCTCATGGAACGCACTGCTTCCACCAGAACAGGGGCTGTCCTTGCTGTTGTAGTCTCTTGGCAAGCCCAGTCTGGCATCAAGTAGGAGACTTGCTTTCAATTTGTCCTTTTAGGCCAGGCAAACCCACCTCTTGGGATTGTGAAAGCAAGGACGGAAGGGAAATGTGGACAGTGGTTTAGGGGTTAAGAGAGGGGAACTGTGGTCCTGACTGCAAAGCTGTTTTTATTCTGTTTGTGTTGGATCCCAGAAAAAGGCTTTATGATGTTTGTGTTCAGGCCCGTGTGGGGAGGGCGACTGAAGGATTTGCTTGAGTGCGATCTGCCTCTTTGTTGTGTCAATAATGTTATTTGCACAGAATTCATCTGCAGAGGGAAGTGATCTTGAAAGCTTCTAAATCAGATTTCCTGCTCCTTCTCCAGAAAGAAGCACTACCGGAGGCCCCCCAAGGCAAGACAGGCCCATGGTGGTGTGTAATAAGTCCCTGGAGAGGGCAGGACAAACTTCACTCAATATTTGCAGCAATGGCCATCCCTGTGCAGCAGCCTGAGCTGGGCAGGCACCCTGGGCCCCTGTGTTTTGCTCACTACTGCTCACTATTGTAAGTTATTGAAAGGTCTCTTTTCACCCCAAACTGCTCAGTAGTTCACTGCAACACCTCTTCCATGGTCCTGCTGGATAGAATTTATCCATGTTAGACTGCCCAGCATCAGGCTGCTTCACAGCTCCAGAAATGCTGTGTGTTGGACTGTAGCAGTGAGCTAGGGGAAATCCCCTAGCTGCCACGTTTTAACCCTGTCAATCAAAGATTCTGTTCCACCTCTGTTTTTTTAATATTCATCATGTTGTATTACTATTCAGCAATTACTAGAAACTTCTACTGTTCTGTTATACCAATTGAGTAATGCAAATATGTTCCGCCTTTGCCCAGAACTTATTGGAAAACTGTCATCCCACGTCAATCTGTGATTTGATGAGATCCTGGACTCTTCTCTTCTGACTACCCCTTTCCTTTCCCCATAAAACTCTGTGTAACCACCCTCTCGAGGTCTTTCTGATAGCTTGCATCCCGAAGAGACAATAAAACCTGGGTACTTCTGTCAGGAGTCCGTTCCCTCTTCTTTACTTCTACCTGCTTTATTAATAATGACTGCTCTGCCTTACACTGCAAAGGCAATATCTAGGTAAATAGACAAAGAAATACCGCTCCTCTGCAGCCCTCTATCTGCCCTAGGGCGGTGGATAATAATTGTCCCCCAGAACCCCAGGCAGTTTTGCGGTCCCCAAAAAGCATTACTGGACTATGGGCAGGACTCCGGATTTGTGCAATGCAACTGCAGTGACATCCAATTCTGGGACCCCAGAGGTAAAAGGGTTGTGAGGGGAGGAGGTAGGGGGTCCAGCAAGGAACTACCAACATGGTCAGGACCTGGGGAAAGGGCACTTGTTTAGTCTGGTCTAGAGGAGGCTGAGGGGAATCTGGCAACATCCCACAGCTACTAGAAGTGCGGTTACAGAACTGGTAGAGTCAGGCTCTTCCTTCCCATCAGTGACAGCTCACAAACCAAGGGGCCAGACAATGCAGCTTGCAGGTTTCAGGTCAGATATTGGGAAACCCTCTCTCCCACGGGTTTGGTGCAGCACTGGGACAGGTTGCCCAGAGAGGTCAGGGAATCTCCTTCCTGAGTGGCTTTTGAGGCTCAGTGAGATAAAGCTACAGACACGCTGATCTACTATTGGCAATAGCTGTGCTTCAAGGAGGTTTGGACTAGAGACCTCCACAGGCCCCTTCCAAAAGGCTTTTTAGTCACTCTGTTCACTCTGCCAGCACACTGTCAGAGTTTTCAAGAACTTCTGGATCAAAATACCTGATGATTTTTGTTTGACACAGTAACCCAGATCTAGATGGAGGCTGTCTGCTCCAGTTTCCTAGGGCAGTATGATCTCAATATGAAGCTTATTGGTCCAGGAAGGGGAATAGATGTGGAAAGGAGTCACTTTTACCCCCTGACCAGGAGGTGTGTGCAAGGGGAGGGAGCTATTCCAGCAGGCCAAGGTGGCTGGAATTTTGTTTGAACCCACTCAGGATTTTGGAATGGAAGCAAGGCGTGGTTTTCTGGGCAGCAGCAGGCCTGGTGCAGCGTGTACAGTGCTGTGTGCAGGAGACCCCAAGGCGGTAACAACACCTGAGCTTAGCACTTGTGCGATAAAAGTAGCCAGTGAAAGAGAGGAGAGATGACATAAAACTATCTTTAATATATTTTGTGATGTGAGCCTTCAGGAGGAAGTCTCCTCCTGCAGTTGCCACCCAGGAAGCTTCTCTGGGAGGGATGAAGCTAAATTCCCCATGGCTTTGTGTTGTCTGGTTGGATCCTCTCTCCTTTGTGCCAATACTTTGTGGCTCTGCATTGCAGCAAAAGGAAAACCCCACTGGCAGGACCTCTCACTTTGGCTGAGGTGCCCATGTTGACAGAATTTACATGAACTTCATTTCCTCATAGTTTTTTTTCCTCCTTGTTCCTTTGTTAAATTTATCTGGAGAAGCTGAACATTACTGGGAGGGGATTGACTGGGGCTTGTGGCAGGATTTTTTCCTTTGGGGAGAGGAGGGAGAGTCCAGGGAACCCAGCAGTTTATCCATGTCCTGTTATCTGCAGATCTTGAACTTAATCATAACAAATATGTCATCATTGCTGAAGTCATAATTAAGTTCAGCATTTTACTGTCAGCTAATTGTATGAACCATCTTCCTGTCTTGCTATGTCTTGAAATACAGTCTGTTTTATAGGCTCTCTGCCAAGTTACTTAATTTTAATGCTGTTGGAATCAGGTTTTTAAAACGCACCTCAAACAGAATAAATATATTGCGTTCCCAGGGCCTGCCTTGTTTCTCTACATGAATGAGATCAGCTGAACAAGCCAAGCATGATGTTGTGCAGCTGAGCCCATCTGCAGGGCTGCACTCAGTGGCACTGAGCCACCACGGTGTCCCCTGGCTCTGCTACAAACAGCTCATGGCACTCCAGCTTTTCCAGGAAGACCTGTAAAATGTCCATATTTCTTTCTTAAAATCCAGGTTGCCACAAGAGGTTTGTCCTCCAGTGAACTGCGTTTCCCCAGCCTAAATGTTTTCCTAGCACAGCCTTGTCTTAGAGAAGTGAAGAAGAAAGGGCACCTGTCTCTGAAGGGTGCTGTGGAGGGTGTGCTGGGGGGCAGCAAGAGGGGTACCCCCAGGAGAGCCCTCTTGGCCCTCTGCTGCTCGGGAGCTGTTGCGGGATGTGATTTGTCTGGACAGACTGACTTCTCCCTTGGCCAGGAGAAGCTGTAGCTGAGCAGGGGGCTCTTCTGGCAAATGCTGTACAGTGCTAATTAGCCCTTGGTTGGCCTCCAGCCCTTGCTTGTTTGTTTGCTTGTTTGTTTTTCTTGCACTGACTCATCTTACTACTAAGATACAGCAAACATGTCCTGAGTGAACTGTTTCAGGCATTATCCATGTTGCTGCTGATATAACCATCCATAAAGAAAAGAGATGTAATTCTCACCTTCCCACTACTGCCTGTCCCCTTTCCAAATCCTTCAGGAACTGGGCTTGTAACACAGCTCCCTCTGTTTCCCCCTTTACCTCAGACAACTAAACTGGCAAGTGAAGCACGCAGAGGAGCTGAGGTGCAAAGAGAAAATCCCCTGGTCTGTTGTCCTTTATTGTATGCTGGGACTGTGAGCAGTAGAGATGTCCTGCTCTTCTGTCTTCCTCCCCTGTGTGCTGGGACTGTGAGCAGTAGGGATGTCCTGCTGTTCTGTCTGCTGGACCTCTGACAGCTGAGAAATGGTGGTGTGCAGAGTGCTGAGTGACCTGAGGGTGTCTGGGAGGGAGTCACACACACTGCCCGGTCAGTAGGGGTAGGGACAAGGCCTCTTCCATGATCCATCCTCAGGGCTCCATGTGTGCTGCTTCCTAAGGGAGTGATGTCCAAACCTGTGCTGGCAGCAGCATGCAGGGAGGTGAGGCTCAGAGCAGTGGGTAGTGCCAGCCCACTGCTGGCTGGTCCTGTGTACTCTGGTTGCTGTGGCACTGCAGCACAATGGCATCTTTTGTGTGACAGGCCCAGGAGCAGCACTGTCTGCCCACAAGCTCTCAGAAATGGTATCTGTTGTTGCAGGAGATGACAAGAGGGAAAGAAAAGCAGAGGTAACATGTGCCCCCCAGAGATGGGCAGCAGATGGTGAGATTGGACAACACCCCAGGATCATGAACTACTCATGAGCCACGTGTTTGTATTGGTCATGTCCTGCATCTTGTGGGAACTCTCTGGAGATCACACCAAGTGGGTGAACTTTTAGAAATGTGATGTGAATTCACTGCTACCCTTATGGTCTGACTGAGTGGCCTTCTGCTTGCAGGTGTATCAATGATACTTGTGAAACCATATCCTCTGCCAGCTTCTGTAATGCTGGATTGCTTTGTTGGAGCACTGAAATGGCATGGCCCATCTTCTGTCTCACAGCAGCCATCTCTTCTGTTGGGTAATTTGTCAGCTGTTGTCTGATGCCCATCCTGTCATTCCTTCCCCTCTGGAGAGACATTGCCTTATAGTGGCAGTCACACCTCTGCATATATGATGCCACTGATAAATTCCAGTCTGGCTCAAGCAGGAGGCATGGTCTTTAGACAGCCCTTTTGAAGGTCTTCCATGATCCCTCCCTGCCAACTGGCTCAGGGATATGTTCTGTATGAACACTTCCTGATCTGTCTACTGGTTCTGACACCGCCGACTGGGATGTCCTTGTGGAATGCTCTGAGCAGATGGTGCATCTGGATGGGGCTGCTTCAGGTGGATTCAGATCATATCTTGGGGAAAGCTGCTCACTTGCACATTCCATTCCTTTCAGCAGGTTTCTGTCTACCACAGCTCTCCATGGGGACCCTCCCATTTTAGTGCCTGTTGATCTGTTTTGGCTGAGCTGCTGGAGCACATGCTCACTCCTGGCTGCCTTCGGGCACCCCCACACTCCCTACTCCTTTACTCGGCCTTCACTCCAGCAAAGCAGGGACATATTGACCCTTTTGAGGGTATGTCAGCACAGGTAGTGTTGGTCTTGGTGGATCAGTGCCCCAAGAGATCCAAGCAATGCACAGCCTGTCTTAGGAAGGGAAGGGTCTGAGTGTCTTCCCTGTGTTCATTGTTCCAGATGTGCACACCTGCCTGGTAGTATCTCAGCTGCCATCTCCAGCACAGTGCCACATCTGATCTGGTGTCTGATTTGTTATGCCAGGGCCTGCCTCTGCATCTGAAACACCTCAAGGGATGCCTGCCCCTAAGATCACTGCCTGATAGAGACAAACCAGCAGACCCAAATCATATAGCCAGGCTGCATGATTGCTCACTGACCACCTGCTTGTTGGTGTAATGTGGGGGAGTTTTGGCTCTCCATCCTATTTGGGTGCTGTTCTCTGCTGCACTATAGACTTCATTACAAGGACTGACAGACCAATGTACACCTTTGGGCTTTACATATGTGTAAGAGCTGCAGCCAAAGAAAACAGTGTATTTCCTGAATACAGCACACACACACATTACTTGGGCTCGAGTAGGCCTGTTATGTATGGAACTTTTGTTCTTTAGTTTGCAAACACTGTCACCTAAATACTTGTGCAGACTGGAAGAGTGAGGTGGAGAAATGACACTGCTTCCCCTAAAGTCACATGGCAGACAGCTGGCAGATGTAGTAACGACCCAGCCCTTCTGGTGCCCTACCCACCAAAGTACACTGTTCCTGTGCTTTTCCTTACACGACATTCCTTTGTGTACATACCCTCCCCTTGTTCTTTCTTCCTTCCAGCCTCTGGGGTGAGGTGGAGAGGGGATGCGTATGGAGAGTCTGGGTTGCTGAGCTCCATTTGGAAGACAAAGCTGCACAACTTAACCTACTTGCAACCAACACCCCACTCAAGGATTTCAGAAGCCAAGCCAGCTGTTAACAGGAATAAACTTGGCTGGTGTATTTTTACCATCTCCAGATCTGGGCTAAACATCCACCTTCTCCCCAAAGGTGACAAACACTGACAGTCATCCCACCTGGTGCCAACACCACCCAAACCCTCCTGGCCCAGCAGCGATCCCAGGATGGAACTCCACAGGCTCCTTTGTTATGGGCTACATTGCACCCGAACTTTGTCATGAATGAGGCAGTCCTGGCCTGTCTGCTGTTCCATTCCCCACCTAGGATTCACCACACAAGTAATAGCAGCACAATAAAAGCCAACAGAGCAGCTGGTTTCTTAGCTTGGCTTTGAAGTGGGAGCGTTTGGCACTTTGCTGTGCTCAGGTCAGGGCTCTGCTACAACATCAGGGTTCCAACAGCAGGGAACCCCACACCATCATGGTGCAGGTCATGGATACCTGATGGTTTCACCCTTCGTGGAACCCCTTTGTTGAGTTTTTTTCTTTCAGTTCATCCCAGTTTTTCTTAGTGAAATACATCTCCTGAAGCTGTACTGAAGGTACACACTGAAATCAGCAGACCTTGGTATATTTGTGCACGAGTTCTGGCTTTAAATCAGCTGTTATCCCATGGAAATCTGGGCAGTGTCTGTCACACCTCCCACGGGGACGTATTTTGGCAGTTTTACCTGGCTTTTCACCGAGTCTAGTTCACTAAATTTAGCAGGGCTTTGTGTGGATTAAGTGCTGTGTCCTGTAACTTGGCAGAATCCATCTGCTCAGAGCAAACCTGGGCCATTTCTCTCTCTTGCTCATTTTCTTTAAATATAACTGTGCTGCTGGTCTCTTGGTCAACTGAAACCAAGAAAGGGTCTGGTACCTGGCACAATTGCCTCTCACACGTGATGCAGGGTGCAAAGGAGGATGGGGGATAAACTGATCATCAAAACAGCGATTAAAAAGACTCAGGTGAAAGTTTGTGAGCTTTTCTTTGGGGTTGTGCAAGATAACCTCTCACACTTTTGAGGAGAGCAAAGTCCTCCCTGCCCCCCACAGTGTGGCACAGGAGCAGTGGGGAGGGGGCTGTGGGTGCAGGAGATGAGCAAAGGGAACTGTTGAAGAAGATGGGATAGGAAAACCGTATAGATATGATTACCTGGCAAAAACTGTAAGTGAGATTGAAATGAAAACAATCTTTGAGTTACCCAACCCCAGTTACTGAACAACTGGAAAACAATGGTATAGCCGGCTGGAAGTAATCCCCATTTGTTTAAACAATGCCCTCTGCTTGCAAACAGGTCCAAGGGTCGGAGAAGACCCTGCTAACTCATCAGAGGGTCCAAAAAGCAACTTTTAGAGTTTAAAATGTAACGCCATAGGTTAATGCAATGATTCTTATAGGCTGTAGGCAAATGTTGTAAGATTTGTAGCTTATTCTAGATTGGTCAATGGAAATTAGAATATTCAACACAAAAGATGATTTATTGTATTGTAAATGGGCACGACCCTCATTCTGCATTCTACACTCCTCACTCTTCCCTCTCTTCTTCCTCACTTCTCTGCTCTCAGACTTCTCTGACCTGCCTGGAGCTGTGTCCGGCAGCTCCTGGCAAGTCTTTCTTTCCCCACGCCTTCTGCAATAAACCTCATGATCTAAAACCCAAATATAGAGATCTCCATCACCGTTTGTCCCGACCAACCCAACCGAAAACCAGAATTCCACAGGGAACCAGAGAAAGCCAGCACAGAGCTGAGGGCAGAGCCCAGCTCTTCTGCACGGAGGTGCCGGACTGTGTGTTCTCTCTTAGGACACCAAAGGGTTGCTCTTATTCTTGAATTACTCTGTGTCTCGTTTCTCCCGATCGTACACTGGAATAACATCTGCCTGCAACCACTCCACCACCCACTGCAGCTCCTGTTCTGTACAGGCACCAGCCAGGGCTCTGTGTGCCCACACCGCCCCAGAGCAGCTCACCTGGGCTGCAATTTGGCTTTGCTCAGCTTGTTAGAGGCCCCCACTGCTCTTGCAATTAGTGTTTGTTTCTAAGTTGTGGCTTTGTTTCCTAGAGTTCATTCAAATTTCAGAGTTTCACAAGGCTTTTGCAATAACATACTCACTTGAAGGAAAGAAGTAAGAGGTGCAGCTTTCAGAGAAGAAAATACCTGTGGGCATCAGTGTTTTGGTAGCTCCATGCCAGCAAACTTGTTTCAAATCCCTGTTCCTGACCTTTACAGAGCCCAGCAATGATATTGAGTGCGTGCCCTAGCTGCTGAGAATTTGGGGTTATCCTATATTAGTATATTTACCTTCCAGGAGGTCTGGGGTGCAGGGGGCATGCAGCAGCTGTTGCATTGTGGTGTTGTACAAACACAGGGCAGGTGTTGGCTGGCATCCTCTCTCTCCTGTGTCAAATGCAATTGCAGGAGCTGCCCCATTTCCGCCAGCTGGGACAGTCCCCAGTGTAGTCCTGTGGGTATTGTGTTCCCATAAATGTAGATTGTCACATCACGCTGGAATGCTCTCCCCACCAGACTGCTCCCCACCAGTTACAGCTGTGGGTGCGCCCCTGCTGCACTGATTTCAGATACCAGCAGGGAGGTGTTGCACACCCTGCCCACACTGAGCAGGCCATCCATGCAGGCATGGGAAGCTGGACTGCAGGGTTTTCAGACTGGATTACTCTCCAATCCCAGTTTGGAAAGAGCTGCCTGTGTTCAGAACCTCAGGAGGTTCTAGCTGCACCTGGAATTTCTGATTTCTGAGGGTGGAACATGGAGTCACTCAGAGCAGATGGTTCCAAAGTAGAGCACAACCTGTACAGGGAAGTCTTCGTTGATGCCTGTTTTTCTCACAGGTGTGATGTACATGTATTATTTTTGGCCCCTCAAAGCAGGTTTGGTGGTCAGCCATGCCAAAATTACACGTGAAGAGAGGTATTTCAAAGAGACCAATGTGGAGTTTCTCCTCCTCTGGCCTGCCTGTGCTGTGTCTCCTCCAGAGACACTTCACCTCCTTCTTTGCAACTGTCTGTTCCTCTAACACAGATTTGATACCACCCAGAAAGGTGGGTTTCACCCACAGGCTGGGCAATTGTGGCTCTGGTAAAGGGGTTGGTCATGCAGACTTTGGAACTAGATCAGAATCCAAAATTCCCCTCGACTGGGGAAGGGGTGGGGTGCCAAAACTCTGGAAACATTTTTTCTCCCTACAAATAGCCATGGCTACTCACTGCACTGTGAGCTGAGAAAAGCTGGCAATCCCTGGGCAGACGAGGTGAGATGTGCTCATGTCTGGGGTCAGGTTTGCAATGGAGGATAGCATGGTGGGAGCACAAAGTGTGGCAAAATTCCTGGAGAAAATGGTCTCCAGTAATCCAAATGGGAGTTCCTGCATGCTGCAGGTATCAAAGGAGCCCCCCTGTGTGGATGGGAGCCTGGGCTGGTCCCTGTGCCATGGCTAGATTCCACATGCCTCTGGTTTTGTTACTCATGCCTTAATCTTTTTATTCCCTTGGGAAAACTCACAAAAGTAATTGTAAAATCTTTGGCAGGGTGGTGGGAGGAGAGGGGAAACATGGGGGAGATCTCTGCCCCAGCTGCTCTGTCAGTGCTGCAGCTGCCCCAGGCTGAGCTTGCCCCTTCCTGGGGCACCCGTGCAGGGACTCATCCAACTCCTCCCTCTTAGCTGTGTTGGCTGATCAGAAACCTCCCCTGCAGAGAGTGGGACCATGGAAACACAACATAGTCCCTCACCACCTCCGGGGTCCTCACCCATGGGCTGCTGAGGTGGAGGGGGACCTCTGGAGTGATGCTGCTGCAAAGACCAGCAAGGGACCCCAGGGACAGGACCTTCTGGAGAGTCTCCTGCAGTCTGAGGCCGCACCATCACTTTGAGATCAGGGCAAATATTCTTTTATATCCCCCAGACAAAAGCACTGAGCTGCTGGGCATTTGATATGTCGGCGTGATTGGTCTCTGCCCGCCACAGCAATGGGCAGCTAAGCCAGGGCGCTTAGCATCAGGAAATCCCTCACAGAACAGCAGCCTTTGAAGGCAAATGTGATCCTGTGATTGGCAGCCCTAAATCTGACTGGACTTAAAATAGGAACCTCAGCATCAGCTTTCTGAAATTCAGCACTCCTTAAGCTTCATTTTTTTGGCCCTGCTTAATTCTGATTTCAACATACAGGCATTATAATTAGGCATTTTGCAAATGGAAACGATAAAAAAAAGGCAAAATAAGGCTGTGGTATGGAGTGACAGCTCTGTGCTCACCCTGTTAACTCTTCCCTGGACCATCAGAGATGGGATGCTGTGTTAGGTGGGCTCCTACTCTTATTTAAAGTGATTCTTACACTCTGGTCTTGTAACAGGTATTTCAAGCAATGGTGCAAGCAGGGGAAATTCCTGTCTCTGACCTGGCTGTTAGTTACCAAACACTCCTGCACAGGTGTATCCCACAGCTCGGAGGGTCTCCAGGCCAGAGGCCACTTACATCAGTCTCAGAGTAATGGTGGGTGAAGCCTCATGCTAAGAGCTCTCTTCTGCTTTTCTGCCTTCATTTCCAGCTGCCTACAGTATGTTTGATTGCTTAACCCAGCCAAAGCACAGGTGAAATCCATGTATACTTCACCCCAGAGATGGGAGCTTTTCATCAGTAATTAAATAGTCCTTTGTGCCTGCTTTGCAGAGGACCTCAAATCAGACACCTCACACTGTCAACAGCTGCAGGACATTGATGACATAGACTTGTTTCTTTGTTTGATTTTAATTATTCTGCTTCACTGTAAAATCCCTTCCAGTTATACCAGTATAAAAGCACTGGGTAAACAAAGCTGATTTTGCTTTTCTGATGCATTGATTCCACCAGTAGGTTTTGCTGTGGTGAGGAGTTTTGCCAGCATAGCTGCACCAGCAGGACTGGTTGAGGGCAGGTGACAGGAGCTGGATGTGTATCAGTTGATTGGCAGCCAATACACTGCACCTCCCATTCAGTCACTGCTGGCTCAGGAATATGATGAGTGAGAGTATTTGCTCCCTAAACCAGTATCCAGTGTGTTGTGAGCAAGACATGGCTAATCTGTGCTCGTACCTAGGGGCAGGAGTGTGTGGTGGGCTTGCCATCACTGGGAGCAGAGCATGTAAGGGAAGTTGTATGCATGTGTGTGTGGCCCAAGTGCTCACACCTTGAGGCTGAGGGTTTTTCTTCAGAGCACCCCAGAGTCAGATACTTCAGCACTCAAACCCCAAGCTCTCTGTAAAACCCAGGTCCCCAAGCAGGTAGGGAGCCCTCAGATGGGGCTGTGCCCTGGGCTCTCACTGGGCCCCGGAGGTCTGAACAGGCTGGCTGGAGGAAAACCTTTTGCCTGACCATTTCTGCCACCTTGACTTGCATTGAAACACTTCAGAGTGATATACTGGGGAGCTGCCAGTTGCAGGCTGCTGCTCTTTGGATCTGGGTCATGCACAGAGACACAGGGGATAGAATTCCTTCCCTCACCTCCTTATCTCCCCAGGAGGAAAGCAGCATCACCTTCATTCAGTGCTGTCTCTAGGAATAACCTTTTGAAATTACCTTTTTGGAGCTGGGGGAGAAGGATGCTGAAGAGGAGCTGATGGTTTTGAGGGTGCTGAAGAAAGAGGGGAGTGTAGAAATAATGAGCATTTCTATCCTTCCTTTTCCTGAAAATGGTGGTTCTCTTGCTCTCACACCTCTGAAATGTTCCTTCAAAAAAAGGAGGCCCCTTCTCCACAGCAAACAAGCTGTATGATCTTAGAAACCATTTCATCTTGCCTGTGAGTGGAGTCACTCTTTGGAAGCCCAAGATGAAGGTGCCCTGTCACCCACCCATGCCACCCATCCCTGTCTCTGCACTGAGGGCATGCCAGGAGCTGAGGTCTGATTCCTTCACAATGCCTGGGAATCAGAACTCACAAAAAACACCACAGTAGGACTCTGATGGCAGTGTGTACAAGCCAATTTGCTGCTTGCCTTGTGCACTTTACTTCCCTATCTGTCGTTATTTGTCTCTGCACCACTGCTGCAGGTTTCACTGCTGCTTTAGGCTGGTTTGTCTGCCCTTGGTGGCATAGACTTTATTGTGAAAAAATGCAGGGAGGCCCTCCGAGAAGCAATTATTTTGTGTACTGGCTTTAGGCTCCTGGTGTTTTGCTGCCTCCTTATCTTTCTGTTTCCCAAGAAGTCTTACAGATGTTTCTTTGTGTGTATGTTTATATGCATGCACACCCATATATATATGTATACACACACGCACACATATGGATATATATATGTGGGGCTGAAGAAACTGCTGTTGAATTACTGTAGTGTCCCTGAAAATGAGTATATTTTGCCTTCATGTATTTATTGAGAAGGGTTTCTATATGTATGTGAAGGAGTTTTAACAGAGAGCAGCAATGTAGTAGTGGGGAGCACAGCGCGACCAGGTCAGCCCAGCACCACGCAGCACTGCAAATGTCTGGGACTCAATTCAGCCACGGATAACTTGTGGCTCTTAGGCAGCCAGATTCCACTCCTCCTCAGCCTTTTACCTCCCTGTGAAGAGGTGACAAGGTTGAAAAGAGCATTGTTGAAGCTATGAAAGACATCTGGGACAAGGGCATCTTGCCTTTGGGGAGGTTGTTATTGTCCACCCTGCTGTGATTCCTGTCCCAGCTGTGGAAGGACCTTTGGGTGGGAATGGCAGAGGCACATTGGTGCTAGAGTGAACCTGCTCTTGTTCAAAACACACAGCTTGTGTACCTGCTGTCCTGGTTGTTGATTTTACCCTCAGTATTTCCTCTTTGACTGACAGAAGCTACTAAAACTAGCATTTCCCATGTAAATGGAGAATTCTGTCCTCTCGAGCTGGCAGCAGTCAGTCTGTCTGAGGGGAGGCCCCTGGCCCATGTTGGCTCCTGTGCCATGGGTGTTTTCCTGATGCCTGCCTCCAGCTGCCCATGATCTCTTGGCATCCACCCTGAGCATGCTGCAGAGGCATGCGGTGTGGAGCGGAAGCCTTGGTGGCCATGGTACCTGCACAGTGATGACAGGTAGGCACTACCCAAAAGCATCTCCACACTGTTGACCCAGTGGCCCTTTGTGTGCAGGGGTGTGCCCCGGGCAGGCAGATCCCTTCCCGCTCAGACTTGCCTCCCAATGCCCAGGAATACTGCAGGCTGGAGCAGTGCCCACCACAGGTTCAGGGAA
Organism: Pomatostomus ruficeps; assembly: GCA_013400735.1. Taxonomy (NCBI): domain Eukaryota; kingdom Metazoa; phylum Chordata; class Aves; order Passeriformes; family Timaliidae; genus Pomatostomus; species Pomatostomus ruficeps. Next base: position 156,942 of record VYZT01060227.1, on the reverse strand, counting down.
GGAGAGCTGTCTGCACACTGGGCGAGGCCCCTCTGATGTGCATGCCAGGAGCTGGATGCAGACACAGACAGCTGGATGAAAGGCGAAAGGTGTGTAAAATCCCCCCTGAGGGGCTAGGATTGAAGCTGTGAAACCAAAAGCTTATGGAAACACTTAAGGCTCCATCTGGGGTAGCCATATTTTCCTCCAAAACCAGTGGGAGTTGAAAGATCATAGGCTCTAACTCTACTGGTGTTTCATTTTGGAGCAGTTGTGCGGTTTTGAAGCAAATTTCCTAATTGTCCCTATTCTCTGCGCACTCTATGGGTTGTGCAGTTTTTTGCATACAAACTGGGTTCATTTTGCTGGAAACTAGATCAGAAGTTCTGTCTGAGCTTGCACCAGATGTTCTCCAGCTGTGGAGGAGGATGTGGTAGATGAAAGCAGCAGCTGGTCCTCTGGGCAGCTGTGAATGTCATGTATGTCCAGGGGCTTGGTCCAGGAGATGAAGCCTAGCTGGAAGTAACATCCTTGAACAGCACACATGGTAGGTGTAGGAGCCTCAAAACCAACTGCTGCAGCCAACTGATCTCCTCTGTCACACACAATCATTTGCTCATGTAGGCACTGCCCTGGAGCTTATGTGACCTTGAGCCCTTGGTGAGGAGTGGCCTCAAGTGGGTGTTGAAGTTTAGCTCTCCAGGGTCCACAGGTCACCTCTCTTATGTCCCGCACCTACAGCAGCAGCCTGTGCTGAAGTGTTTGCAGGCTTTGCTCTGCTGGAGCAAGGTTTGTTTCCCCTCTTTGTGGTAGGGTCAGCATGGGCCATCAGGAGCACACTGGCTGCTGTTTTACACAGTAGGTGTTTGAGAAAATGGCCATAATGGTTTTCTTCCTCCACTTCTTCTTGCTGGGACCTCCATCAGAGCAGATGCTGGGTATTCCCAGGCCTGTGATCTGGAAAGTAATTGCAGCCATCCTGGGATGCCTTGGGAAGGCCCCTGCTGCCTTCAGCAGCTGTAAAAGCACCTCTGATGGAGAAGATCAGGGTGTGGGAGGCAATGGGCTGGTAGCTGGAAGTGTTTTGCTGGGAGGTGCAGAGCGGCAGCCGCCTCACTTCCAACCATGCCACTGGCTGCTGTGCCCTGCCTGTGCTGCAGCTGAGCTGAGCAACCTGACCGGGAGGTGCACCAGAACAGGGAATACCCCCAGGAGCACCTCCAAGCCTACCACCTTCAGGCTCTGTCTGTCAGCTATGGCAGCAGAACCACCCGGTGTGTGCTCAGAGCTGTGCCAGTTTCCCTGCAGCTGTTGGAGGAACAGCTGGAACAGAAAAGGGCTCTTTTCAGGCTCAGTGCCAAAGTTTCCTGCTCCTTCTTGTCAAGCTGGGGTATCATCCCAACCCACTCACTTCCTGCATGAATCACTCTTGCCTGGAGTGGCCAGGCACCATCTCCAGCAGGAAGGGGCAGAGCCTGCTACTCTGATAGGGACATCACCTCCCAGCTGGCTGATAAGGGGACAGGATGGGAAAAAACTTCTCATGAAAGCAACAGAGGGTCACTCCTCAAAACCAATGCATCTCCCAGCCACAAACTGATCTTCCCAAGCACAGCTTCGTGCTTTCCTGTTGCCTTTGTGTTTACTGTTGGAGGATAAGCAATGCCTGATGTGGGAGGCACGCGCCTGTCATTGGTGGGATGACTTTAGACAGGGCTGGTGCTGTGCACAGAGTGAGCCGGGCAGTCTAGGTCAAGTAGAAGGACCTGGAGTGACAGCACCACTGCCAACACAAGGGCAGAATGGTAGAAGAGCAGATGGGTGTCCCATGCCTTGTGGGGAATGTGACTTGGAGAAGGCTGGGGGCAGTAAGGAAGCTGGGCCAGGCACATACAAGGGTATGTGTGCACAGAGAGACATGGAAGAGGCAAGTGCTGCAGTTGGGAAGACAGTGGAGTGGTGATTCATGTGACATTTGATTACAGAGGTGCTTTACAAGGCCTGCCTCATCTCTTGAATCTGTGTAATGCCTGGCATCTTGCTGGTGCTTTTCATCTAGCGATCTCCAAGATGAATACAATCATCACCCCCAAGGAGGAGGCTGGAAAAATGCAGGTGCAGAGCAGATAGAGGTGAGAGCTGGGATTAAAACCAGAGCAGCTGTCCCATGGGGCCATACTTAGCAGCTGCCCCACTCTGTGCTGCTATAACTGCGTCTGCTCTGAGGAGCCATAGGGCTACTGACACCAAGCCCAAGGCTGTGGCTGAGGTAAACTGTGCTCATAAATTCAGGGCTTTCCTCTGGTGAATTGGCTCTGTGGTGGAAAGTGCTCTCTGCTCATGGATTCTTATGGCCAAGGCAGGACAAAGCCCTGGACTCCTGCAGAGGTTTTCTAGCAGGTGTGTGTTCATGAGGGCAGTGCCAAACCATGTGAAATACCAGCAGGCACTGGTCTCCTTCAGCCCAGAGGATTTTGACAGCAACGTGGAGAACCTGTCTGTCCAGGCATTGCTTTTGTTGTGTTCAATGACTGGAATGCTCTTCTATCACACCTATCAAAATAACATCTCAGCAGTTTGAGGAGTACCTGACATGATGTGATTGCTATCCCATGTGGACTGCTTGTTCTTACAGCCTCTCCAGTGGGAAGGGTACATATTTTAAAGTGCTTTGCTTTGTACTTTAATACCCACGTAGGCTAACGAGGGTAGGGCAGGGATAGGGCAGGGGACAGAGAGGTTTGAGGTTATGTGGTTGCTCCTGAGTGGTTTCTTCCCACAATCCCAGAGGGACCCAAGAAAGTCCCAGCTCCTCCACAGGGATATTCTGCCCTTGTTTTTGAAGCTGCTCTGTCCCAAGGAGCTCAGCCATAGCTTCCCTGCCTTACTTCACCATCCAGCCTTTCATTTGTTCTTCTGAACTGTGTGGAAAAGAAAAAGCTTGAGCAGTGGGAGATGGTGCAAACATGGGAAGAGGTTTTTGGGGCTGCCAATTAGCCACTTTCGGGTTATGCCAGTTTGAGTGAGAAGGTGTCCTACAGCAGATTCCTGCTGCTGTCAAGGGGCAGAGGCAGACAGGAGGGGGTTTGGAAGAGCTCCTAGAAAAGGAAAGGCCATCTTGGCAGTGGTTTCTCCATCCTTCCTCTTACCCCAGCAAGTCATTCCCTGCTGAGCAGCTTTCCAGTAGCCACTAAGCTTCTGTGCTGCCATTTCCCCATGACTCCTTAGGAAAGGACCCTGGAGAGGAGGGATTGTTCCTATTTCTCCTTGAGGGCATTTGCTATTTTGCACAGCAGAATGGACCAGTCCTTCAGCCCGGAAGAAGAGCCTTTTGAGCTGTTTCTAGAGGACCCAATCTCTTTGTGGCAGCAGATGTGGGATTGATTGAAGAAGTCCATTTGCTTGGTGCTGTTAGCCATAGAAAACTTGATGGAAATGTTCTAATACGCTTTTTAATTCCAAATATGTGGTAGGATTTATGCAATTTATGCTACCAAATGCAGGAACCATAGGAGAGTCTTGGAGCAAAGTGTTCCCAGTCTCTGGTAGGTCTGTGGTGATGCCTCAAGCCCTGTTCTCACCAGGACTTTGACTTACAGATGAAATATCTCAGCAGTGCAGAACAGATCCAGGGCTGGCTTCAGCTTCTGCTGCATTATTCATGAGTATGTGAAAGTTCTGAAGAATGTGACAAACTTTGGGTTAGGTCCTCAACACAGCATTGCCTCTCCTGAGATGAAATATGAGCATGCCCCTCTTAAGGCAGGAATGTATACACTGGAGGGGTGAGATAATGGCATATATAAAGGAAAGGTGAAGTTTGGTGTTCTGCTGGTAGTGCGTTTGTTTTCACTTTCCTCCCAAGAGGAACACTTCTCCCAGTGATCTGCAAGCACTCACAGCGATGGCAGTGTGGTTCAAATCAGTCTGAAAACATTTCACCCCAGAATTACTTTTTCATGGGGTTTTGCAAGGCCGCTTGCTTGGGAGTGTGGAGGACCAGGAGCCCCTCCACACCCTCTGGAGAGGTCACACTGGCAACACAGAGTCTCCTTTTTGCCAAAGTGAGCACTCAACAAAGAGGTCAACTGAACATTTAGCTCATGTTCCCTTTTTATGTGCTGCGCTCAGCCTTCTCACGTAGTGATGTGCAGGGGCTCAGCAACACTCCTAAATCCCTAAAGCATTTTGGCTTTGTTACTGAGGGTGGCTGTGGGACACTCAGGGTGGGAGGAGGAGAAAGAGAAGAGGCAGGGATGCTCAGAGGCCCCAAGGGTTGTGTGGGTCTGGAAGAAGACAGCTTGGCAAGGCTCCCACTTCTCTTAGATACTGAGGAAGCTCTGTACTTTCCCAGTGGGAAAGGATTTGGTCCTGTTTTCTGAGAAATAAGTGAGAGTTTTCCTCTTGGTTTCCGTGAGAGCAGGTCTGGGAATGAAGTTTATATAAAGGGAACTGTTGTGCATGTGAGTGTTTCGTCCACCTGGGCTTATGTTGCTGCAAAAATCAGTAATTGTGTTGTATTGAAGGCATGTGAGGGTCCTCAGCCTCGGCTCTAGCCTTGTCTACATCCCTGTGTACACAGCAATTGACCTCTGCTTTTTCATGCTCAGTTCACAAATACACGTCTGGAACAGCACTTTGGCAGGGACAAACAAAGCCCAGCTCTGCTGTAGGCCATCCCAGCCCTGCATGTGCTGGGGAGATGTGATGCATGCTGTGACTGCTTCCAGCAAACAGGTCTGTCTGGCCATGCCTGAGCCAAGGAATCTGGTCTGCGTGCTTGTGTTGGCTGTTTTCAGCCTGCACGTGAGGAGCAGCCTCCCTGTTTGTGCCTCCAAATGCTGTCTGTGCCTCGGGAATGCAGTCCCAGCTGGGAACGGGGGTGCAGCCTGGAGGGTGCTCGTCTGCGTGCTGGGGGATTCATCCCTGGGCTGTGTGGTGGCACCTCTGGCAGTCCAAAGACACAGCCACTGGTGCTGCTGCAGGTGTGAAAGCAGCATCTGTCTCGGCTCTGCTGCTGTGTCCAGAGCCTGTGTGAGGGGCAGCTTCAATCTCCAGTTTACAAGGACCGTGCTCTCCACTCTGCCCTAACCAGCTGGCTGGGGGAGTTGCTCTATTCCTTTTCCTGAGAAGAAGATGGTGGCAGCTGGCAATGCATTTTTGGGTTGTCAGTAGAGTGGTGCTTCTACTGAAGAGCAAAGTATTATTGCTCTTGTACAGTCCTGGCTTTGGTAAAACCAGATGGGTTTGAGGTAAATATGGAGTTCCTTTGTCAAACATAATTAGAGGCTGAAATTCATGTATTTGAAGTGCTATGAGTAATCCTCTGCCTTTCTGAAGGAACATTTTTTTTTTAAACTGAAAACTAGTGACTCACAATGGATTCCCACAGAGTACTGGCTGGATAAAGGACAAAGATATCATATAAAAAGTCACCCTTGGTTTGAAAGGAAGGCAATGAAAAATGAGTGTCTTGTACTAAAACTGTCACTGGAGATTGTTGGCGAAGTATTGCAGTCTCACTTTTCTATTTTTAAAACTCTCTTACCAGCTGTGATGTGACCCTTCCACACCCACAACAGAAAAAAAGCCCTTACTGATTAGAAACAGGAAATAATAAAACTCACTAACCACAAAGAATTTCCAAAGACACAAAATAAACAAGCAGAGATAGTGGGAAATAGGTATTTCCGACTGATCTCTTTTCAGCACAGAAATTATGGTTAATAATTATAGTCACTGGGGATTTACAGCTTTTAGAGTGAATGTATGTTTTTAAGTTGATGCTGTCAAACTGTAGTAAAATATTTTCATCACAGTCTCTCTCAGCATAACAACAAGGTGGCCAGGAATGTCATGAGATGCATTATTGATACAATCTAGAAGTAAAAGAACACTTCAGGCCCGATCTGGGGTAGGGAGCTGCTCTCCTTGCTGGTCACACTGGTGTGCAGTGGAGGTTCCTCTGGTGGGTGCAGCTGTGGGGATGGGGTTTTTACCTAAACTCAGCAGTATGTGTGACGGTGAACTGGGAAGTTCTTTAATGTCTTTTCTCCCCCAGGATTTTGCAGTTTTCTTTGCCTGATTGGTTTCTCCAGCCACGAGTGTTCTGTGTGCTTCACTGCCATAGTTTGCTTGGGGTGGCCCCAGCTCCCACCCTCCTCTGGATCTTTGCAGTGGGATGATGATGATGATGTGTATTTTCTACATGGGTGATCACTCCAAAGGGTCCCATCAGGAAAGGGGGAAGCCTTCATTTTCAGGCAGAGGGTGAAAACTGAGGCTGAGGTAAGACCTGTACAATTCTGTGTCTTTACCCCACATCTGACCCCACGGCTGGATACCTTGCCTCCTTACAGCCATGTGTGGGCCGGTTCTTTCTCCTACCACCCTTATGCCGCTGCTCCTAATGGCTCTTCGAGAGGGCTGGATAAAAGGGAAAGCTTCACCGAAAGAGATGCTGAACCTGGAGGTGCCGGTTTTTACTCCTTAGACACCGCATCAAATGGATCTCGCTGCATAATGAACCCCTCTGAACTGCGGGGCCATTCATTAGTATGCGCTGTGTTCGTTTAAGCACTCCCTGCTCTTTTATTTCTGCTGAGATGAACTTTTAACTGCCTTTGGGATGAAAAACGGGGACCAAATGTTGCCAGCAAGAGAGCAGATTTGTCCCAATCTCCCTGGTCCAATTCGCAGGGAATTTTACCTCATGCCTTTTAGATGATCTTTGTGATTCTGTTATAAGTAAAAGCTAAAGCATCGACCCAGCCTGATAAACCCAACTCACGATTTCCTTCAGAAATTTTAAGGTGTTCCTGTGATCCAGGCAATGCTGTCCATGTGTGTGGTGCACACTGCTTTCCTACGAAGTACTGGGGGCAAACCCCAAACCAGCTCTTTCAACCGCATTGAGGAAAAAACTGTTTGTGAAAGGAGAAAACAAAAGCAGATGCTCTAACACTGTTTATTCAGAGCACATGGGGCAAGGCTGGGAGAAATGTCAGTCGTTATCTTCAAAAGGTTTATTTAGAACTTTTAGTTATGGAAACAACAACAACAAATCCCTAAATATAACTATATGTAACATATATATATTATATATATATGTATATATACACACACACACACACACACACGCAAGCACTAACAAGTTTAAGATCAATGTCAGGATGTCTGGGTGGCTGGGAACAGCATAGACAGAGTAAGCAACCCAGAGGGTATTTCTAAACAGCCTAAAAATTCCAGACCAAGTCTCTCCCTCAGCATTTTTACAGGACTCAAGACTGGAATCTCCTACACTGCACAGGAATAATAATAAAAATAAAAAGCAGAAGAGATCAGTTGCTTGTCCCTTTATCCAACAAAGGGATTTCAATGGCTTATGTGAGATCTGAAAGGTAAATTTGATGCCAGAGAGGGTCATTGCTTGTTGTCTTGTATTTTTATTAATAGAAAGTTAATTATTTTAGAATGTAAGACAAGAAAACTATATAATTAATATACACTAAAGAGCGTGGGAGGATTCTATACAATAATTTAGATGTATTAAATAAATAAAAAATAATAGCAGCCTTCTACAATGCAGGCTACACAAAGGTTTACTTCGGCTTGAAGTACCCTGGTCTTTAGTACACCTACAGGAACAGATTTGCTCCACAAGTGTTTTAAAGAAACATATCTATAAGATACATACATAAGAATGTCTAAGGTTAGGACAAAAATTGAAAACACACTTTACCACGGTCTCCACATATCTAATGACCCCATTCTAGGGTTGTTATGGGAAAAATTTGGCTGCAGAACCTGTCTGGGAGGTGCAGCATCAACCTGGTTGAAAACTAACAGCGAGGGCAGCTGGAAGGAATTTTTGGAAGCTTGCTTATTCTCCATAGGGTAGAGGCGCTCCTGTGACAGGTTTGTCTCTCGAGTGCTGCCCTTAGGGCTCAGGGGAATTTTTTGCGTCAAGAGAGGCTGCTGAGATGGGCTCAGAGACCTCAGTGCTGCTTTGCAGGTGTCTTCACCAGACCTGGGCAAGGATTTCAGTAGATGGTTTAAAAGGCGTGCCCCGAGGGTCTTGTCCATCCACTCGCAGGTGAGCAGGAGATTGTGCACCTCGTGCATGCACTGGATGTAGCCGGTACTGTACCTCTGCTGGGCTTCCAGACCCACTTTGGAGTCAGCTGCATGGGAGGGGAGACAAAGGGGAGTTGGTGAGCGGGGAAGAGCTGACTGGGGTGTTCCTGCTGGGGGCTTCGCGGGGGGTCACTGCTGAAGCCACTGGGCTTTACCAGAGGATGCTTGGCTTGTGGGGGGAAGGTGAGCACGGAGACCCCCTGCCCTGCTGCCTGCCGCCGAGGTAAAACTGCATGAAAAAGCAGAAATCGGCTCTGGAAGGCAGAAACACCTTCCGTGGATTTACCAGTGCCCAGCTCCATCTCCCCATCTAGTGGAGAAAGCCAAACCCCAGCAGCTTCCTGGGCCTCGGCCGGTTTGAAAGATGCTTTTACCAGGCTGCCGGCAGATCAAACCTTCTGGCTCCGGTTAAGAGTTGGGGAACAGAGTCAGGGACTGGGCACTCACCCATCATCTTACTGCTCTGAATGTTCTGGAGGTGCTTCACGGTCATTTCCAGGATGTCTGCTTTTTCCAGTTTAGACTGCTGATAAGGAAAGAGCACAGCAGTCAGAGGCAAAGGAGGGTTTGCACCATGCCCAGTTTCTCTGAAGATGAGGCATTTCCCACCCCCCACGCCCCAACCCAATTTCCCACCAGCAAAAGAACAAAAAGTAGCATAAAATGAGCACTTACATCCAGGTGAAATGCACCCACAACAGTCTCCTTCAGCTGGTCTAAGCAGTTATTAATCCTTTCCCTTCGCTTCCGCTCAATGAGGGGTTTCCTTAACTGGCAAAGAAAAGAAGCAGGAAAAATTGCAGTTGATATTTTTATTTCCCCTCTCTGCTGCAGTTCAGCAAGTCCAGAGACCCCCTCCCCTGTGTGAAGCCAGCTCAGGGTGACAAAGTGCTCAGCAGGGACAAGATGTGGATGGAGTGTGTGCCAGCTCCAGCCACGGCCTGTCCCTGAGCTTGCATCACCTCTCCCTTCTCCCACTTCCAGTCATTTTAAACAGAGTTCCCCCAATCAAAACAGAGTGACAGCGTAGAAAGGAAGCAGAAAAACACCCGCATGGTTTAAAATCAGAGAAAATGTCTTTCTAATATGATGAAAAGCACTGTCCCCTTTCTGTGTCCTGGAAGCAGTGCCCCGGCATGCTTCATTCACATGCCCAGCGCAGGGGACACCTACCTTCCTCTCCTCCTTGGTGCTGGTGACCTTATGCGAGCCGCCGGTGGTGGCCGCGGCCGTCATCCTACTGCAGGCAGCCAGCCCGACTGCGGCGGGACGGGATGGAAGAAGGCGCTCGGCCAATGGCTCGCTCCCTATCCAGATGGGCCCTTTGCTGGTCCGCCGCTCCTCGGCTGTATTTATAACCCCGAATTAGCATGTGAAAGGCAACTTTCTTTGGCGGGTCTTCTTTTCCCACACGAGGGGTCGAGCCTGAAGGTTTGTGGCCATCAATCAAAGCTGACAGGTCACTGCTTCTTTTCAATGACCACGCCAGCCCCCCCAAACGGCGACAGATGTCCACCCTCCGACGCTGGGCTTTGGATGGATCTTTTGTTAGGGAAGAAGGGAAGGAAAATGGGCGCGCTCTGAGCAGCTTGCACGGCTCCTCGTTCAATTCGCACAGATTCCCAGGGAAGGAAACAATAGCCAGGAAGCAGTTGAGTTACACCTGGGAAAATGCCTTCTACTCATCTTTTTCTCCTCTATCTCCTTGAAGCGATGCCTATTCTTACCTGCTAACCTGACCCCAGTCATTTCACATCATTGTAACAGCCTCTTAATTTAATAATAGAGTACTTCAGCTAGGAGTTCCTGCTCCCAGGGATTATTATTACAAGGAAATTATGATTGATTAAAAACTGTTGACAGCAGACACCCGGAGGAAGGTTGTTTCTATCACAGAAATGCTCTAGGGAAAACATAGGAACTTTATTTACCTCCTGGCAACCTGAATTATCTGTTGCACCTGGGTGGATGTAGGAAATACGTAACTCTTCTAGTTTTTGGTGCTCTGTAGAATTTAATATTAAATTTACAGGGTATTGAAAATGCAAATGAAGATAGAGGTGAGTTGGACCTGCGGGAGCTTTACTTCTTTGATTTTTTTCCCCCATGCTGCAAGGCTTGGGCGGCTTTGTGGGGGGTGGGGGGGGTTGTCTGCTCCTCTGGAATGCTGGTGCAGGAGAAGAGGGGCTCTTTGAGGAGGCTTGGTGTGGGGTGAGAACACACTTTTACACTTCCTCACTTCTGCCTGGGTTGGGGAAGAGCATGAAGGCATTTTTCATGACCTTGCATTTGCTTTCTGACAGTTGCTTTGCTAATGAGCAGGATTTGGCAGTGTTCTGTTGAGTCCCACAGGTGAAGCCCTGTGGATTGGTGTCGAATGTGTCACCTTATTGAAGTGCAGAGGAATCAGCTGCAGCGGTTCAGAAGCAGTGTGAGCCCTCCCAACCCACTGTTGGGATTTCCCAGCTCCCAGGGTAGGGCTGCAGAGCCCTCTGCCCCTCCAGCTCTGGGTGGGGATGTACCCCAGCCATAAAGGCAAGGACATGATGTTGTCCCTTGCTTAAGCGCTGTGTGGGTGTGTGTTTGCTTGTGTGTCAATGCAAACACACCTGCAGCATGTCTGCATGCCCTGCTGCCTGGGCTCATCACAAAAACATGTCCCCTGCCATGGCATCTGGCAGGCAAGAGGCTGTTTGTCAGTCACATGCAGCGCTGGGGTGCAGTTTCTTGGTTTTATAAATGCCCTACTTGGCAATGGCCTGGGACAAGCTGTGGTTGTTGTGCTGGGAGAGGAGGGTTGGGAGGGGAAGGTTAATAACTTGTCCTTTGTGTCAGGTAAAGGGAACAGGGATGGGATTCTTATCTCAGATGTGTTGTCTTCAGAGACAGCGAAAGGAGATCCCACTGCCCCATGCAGGAGCCCCTCACATCAGCCAGCCCCAGCTCACCAGTGAAGACTCCTTTGATGTTCCAAGCCTTTTCCAGTCCCCCCACGAAGTGGATTGTTGCTGGCTTTTATAAAAGGCGTAGCTGAGGCATCCATATAGCCACATGGCTCCAGCATCTCGGCCTAGAGGAGGCAGTGGGTGGGTCGGGGTAGGGGGCAGAGAGCACACCCCTGACTCTGGGCAGTTTTCTGCCCAGGCTGGAAGTGCCTGCCCATCTCCCTTCACCAGCACCTTGTGCAGAGAGTGGAACCTTCCCAAGGCACCCAGGGTGGCAGGGGGAAGCCTGAGATCACCTTAGCTCCTGGCCCAGCTGAGCACGGCAGGGGTGTCAGCAAATTCAGAATTATCTTAAAGCTCTGAAGAGCATCTCCCATGCCTGTTGGCACTGCTGCAGGGTGCAGTGTGTGCCCCCATGTTAGCGGCCCCAGAGGTTGACCAGCCCCCAGTGCTGCTAGCAAAGGTCCCTCAGGTGTCTGTAAGGGCAGCACCTCCTTCCTCATCCTCTCTTCCTTCCCTGGCCTTCACTCGCGGCTCCTGCCTCACCCCCGCTCCTGCCTCACCCCCCCTCCTGCCTCCTTTGTCCTGCGAGCTGCCACCAAACTCGGGCGTGACGGAACTGTTCCAGGAGCAGGGTGGTGGCAAGGCTGCGGGTCCCGGGGACAGCCGGGTGGGAGGGGAGGCCGAGGGCAGCGTGGTGGCCGCGGGTGCCCAGCCGCAGTCCGTGCCCAGCCCGCGCCGGACATCTGAGCACCGACCTCGGCTGGGCGAGCGCCTTGGCTTGCCCACGGGCATCTGCTCCGGGTGAGTTCATTTCAAGGTTCATTTGTAAGACAGCACCACAGTGAAAAAGAAGAGCAGCTTTTGCTGTAAACAGTTATTTTACACCTCTCAGTCAAGGCAAAAGCCTTTATTTCGGAGGCTGGGGATGCGGGCGGGAGAGCTGCCCTGGCTTTGGGGAAGGCTGACATCTGTGCTGGGGATTGTAGGCAACCAACAGCCCATTGCAAATGAGCATTACAGGAGCTTTCTGCAAATTCCCGCTTTCCTTTTGCATTGCCACTGCCAGGTTTCGCTGAAAAGGGGATTCTTCTTTGCAAACAAAGCCTCCTTTTTTTTCCCCTGGGCTTTCTATAAAAAAAAAAAAAAAATGAAAGAGAAAGAAAGGGGTGAGCGCTGCTTAGAGTTTTCTTTTTTTGCTATTTGTCTACATTTCACACCCCGGAGAAAGAAAACAACTTTTAACATCTGTTCCTGCAGTTTTTAAAAGGGAAAGAAAGGCTCTTGAAAAGGAAGAAAGTGTGGCAGATGTTGGCAGGTTCCCTTCGCCGCAGATGTCTTGCTCCGAAGAAAACTTTCTTTGGGGACTGAAGGCCAGGGCGCCTATTTGACTCGGGACACGCGACTGCCGAGCGAACGGAGGGACGTGGGAAAGCGCCGCCGAACAAAGGGGCTTATTCAAACAAACCTGAGAGCCGTGAACAATCTAATAACCAGCAGAGAAATGGTCAGCAGCCCCCGGCCCCGCCAGGGAGGGCTTCGGGGCAGCCGGTGGCCACGAGACAAGGGAATTTGACCGCGTCCCCAGGGCTGCAAGCGGGAGTGTCCCTTCCTTGCCCCCTCTCTGCTCCCCCTGGGGCATCCAACACGATGCTTTGGCCAGGGACCATCCTCCCTGAGGTGCTGAGTGGTCTTGGCTGCTCTGCAACCCTGGCTGCCCCATGGCAGCAGCAGAGGACGTGGAGGGCAGGTACCTGCCGGGCAGCTGGGCTGGGCTGGGCTGTGCCACACACTGGCCAAGGCAGCACCAGAGGAGGGACTGTGGAACAGCAGGGATATCTTCGGTTAAGCTTTTAAAGAAGAGCTTCTGCCAAGATAATAATAATAAAAAGCCTCCAATTCTATTGATTAGGACCAGTTGAAATAGCCTCGTGAAACTGACTTTAGTAGGAAAAATAATTTATTTTAATGAAAGCAAAAATTTTGAGAGAATCTTTCACTCCCTTTCTTTCTGGCTGATAAAATAATTTAAAATAAGATTTTGCCATGAAAGTTGGTAATATTTCAGCTTAGGCACTTCATAGGAAATAAGTGAGAAGCACAGAGAAAAGGAAGCAGAGCCAAGAGAATTCACATAAGAAAGTAATTAATTCCAGTTTGATGTTAAAGCTGAGGAGCTCTGTGATTGTTCCCCTAATTCCTGCAATTTTTGTCCTGCTTCATCTCTGTCCCAGTCTATTTTCTCTGTGCTCTGGGCAGGGCAGAGCTGTTCCTGCCAGCGAGGCTGCCATGTGCCAGGATACCTCTTCCTCTTCTCTGCTCAGGGCTGGAGGGGAAAGCCAGGTGAGTTGAGCTGTGTTGCTTTTTTGGAGGCCAAGCACTGGGGCAAGGAGCCCAAAACCCTGCTGGGGATGCCCCCGAGTTTGTCCTGATAGCAGAGGCCTTCCTGCGTGGCAGTTGGGAAGCAGGAGACATCTCAGCGGGACTGAGGGGCTCCTCACTGTAGGAAGATGCTGCATGTCACCAGAGACCTGTGCACCTGCCCAGGCCGGTCCCTCTGGTCTCTTGCAGCTTGAGGTGATAGTGTGGACACCACTATCACCTCAAGCTGCAAGAGACCAGAGGGACCGGCCTGGTCTCTTGCAGCTTGAGGTGTTAGTCCTATCAGAACCTGACAGGACTAACAAGGAGGCTTGTGCAGTACTGAGGCAGCCCCAAGTCCAAGCTAGGCCCTGGCTGGTTAATGAATGGCCTCAATAACACAGCCCAGCCTTTTGCAGGGATGGACTTGCTGTGGGAGAGTGGGAGGGGAGCTGAGCAGGTGCTCCTGAGCATTGCTTAGTCTGCAGTGCGGGTCACAGAAGCACTACTTGATCTCCCTTGTTTTCCAGGCTGGGGATCATCCAGGCTGGATTTGTCCCCAGTTAAGAGACTGCTTGTACCTGGTCTCACGTGTCTCTGCTGGCTGGGGGTGGGACTGTGGGTGCCTGGCCCCAGGAGTGCTGGTGAGCGCTGTCAGAGGGAGGGAAAGGGGTCCTGCTCCAGGGCTCCTGCCCATCCAGCATTCCCAGGTGTCTGTGGGTCTGCTGGAGCTGGTTTTACGGCAGCAGCTCTGCTTTTGGCACGTGCAGTGATGTGGGCTTCACGAAGTGAGGAGCAAAGCGTAGGTCTGGCAGCGGGCAGGGTGAGGTGGGGCAGTGGCTGCTGCCAGCACGGCCCTGATGTGTGACCGTGGGGCATCCTCTGCACCCTGCACTCCCTCCCTCAGCTCAGGCTCCAGGCCCACCTTGCCATGAACAAACACTGTCCAAGGAGAGGCTGTTTTACAGGGGCTTTACTTGCTCTGAATAAAGGGGGTTTTGTTCAGTTTCTTCAGAAGGTCAGTTTAGGCTCAAGGTTGAGGTCTTAAAAAGAGGAGTAAAGCTCTCCTTTGAAATGTTTAAATCTTATTGTTTCTCAATAGCTGTAAACCCCAAGCAGCCTGTCCTGAAGCCCTGCTTCACCAAGGCTGTTTTGCTGCTGCAGTGTTCCAGCAGGGGAAGAATGTGAGGAGCAGCAGGACGTGCCAGCGCAGTGACTGGACGCGCCAGGTCCGGTGGGTGCAGGCAGTGCCTGGGCAGGCAGGCTGGCTCCCAGCACACAAGCACCTCAACCGCAGTCTCTCGGAGATTACTCACTGCTGGATGGCCCGGGGGTACCAGGGCTGTGTCTCCAGGCTGGCCTCAGTAAGGGATGCTGTACCTGCCATGTCGCATGTCAGCCTGGTGCAGCAGCGTTTGCAGGAGGAACACGTGTCCTGCAGCCCATCCAGGAGAGGATAGTTCTGGAAATGAGTTGGTCAGAAAAGCAAAGGATGATTTATCTGGGGGTGAGGAGAAGAGCATTTGCAGACATTTGCTGTGTTGAGGAGAATGCGCTGAGAGCACAGCCCCAGTGAACAGACACCACCCACAACGGGACATGGGTCCAAGAGCACCATCAGAGCTTGCAGCGAGGGAAGCCATGGCTGTGCTGGGGAAGGCTGCTCCAGACACCCTTCGTGTTGGAATCCTTGGCATGGAGTGATTCTGTCTGTACCAGGTCACCGTTTTTGGCAGAGAGCTGGGAGGCGATGGGGTTTGTGGCTGGGTGAGCATTGTGTGGCAGGTGGGGAAGAGGCACAGGGCATCTGGCAGATGAGTTTGATATCTGTGGTGAGTGGTGGCCTGTCAAACCTATGCAATTCACCATGGTGTGGGCAGGGTAGGAGTGCAGCTGGAAGTTCACCTGCTTCACCTGCTACAGGTGGAGAGAGAGAGAGATCATATATGGCATTGGACAGTGCCACATGCAGTATTGTCATCACAGAGAAAGTCCAGCTCCAAAAGTAGGACTGAACATCTGGAAATTCAGTTGGCATCTCTGAATCCGTCTCCTTTACTGAGTGCACCAAACCTCTCTGGCCCCAGCTCAGCGTCCTGGGTACTAGCTGGCTCTACTGTCTTCGGGAGTGAACTCCTGGGATAGGGAATAATTACAAGGTTGGTACCAGATGAGTAATTCTCAGCTTTCCTTTCACACACCCCTGTCCAGCCTTTGTGTTAAGGATCAGCTGATGCTCCTGCCATTGCTCAAGCTGTCTCCTGCCTGGCAGGTTAGCAGTGCTCCAGGCCCCACAGGAAATCTTATCTGCTGCTTCTCAGCCAGAATGCTTGAAACACAGCTCCTGGGCCAAAAGTGCCTTATGGGAAGAAGAAAATCTGATAAATTGTGTGGGTGACAGGCTGTAAGGGTTAGCCCCTTGCCTGTGATGAAGAGGTGGTACAAGGGACAAGAGCCAAGCTTCATGAGGAGAGCACAGGGGAATTTGAGGGACCAGTCAAGGAGAATCTTGAACTTTATGCAGCATGCCATGAGTTACTTAATTCAGGAGGGCAGTGCTCAGTGTTCTCACACTGTGTGTGTGAGATGTTACCAGATGTCACCTGATAACAAGCCTGATCTGCAATGTAGCAAGTGCTTGGTTTATTCAGTAAGCTTGACTTTCACAGCAACGTGGATGCCTGACTCCCCACACGCTGGAACCTGGGGCTCAGTACCCTGTACCCCAGCCCTGCACATCCCATAGTGCAGCCCCTACACTTCCCACACTGCCTGTTTCTTCTTAGCTTCTTGGTGCTTGAGGCCACAGAAGGATCTGGGTTAAGATTCATCTTTGTGAGAAAAATATCTCTTCTGTGAGTAAATGTGGCTTTTGTCCCAGCTTGGCCACATGCCAACACTTGCTTTTTATAGTGCATGTGTATTTGTGTACTGCCACCACATCCTGACCCCCTGACACAGAATACCTTGTCAGCTTGAATGAGGCAACCAGGCCGGCCATGGCCCGTGCTCTGCAGGATGAGTGACCCATGTGTTGTCCTGTGCCCTGGGTGGGTGGGCTGCTGCTGCAGGGGCAGCCAGACAGCCCATGGGGGCACTGGCCTTACCAGCAGCATTCCCGACCTGCTGCCCATTTCTGTTGCTGCAGGGCTGGGATTGCAGCACCTAAGGAAGTGGGGAAACACTCAGTTGGGTGTTTTCTGCTTTGTGGCTGCTGATCTGACAGTGGAAAACAGGAGGGTTTAGGAGGGGAAGGCATGAGCTGCAGGGTTTCTGGTCTGTGGGAGCCAAGTCCATCCTGGATTGTATGTAAAATCTCATGATATTCTCAAAGCTTTTTTTTTAAAACATCTGTATTTTTGTAACTAATTTTTTACCAATTAAAGCAAAAGGCTTTATATTATTTTGATTTTGTTTATGAATACAGTTTGGTTCAAACCAACTCTCCTCTTCAATTTCTTTACTTTTTCCCCTCTTCAGATATATCTAGGAGACTGTATTTTATTACACGCACGAGCATTTCTTATTCCTGTGGAGGAACCAAAAGGTGTAGGAAGTCCTGCTAGCTCTTGGGGCACAGTCACTTGGGGGTAGGAAAACGATGGCCCTGACAAGAGGAAGAGCAACCAGGAGGTGTGGGAAGGTGGATGATGCTCCATGGGCTGGTCTGGGAAGAAAAAAAAGCAGAGTTTGCACTTGTTTTGGCTTCTCCATAACGAAGCCACGTAAAACAATAACAAAACCCCCACTGCCACAACCCTTTTTTTCTTGCTTGCTTATTTTTAACATTAGGAGCTGTGCCCTGGGTTTGCTTTGTCAAAACGTAAAAGAGGCCACGAGACACGTAAGTTCTCTGAAGATATTTCCAGAAAAATACTAGTAATCAGCTGGGTGTCTTGTTGTGTTTCAAAGGTGATGTTTTGTCCCTTCTCCCCATTCCAGGTGCTTCTGTACACACGTGTGCAGACAGTGATGCACTTTCACACCTGCACCTGGACAATGCTCAGAAGATACAATTTTGTAGCCCTTTTCCAAAGCAGTGCCTGACTTTGAAGGTTGGGACGGTAGAGTTATGGAGTCCTCTCCTCATTGGGAGCCAGGGATCCCATCAGGAGAAGCAGGAGAGGTCCAGAAAAGCTTTAGGGAGTCTCAGGAAAGGTGCTGTATTTGCTGGTGTTGTCAAGGGATGTGACAGGGGCTCCTGTGCTACCTCAGCCCTCAGCTGAGCCCAAATCCAACTGAAGAGCAGCTCTAAGCTCCTGCCCATCACAGGTTTCTGCTGTAAGAGCTAATTAATTAGTTTCTGCAAAGCCGTTTGAAGGGGTAAAGGTCTAAGCAAGTGCATAGCAGCGTTATCCGGAGGCTGTGAGCTTCAGAGTTTAACAGGCACTACTTAAATACCAACTGAGTTAGTAACCTTGTCGTTTCTTTAAAATGTAAAAGAACAGGGAAAGCATTAAAAAAAACCACCTCAACAGTCATTTTCAGCAGTGTTCACAGCCTTGTGTCTTTCTGCATGATTTGGGATTGTCAGAGTATTTTTTTCCAGCTCTATTGAATTGATGGATGTATTTGACTTATTTGACTGGGGGTTTTTTGTTTGTTTGTTTGTTTGTTTGTTTTAAGCTCAGGAAATACATTCTATGACAGTGCTGTTTCTCAGGGTAACTTCTGTTGCTTCCTTTTATGTTTCCCATGCTGATGGAAACCTGGTTTTGACTTTAGTAGTAGACCCTCCTTGGAATGGATGCTCCACTTTATAGATAACTTTCAATTGTTACACAGTAATAAAAGTTTATTAAAACAACTTGCTCTCCAGGAAAGGAATTTCCAACAGATTTTTTGCCGTATGATCCTTCTGGCAATTGTTTTTCTTTTCTGACAATCTTTACATGCTAACCCTTAGTTCTTGTGGTTTGCTATAATGTTTTTAAAATGTGTTCTAATTCTGAAATGGAATCCCTGTGAGGAAAAAAACCCTAACTGATAAGGAAAACAATGACATTTATCTGTGTTTTCTACTGGAAATAGTATTTTGGGGGTGTGAGTCTGCTCATTATGCATTAATTGAATGAACTGAAAGGTAAGAAAATACTCACCCACAGATGTTTCTTTGAGAAAAGCTTCAGGAGTCTGCAGTGAATGTCTCCAGGCCGTAACAGGTGAAACACAGTTTCAGGAACTGTCACAGGCACTTGTGAAACCTGGTCATTAAGTTCAGCCATGGCAGCTTGGTTCAAAGTCCATGGAAAGACTCAGGATTCTTGTTCCGCCCAACTTTAAACACAAGAAATTCAGCATAAATGCAGTTGTCCTTACTTCTAACATTTTCTTTGCGTTTTTCCTGGAACACCTTGTCAGGAACCAGGAACACAGGCTCTGGTCTGTGAATCACACCAGTCTGTGTCCATGCCTAGTGAAAACATTAACTGGGTGTTGGTTCTATTCTTCCCTCCTTATGTGTTCGTCCAGACAGTTGGCAAGACGACCCAGATCATTTTTTGAGATGATCTGTGTTGTACCTATTCGGATGGCCATGTAGGTGCCAGAGCCCCTCCATCCCATCGTGTGGCAAGGGGTGACACGTTCACAGCACAGGAGTTATTTCTGGGCTCTCTGTCCTGCTCCTACCAGCTTGAGCTCTGTACAAATGGGGCTCCTGCTGGGTAGCTTTCACATGTAACACTGCCACGAAAACTTTGGGCTGTGGGCAGTGACATCCAAAAGTGCATCGCTGGCAGCAGGAGCTGGGGGACGTGGTGTGGGATGTGATGAGAGGCACCCGGGACCTACTGCCACAGCAGGAGAGTGGAGCAGAGGAGGAAAGGGCATGTGTGTCCCATGGAAAAGAGAAGATAAAGCAGGCAGTGGGTTCCAGGGCCTTGCAGAGAGTTGAGGTTGGCCAGCCCTGGAGAGCTGCCGTGCCATGCTGCTCTGCATGAGGTAAGGTCTGAAGGAAGAAAAGAGGGAAGTAAAATGGAACTGCTTGAAGGAGGATTAATTTTGCAGGCTAACATATTGTTCTTCCCCAGTTTTGCTATTTTTCAATGTAGGATGGTGATGAGAGAAGCTTGAGCCGAGCTGCAGGACTCTCTGGGCCTCCCACCAGCAGCAGAAAGCCCCAGGATCCCATTCAGTTCTGTCCTTCCTAAGCAAAGCACCTGCATTCTTGCCTTCCTAAATACCTATCTTTTCCCCCAGTGAAGTAACTTGGATTTTTTTTATGTTTACTCACTTCTTAATTTGCAAGGATTAATTAATTCACAATGAATCTCTCAGTCATGGCTGTGAATTAGAGAATCGTTAGCATGCTAAGAGCTCTCTCACATGCTGTATTTAATTCCTGCTTCTAAGAGCTTAGAAAAATCATGCTCTCTCTGCTTAGGGATTTCTCTGCAGTGTGTGGGGATGGTAATTGCACTGAACCAATTTCTTGCATGATCTCTCTTCTAATGGTCATTTTTAAAGCAGTAGTGTCTGTTCTCCAAGAGCTGGTGTTGAATCCTTGTACCAGCTCTTGTCTTTAGCTCCTTCTCCTCTCTTCTCAGTACCCTGATTATTATATGTTTGAACTTGAATGTTTTTAGCCTAAGTATGGGTTAACAATTTGAACTCAGACATACACACCCTTTCCATGTTGGCTTTGAAATCAGCTATTCCCAGCTCACAAGTGGGATATATGAACTGCCAACATTTTGCTGACGGCACGCTCTGGGTCCCAGTAACCATCAAGGTTCTATCACCTTACATGGCACCATGAGCCCCACCTGCTTCAGATCCAGTGCTGCTGCCTCTCTTCCATCGCTACATAACAGCAAGTATATATTTGAGGGATATTAGCAAGTATATATAAATCTGTAATACACACACACACACACACACACACACTCACACACTTGTTTATACCTCCATGTCCCGTCCCGTGAGGTGTTAGCATGGCAAGATTCCCTAGGGCAGCCCCCCTGTGGCACCAGCACACTGCCAGGCTGGACCTGGAGCCCGTGGTACCTGTCCAGGGACATATCCCCATGGAACCAGTGCTGCTGCAGCTGCCCAGTCCCACAGCACAGTGCCAGCCCCTCTGTGCTCCCATGCTGTCAGATGCAGGGATGGCTGCAAGTGTCTTTTGCACATTTTTCCATGTCTGAGCTGTAGCACACAGCTGATGAAGCAGGTGGGTTCAAGAAGACCCCTAAGAGGTGAAGAGTTAGCTCTGCCCACTGACACGTGAAATCCACCAGCTAGGGAACTGTGACGTAGAGATAAGAGCAGCAACACACTGCTGCAGGAAAACACAACAGCATTGCGAAGCCCAACCCCAACCCCCCCAGCAATGTGACGAGGAAGTGCAGCAAAGGGATGTGGAGACACGTAATCAAAAAGAAGCTTAAGATAGAAGCTGTTGGCTCACAAGAAGCTTATGGACATTTTGGGAAAGCAGGTCCCATATGGCTGCATGTCGGCACTGCATCAGACCTGCAGGGTCAAGGTTTCACCTCGTGCCTTGTAAGAAATTCATTACTTGTTCCATTAAAAATGTATTTTCTGCTTTAAACATATTATACCACGCTAATGGACAATATCAACTTGATCTGTGCTGGGAGAGGTGCGGGCTTTTCTCCATCCAGGCTAATTTGCATTTATCATGGGGACAGTAATGGATGAGTATTATGTACAGGGACAGAAGACCAATCTGGAGTCCTTCCATGCCATGATGGGGACTGTAGAAAACTTCCAGACTGTAATTCCCCAGCACCTGATGCATCAGGACAGCCCGAGGAGAAGGGCACGGCCGGGGCTGCGCTTCCCGTGCGGCAGCGCCCCGGTCCCCGGACAGTCAGCCCCTGTCCAAGGCACGATGAGTTCCAACCCTACACTGAAGTCGTGAGGGTCATGGCATGGAAAAGAAGTTTTATGACAGTACAGAGGGTGTAGATGGTCTGCAGGAGGGCAGGGCAGAGTGGGATAAAAATGCTGAAAAGAATAATAAATACAAATAACAAATTAATAAATACCAATTAATAAAATTTAAATAATAATTACAAAGACTGTTAACTACGAATAAAGAATAAAGGAATGGGTTGCACTTCGAATTCTGCATTCAGTTTTGGGTCCCTCACTTTAAAAGGGACATTGATGTGCTGGAGCGTGTCCAGCGAAGGGCAACAAGGCTTGTGAGAGATTTAGAAAACTTGTCCTATGAGGAGTGGCTGTAGTGAGATGGGGCCAGTCTATTCTGCCATGTCTGCAGTGAGAGGACCAGAGGAAATGGCTTTAAGCTGAGGCGGGAGATCCAGATTAAATATTAGAAACACAGTTTTCCCTGTTCTGGAGGTCAGGCATCGGAACAGGTTGCCCAGGGAGGTGGTGGAGCCCCCACCCCTGGAGGTGCTCAAGAAGTGTCTGGACCGGGCGCTGGGTGATGTGGTTTAGTGACTCAGGGGTGCAGTGGCAGTGCTGGGTGGATGGCTGGACCGCATGATCTTACAGGTCTCTTCCAAGCTTGGTGACTCAATGACTCTAATAATGATAAAAAGCGCCATGAACAATAAAACGAGGAAATAAGGAAAACGTGGGAAGGGCGCGGGGCCGCCAGGCGCGGGTGGACGCCCTCGGTCCTCCGCGCCAGCAGGNCCTCTGCCGCAGCCACAGCGCCGGAGCCGAGAGCCGTCAGCGGGCGGGCGGGGCCCGCCGGACGCACAGGTACTGGGGAGGCCGGGGGTGCGGGGGGCGAGAACCGTGACCATTGTCCGGCTGGGGGCCGGGCCCTGCCCTGCGGGCCGCGGGCGGCGCGGCCCGGGTGGTGCCCGCCGCGCTCCGGGCCCGTTTCCCCGCTCAGCGCTGGGAGGGACCGGCCAAGTGCTGCAGGCCTGGGCAGAGGACAGGTCCGGGTATCGCTGCCGCTGCTGCGGGGGTGCCGTGTGGCACAGCCGGGCAGCCCGAGGGGAAGGGCACGGCCGGGGCTGCGCTTCCCGTGCGGCAGCACCTCGGTCCCCGAGCTCCTCAAACGCCGACCCCGGGGAACGATGAACGGAAAGCCGCGCACGGCTCGCCCCGGAACGGACCGCAGCGCTCGGGCCGCTCCCGAGGAGATCGGCGGGGCAGTGCCTGTCCTGGCACAGCGGGGCAGGGCCGGGCTGGGGGCGCTCCCGCCGACCACCGCTCTTTGTTAAGGCCTGGGCTGCTCGAAGTGGCCGGAGGTGCGGAGCTGGCACTGCCTTACGCGGCCTCTCGGGGTCCGGGTCTGAGGCCTTTTCCTACAATTGTTGTTGCTGTTGGTAGCCCCGATAGGCCTTGGCAGCAGTAGCTGTGCATGAGGGCTGCGGAAAGCCTGTTTTCTTTGCAGACTGCCCCATAGACAGCTAACGCAGCGTGATCTCTCTGTTCTGTAGAATAAGAAAAGTTTTGCCATTGTTTGTTTTTTTTTCCCCCCTACAAATCCGGGGAATGCTACTGGTACTGAAACTAGGATGTATCCCGTTTTGGTGTTTTTAAAATTTTTTAAACTTTAATTTTTCGTGAGGGATCATGTAGGTGCCCAGGATTTATTTAAAACCTACATACTGTCTTGTGGGAATGGTGTGATTTAATTTGCATGATGAGTCAAAGATTAAATTACATGACCTAGGCTCTTCAGTTTCAGTGAGGCAAATAACAATGCATGGAAGAACAGTTTCAGTGTACATCAGAAATGAAATTTGATTAACATCAAAATGTTCTGAAGTTTTGCCTGCATGTGGGTTTTTTTAAACTGTCAGAAACTCACAATTCAAGACCCTTAGCAGTGTGGTTCATCAGGAAGTGTGTCTTCCTAGAGCTCATGTAGGCAGAGGAAATTTATCATCCTGAGCTTGAACATTGGTATCGAAGCTTTTAAGTAACAGATTTTTACTATTTAAAACACTGTGTACCTTTAATTAATAGCTATTACCTAATACCTGTTGATGTGACACATGCCTTTAACTGCAGAGTTAAAAAAAGGGCCATGAAATATTTTATGAAGTAGAATAAGCGGGGTACCTCTTCTGGGCTCAGGAGTAACTTGATTTTTTGTTGTTTTAGAGTTGTCCTGTAGAAATTGGCAGCTTATCAGATCTGTAAGTGGCATGATGGTGTCTTCGTAGGTTTCTGTCTGCCATGGACTCGCTGTTGTAAGAATATTGTGTTCCACAGTTAGCTTCATGGTTTTCCTGTGATGTGAGAAGCTATGATGCACTTGGCTTAAATGTATTTGTATTTAATGTGGATCTCAGTTGTAGCATGATGTACCCACCATTGGGGCTTTCCTTGGTCAGACAGAATTATCTTGGGACAGGAGGAGGTCGTGTCTGGTGGTGTTGGGACCAAACAGAATAGACTTAGAATGTGAGTTTGTACATATGGACTGGCATGCTGCTGAATGTTTCTGAATGCTGATAGCACTGATTTTTTTCTCTTAAGTTTAGCTGCATTCTCTTCTTTATGTTGACAGACAGTTCTGAAATTCCGTTGTGTGTGTTTAATGCACTGTTGTAGGTGCAGAATTATAACACAGTATTAATATTTCTAAAAATATATGTATTTACAAATAAAGGAGGGGCAATAAAAGCAGCAGTTGAGTAATACTTTGTGACAGTATGTCTCTGAGAGATAATTATGCTCTTTGGGTATTATCAAGCCCAGACAAATGTATATTCCCAGTGGGGTGTGATAATATTAAAACTGCATCTCTTGGAATTCCTTGATTGGTTTATTCAGGGGGGAATGGTGTCTATTTTGCATTCTGTCATGGAAGCTAATGTAGCTCTTATTAATTAATGGCTGGTAGTTGAATGAGACTTGACTGTTATCCTGTAAGTGCTGCACTTCCTAAGGGTTTTTTAATGGCATTTTGGTGAATATGAGAATTAGTGGCCAGTGTCTTCCCTTCTGAATAATTTCTTTGTTGAGTCTTTGCAGATTTTTTACAGGAATTGTTTTGCAGCCTAATTTTTTCTGTAAAATATTTCTGAAAGCTGATAATCTCTGTATGTGCTTTAGAGGCTTTAGATACTTGCTGAAATAATGATTTTTTGGTAGAGTTTCAGAAAGGTGTTCTAATAGCTGGTGCTGCTCTGTAACAGGGGGCAGGAAGGAGCCTGGTGGCCATTTGAGTTACCTTCTGGCCCCACTTTTCTGTACTTGTGACACTTTGTAATATGGTTTAATTACAAGAGCAGCTATTAAAAGTGTGATTATCTTTGTCTAATTGGAGGCATCTTGCAGTTACCTATCAAAAATAAGATTTGACTCATTTGCTTCTTCAAAATTAATAGTTCTGCAACAGCCTGCAGCTATTTATGTAAATAACATGCAGAGCAAAAATGTGAGTTGAGTATTTTTCAAATGCTGTAATTTCTGCATTGTACAGCTGCAATTTTGTATGTTTAATTCTCTATTTGCCCATGTTTTCTCTCAATACCATGCTTCTGGCACCACGAGGGGCAGAGGTGTGAGCCAGAAGGAAGCTGAAGGTCTGCCAGTGAGAAGGTGAAACTTTATGCTGAGATCCCTCCCCGCCCCCCAAGTGCAAACACAAAGGTTGAATTAGAAGATGAGGCTGTCTTGAATTATTTTAAAGGACTTGAGCTGGGCTGTTAAATGCACAATTGGGAGTACCTAAGGCTTACACTGTTGTCATGTGAGTTTGGTCTTTCTTTAGCCTGAGCAGATTTATGTGCTTTTCTTATTGCACCTTGTGATAAAATAACACATTCATTTGCCCCTATTTAAATACTCCTTATAAAGGCTTGAATTCAGGATTGATCCAAGCTGGAAGCAGCCAAAATTCTATGTGTTTACAGGAATAACTGTGCTCATTCCTCAACAGCTTTCGTGGCCTCTTTTTTTCAGACAGTGTTAATTTAGGAAGTAAATTGCTTAGGTTTAAATAAACAACTGCAATTTGCTTTCTAACGCCCTTAGTCTGAGTATTCTAGCTATGCTTGATGTAATCAAAAGACACTACAAAAAGTTCCTGACTGTTGACTTCAAATTTGCTAAAAGGAAGCAAATATTAAGCCTATCCACAAGGGCATAAAATTCTGGGGGATATTGCTGCATGTTGTAGCTAATAATTCTGTTTATTGAAAGTCTGCTACTGGTAGTTAAATTCCAAGTTCCTTTCTAAAGATCCGTTTGCTCTGTAATCCTTCCCTCCCCTTCAAACACTCAGAGAATTCATCACCAAGAAGTTAAATATAGCAAGACAGTTCAAAAATTGGCAAGTTATAATTCGTAATATTAGCGTAAGATGTTTTTCTAAGTTCACAAACATCTTTGGATGAAGATATTTATGAGTTACTACTTAGATGTTAAAAACATTGGATGTTTTAAAACATTCAGGTATACTGCCAAGTGTGGGAAATGGCTGCATCAGTGAAAAATTACTCTTTGCTGCTTTTGATCCTTGCCCTGTTGTGTATTTTTTTAGTCAGTCTTTATTGATAACAAACTGTGTTTTCCTACTATGAGAATGTAACTGTAAGTTTAACTGCAAACCCTGCAAGATTTGAAACATGAGACTTAAAAATAGCCAAGATAGAACTTGGCTATAAATGCAATAGAACTAATTTGTCAGCTTTTAAGAGAGTTGAAGGTATGTGACTGTGAAAACAGTACTTATGTTCAGTCACTCATGTGTGAAATGCTTTATCTCCTTTTAAGTTTATCTGTGTTAAAACACAGAATGAAAAAAAAAGAAGTGTTTCCAGAAATGTGGAATGCGGGATCTTTTTCTGGCTGCTAGTGCTGCCCAAACACGTAGCTTGACATCTGAAGAAATACCTTTCTGAAAAGTGTTCATTGTTTTATTTATGACTTTTGAGTAAAGCATGGCAGTGCACAGAAATGGGAGGAAAGGCAGTTGCACAGAGAGCTGCAGAAGGTCCCTCTGACACCCAAGCCGGCTCTTGCAGCAAGTGTTGATCCGACTTTCTCTGTCATTTTCTCCATACTTTCCTGGCCAAGAGTGCACCTGGGAAGCTTCCCATGGATGGATGTATTTTTCCAAATATTCATTCAGATCCACAGCAGCTTCCCAGCTCATCTGCTGAGGAGCTGGCTTTGAAAAGAAGTCTGTAGACACTGAGTTATGCGTGCCAGCCTGTATGGAGTGGTAGATGAGTGTGCTGATCACACACATTCAGAGCATCCTGCTGCAATGGGGGCTCTGAGCTCTTCCTCTGGGTAAGCAGTTTCAGGGGGTTTTGCAACACTTGTAGAAATGAGGCAAAAGTTATTTGTGTCATTATATTTTACTTTTGACTGTTACATGGGAAGTTTCTGCTCTGGCAGATGATACTCCTTTTAATAGATGTCCTAAGATTATTTTTTTTTGTTTGATGTATTGCAATTGTTTATAAAATTAACCACCACATAACATTATGACTTTATTGAATATCATGTATAGACAAAGAATGAGCAAAAGTAAAGTCAGTTCACAGAGATGTAAAATTTTAGCAAAGAAAATGTGGGGGGTTTTATTTTAAAAGAGACCTTAGTGATGCAGACATGCACGGAGTGTAACACAGTGGTGCCTGAGAGATCTCTCCCACACAGTTTATAAATGCATGATTCCTCTAACCTGTCACACCTGCTATTCAAGTCCTAAGTTTCTTCTGACTGGAGTTTGGTAGTAATGGACAAACTTCTCAGGAGAATTTAAAGAGATACCTTGGAGGAGGTCACTTGAGGCACAATTTTGATAAAGACATTGTATGTGCTGGGTACTGTATTAGACAAATGTTGAGAAAGCAAAGTTAATCACTCAGAAATTATCAAATATCCCAAACACTGCTTTGCTTATACTGATTTGGTACAAAAAGTTTATGTGATTGTTTCCAGGCTTTTTCAGCTCAGTGCATGTACATCCTTTGCATGTACTTGTTTAGTTATAGTGTATTTGGTCTCTTGCTTTACTGCATAAAACTCAGTTCTCAGAAGACCGAAGGATGCAGGTCCTTGGGGGTTTTTCTTTGGTTCACAGATACTAATGACAGTGCATTTCACAGCCTTCTTCAGCAGCATGGTGCTTCTCCTCCATTTTTTCAGGGAATGATGCTTGAGCACAGAGAATTTCCTCCTCTGTTTGAGCATGTAATGCTGTCTGTGTTGTCAGGTGGAGCACTTCAGAAACACGCGCTTCCCAAACTTTTTTTCCAGTGACACCTATTTGTGATGTGAAATTCAATTGCCTGGACATAGAAACCTAGTTTTATTTTAGATATTCCAAGACAGCTGCCCTGGACAGGTAGGAGGTTTGTGGTTTTCTGAAAGGGCAGTTGGACACCAGCTGTGCAGTGTTAGGGCATTCACAGTGGTGTTTGTCCATCTGGCACCCGAACTTGTGCTGTGACATTGGTTGTTAGCCTTGGAATCTCATTTTGGGCTTCCAGAAGAGGATGAACACTCAAGCAGTGACTACATTAGGCACATGGGTTATGTGTTGTCTAATGAGAAAGGAAGATTTGGGATCAAATTCTGCTGCCCAAGGCAGTACTTGGGAGCCTTCTCTGAGGGGCCTGGTTTTGCTGTCCTCTGCCTTGTTGCCTGCTTTCCAGCTTGAAAAAAGGAAAAGTTCCTATGGAAATCTTGCCTGTTTGTAGTCTAGTATAGTTTGTCAGTGGAATGAATGAAAGCTTCTCTTACAGTACAGCTGAGGAAAACTAAAATAATCAAGCTGATTGGAAAACTTTAAATTTTGGAAGAGTTTGGTGTTGGATTTGAGGGTTCAAATATGAACTTGAGAAGTTCAGGTTGTCTTAAAATAGGATTAAAAGCAAACACAAGCTCCAGTCACCAGGGCAAATAGTCTTTTTCCATGAATTACAGGCATAATGATTGACAGCAAAGACAGCTTCTTCAAAATAGTCCATGTTGGCTAAACAAGTGTGGTTCTGGAGGTGATTATTT
Source organism: Pomatostomus ruficeps (assembly GCA_013400735.1). NCBI lineage: Eukaryota > Metazoa > Chordata > Aves > Passeriformes > Timaliidae > Pomatostomus > Pomatostomus ruficeps. The sequence continues at coordinate 128,590 of VYZT01060227.1, read as the reverse complement.
AGATTCGTAATCTCTAAGAAAAGCAGTAGATTGACTCATCAGAATTGACTAACATAGTTCCGTTTTATGTCTGTATTTGACATTGAGCAATATCCAAACTCTGCTGACTCTGTAATAGGGTGGAACTGGAGTAAACAGTTTTTCTCTTAGGAATTGCATCCATTCACAGAGCATTTTGGGCAGAGTGCTGGCATAGCTGTGCTGTCTGACTGGTGATACCCTTAACTCGTGTTATGGTGACAGGTTTAACATCATTCAAACATCATCCAAAAGAACCTCTTCATTGCAGGGTTATGGAATATTTTCCCAAAAAGTTATAAAAACTTCAGGGCATTTGTGCGTGATGACAAACTAATGAATGTATATAAGTTCTAAATTCTGTGAGAGAATTACATCTCAGTTTTCTTCATTCTTTTAACCTGAAAAAACCAAGCAGCCTTCAATTCTCCATCTTCTTAATTTGTGATTGTAATTATTGCTTCCTGCCTGTATATATATTTTTTTTCCTCTCTGGAAGAGAAATAACCTCTGTTCAGTGAGTTTTCATTGTTTGGGAACTTCTGTGTGTGTATAGATATGTAAAAATAAAAAAATGTTAACAGCCATATAGGCCTGGATTTATAGTTCATATCCAACAAAGATGGATTGGATTTTTGCTTTGAGGCTGACCATGCAAGGCTCTTTCCTTGCATTAGGAATTGTACTGGGTAAGGTCTCAGAGTTATTGGAGTGGAGTCTGGAGTAGTTCTGCTCTCCCTTTAGCACTGGCAGTCACTCATGTTTATGCAGGTGGAGGACTTAACAGTATCAAATCTAGGAAAAATGACAAATCTGTGTTTCAGAAGTAGCTGTTTGTGAGCTCTTTAGCGAACAAGGAGAACACTTGTTGGCCAGAAATACAGAAGCTTTTCTCTCTAAATAGGCTATTTTAACTTTCAGAACTACTAACAAGCATTGAGAAATGTTAGTAAGTACAACAGAAGTTTCTACACCTTATCACTTATATTCATTATGGTACTCTGACTTTCAGTGTTGTGGATTGTCTGAGATTTATACCAAAAGTCAGAAAATCCAGACTTTGAGCAAGTCTCTAAATTAGGTAACCAATCTAAACTAATTTTAAAATGACTGTGAAGGGAAAATTAAAATCTATATTTTAGGAGCTAAAAGGGATAGTTTGAAAAATCCAAAAATTATAGTGTCTCTCACATTGTTTATTTACATCTGGTTTGACTTAGTAGAGAAGAATTACTTTAATAGATTTCAATACATCTGAATTCTGTGAAATCCCCTTATTTACTTCTGTTTCTAATGGATGGTTGGTCAGATTCCAAAATTGTCACTGCATGCCTTTTATTTTTGTAATTTTCCATGTAAAGATTCCATTAGAGTTTGTGGGCTGCATCCCAAGCAGTGAGGGCAGAAGGGCAAGGAGGGGATTCTGTCCCCCTGCTCTCACAAGACCCCACCTGCAGTGCTGTCTCCAGCTCTGGGGCTGCCAGCATAAGAAAGACGTGGAGCTGCTGGAGAGTCCAGAGGAGGCCAGGGGATGGTCAGAGGGTGGAGCAGCTCTGCTGTGAGGACAGGCTGAGTGTGCTGGGCATGTCCAGCTGTGGGTTCCCCATCCCAGGTGGTGCTCAGGGCCACTCTGCATGGGTCTCTGAGCTACCTGGTCTAGTCCCTTCCAACCCAAACCATTGTGTGATTCTTTTATCTTACAGAATTCATAACCAATAGTACATTTTGACTGCAGTCAAACCTTTAGCTTTGAGTTTTAAACCAGGCTCTTGAAAGTATAACTTTGTTTTTTCTTAAATTTAGCATTTTCCTAATGTGTTGATTAGTTTTAGTGTTAAAAATGGAACTGCAGTATAGATACTTTTTTTGAGAATTATGGTTTCTTTTGGCTCACTGTTGCAATTAGAAGCAATCTTTTAGTGTAGAAAAGAGGTATTTAAAAAATTTAAAGTTTTAAAATAACTTTCGCGTTTACAGAGGATGTGAATTTTGATTTCTTGATTATTTGATCATTTGATTTAAGAGCTCTTGTTTGATTGAAGCCTCTTAGTGATAGAGAAGGTGATGCCATTATAGTGTTGTAAACTCCCATTTAAGTAATTTTTATAACCCCTAATTAAATAAAATCATGTTAAGCTGGTGCGGGGTTTTTGTTTTATTTTGTTTTTCCACATGGCCCTTAGGAAGAGAGGGTTGACAGGATACTGATATAGCTGAAATAAGTAAAAATACACAACATTGGGACTATAAGTATCATCTAAAATGCAAGTATTTCCACCTGAGCTTGGTGTCAGCCCTTTAGAAGAACTGCTGCCTTTCAAGAACGGGTTTTTTTCAGTAATTTCAGATGTGATGTGTGATCATTCCATGGGTAAAGTTGTAGAGATGGAAACGTCTTTTGTAGTGTACAAATTTCTCTTGGCAGCATTGCACAGTAATTACATTAGAGGAGGATCAGGAGCTCTTATTTTAGTGTTGTGAAACAATCTGATGGTTTCCAGTCCAGCTCTTCTTAGCAGATTAATTAAGGGAACTGCCCCTCAGAGGTGCTTCCCACCATGATAGTTGACCTAATATTAGTCATATTAGTCACTTCTTGTTCCAAAGCTTGTTTTACATTTGCTATCTGCAGACAGGTAGTTCTCAGCCAGTTCTTCATTTGTGGGTCTGTGTGTTTCAGGAGAGGTGCTGACTCTGTAGAGGACATACCAACAGTGCTGGTTTCAGTTACATTTGTGAACCCTTGGGGCTATTCTGCCTTGGAGAGTCTAGATACTACAGCAGCTATTGTGAGTTGCTTTGAAGTCAAATCAGTTGGGAAGTCTTGCTTTTCGAAAGGTGTCTTTCTGCTGTGGTATTCCCTCCAATCTCCTTTTGGTCAACTTCTCTTAGACTAGCAAGCAGGAACTGTAAGGTACTGTCTTGTGAGTTTTAGTTGGAATAAATTTAAATGTTAAACTTTCTATGAAGACTTTCAACCTGTCCCAAGGTTGTCATTTTCTTGCATTTGTTACTCTGATGGAAGCAGAGAAGTTTGCTTAGTGTGATGTGGTCTGCCTGGAAAGAGAACTCAAGTGTCCCCAAAAAGAGAAAGACAGATGAAAAGTAGTGTCTATCAGCATAGCAGGTAGATCATCAGAGACACCTGACACATTGTTTATATTCTGTTTTCATTAATATACAATACCTCTGAGTAACTGAAACTCTCAGGTGGTGTCAGGAGGGAAGAGGATTTTGACCTGGATTTTTCAGGAATAGCTGGCATTTCAGAGTGTATATGCTGAAGTATCCTGCTGTAACAGATCTTCGGACTGGTGTCTTGTGAGTCATCAGAAGGACTCTTAATTAGGTTGCCATGGCAAGAGCTTGAGCACATTTTGGGAGCAATTCAGATCATTCCCCCTTTTTGATTCCTGTGCTGCAGAGCCTTTCATAACATGAAGTAGAGTTCATGCGTTAGCTGAAACTCTTCTCCCTCTGCCTCAGAATTTACAAAAGGAAAATGCAATGGCATGGTGTTAAATATTATGACTCTCCCCTCATCTTTCCTGAAGGTTTGTGACTTGGATAGTTCTCCTAACCCTGGGATGCATCATCTCTGCCCTTGAATATATCTTTCTATGCTCTGTGATCTGCCTTGCCCCAAAGGAGCACACCTATCTTGGCAGTTGAGATGTGGTGTGGTTTATGTATCAGGAATTGAATCCATTAGTGACTTTGAAGATTTAGACCAAAGATTTAAAGTGGCAGAAAGAAGAGGGATGATTTAGGGAAAGTGTACAAAGTACACTTTTCTACAGCCACTTAAGGTATACTGTTATGTTGAAATTATTTATGTGAAATTTCTATATTGCAATGGCTGGTTCTTTTCTTGGGAGAACAGAGTGACTTACCCTTTAAGACCTAGTTTTTTTGCTTGCTTGTTTATTATCTTGGCACAAAATATGGTCACCAATTCAGTAATGGTTGGTTGTTTAGTTGAAATGGGAGATAATTTTATCATGGAATCATGAAATGGTTTGGGTTGGGAAAGGACCTTAAAGACCGTCCTGCTCCAGCCTCCCTGCCACGGGCAGGGACAGCTTTCACCAGACCAGGCTGCTCAGAGCCCCATCCAGCCTGGCCTTGGACACTTCCAGGGATGGGGCATCCACAGCTTCCCTGGGCAGCCTGTGCCAGTGCCTCACCACTCTCACAGGGAAGAATTAATTCCTAATATCTAATCCAACACTGACTGCTTTCAGTTTGAAGCCGTTCCCCCTTGTCAAAAGCCTTTCTCCAGCTCTCTTGTAACCTCTTTGGAAGGTGCTTTAAGGTTCCCCCAGAGCCTTCTCTTCTCCAGACTGAACAACCCCAGCTCTCTCAGCCTTGTCTGCCTTGCGGAGGTGCTCCAGCCCTCTGATCACCTTTGTGGCCTCCTCTGAACTTGCTTCAGCAGCTCCATGTTCCTGATGTGCTGGGGGCCCCAGAGCTGGGTGCAGCACGGCTGGTGGGGTCTCACCAGGGCTGAGTAGAGGGGCAGAATCCCCTCCCTCTCCCTGCTGGCCACACCCAGGACATGGGTGGCTTTCTGGGCTACAGTGCACATTGCCATATCATGTTGAGCTTTTCATCTATCACCACTCCCCAAGTCCTCTTGGGCAGGGATGCTCTCAATCCATTCTCTGCCCAGACGGAACAGTGCCAGTCCCGTTGTGGCCCCTGAGGAACACCACTCCTGGGGGATAATACATTATCAAAGTGTTGTCTCCTGAACCCTGGATATCAGGCTGGATTCCAGCCAGCTGTTTCTCATGAGTTTATTTCCTGCAAACACCCCGATGTCTTGGTAGCAGTGAGATGTGCCTCTGAATATCACAGATGTGTTGTGGCCTGTAATGCATTGATTTTTTTCTTTTGTCTTTCAAGTGATGCCATGAAATTAATTCTTGGTCTTGAGTAATAAAGGGATAAATTTCCCCTGGCTAGCTTGTGATTTTGCTGTTCTTTGTGATTTGTTCCCACTTGCCACATTGTCCTTGGTACAGCATACTCTAGAGGAAGCAGGGAGTTTTGTCTGAGGATGAGCTATGTGAGAGTTCCTTCCTAAAAGGCACCTCCACACAGCTAACTTTGGAAAATTGGATACTTGATTGATGGTGTACTGATGCTGGCTGGCAGCATGAAGGAAAGAGCACTCTTTATAAAGGTACTTAACCAGTAAAGCCCTAGCACAGTTGCAGTTATCATGGTCAGAGGTTGTGTTTTTTACTAATCTAAGCTGTATCTGCACTGGTAGGATTTGCCAGCAGAGCTGTGTCAGTAAACCCTTTGTATTGTCATCAAAATTGTGTTTTAAGTGCCAGGGACCATGGCAAAAAAAAAAAAAAAGTGTCACAGCAAATTTGTCAGATGGATAATGACCTGTGGATCAGCTCAGATACTGCCTGTTCTTCAGCTCCTAGTACTAGGTAAGAGATAATTTAAAGGAAAAAGCCCTGAACAGCCCTTTTCCTGTACTGAATGAGGATGTAATGAACTAGAGGGAAAAGGTTCCCAGTAATAGTGGTGTCATGATTCTGAATTATTGATTGCCCTCTCCTGCTTTCTCTATGGCTCAGTACATAACTCCTGCAGGTTATTTGTCGGGAACTCCCTTTTGTAGAGGAGGTATGGATCATTGGATCATGCATCAAATTATTTTGGTTTCGTGTAGCAAGAATCAGCTTAGATTCATGCAAATTGATCTCCCAATAATTTACATTTTCATCTTTGTGTCACACCACTGAGATCTCGCAGTGGAGGTAACAATGGCAGAATTGAGGAGTCAGTTGTGGTCTCAGCCACCTCTGTAGTGTGAGCAGCTCCTCACAGTGCAGCTTGCTGTGTTTGAGTTTCAGTCCTAGTCCTGCCAAGCTGATGCACAAAAATGAACCCAGAGGAGTAAGCTATGCTTGATTGCATGTCATCCCAGCAGGCTTGTAAAGCATGCGGAACTGAGATGAACTCCACATCAGTCTAACATAAAGAGTCTTTAATTGTGAGCTCCCAAATGGATTCTTTTGGAAGGGAAGCCTTCACACGTAGAATGTATCAAAACAGAGATGGATGGAGTTCATTCCATGCTACCTATGGCAGGGGCCAGTAGTAATCACTATGGAAAGAGGGATACTCTTCGATATGTCTTCCCGGTTCCTAAGTCAGGAATATTGTCGTTCTTTAAGTGATCGTATTCTTTTGTAGGTTATGTTTGTTAAAGATCTGTTGATCTTAAGGTAAATTAGATGAAGAGCTAGGTTTTGTTGAACCCTGATAAACTTATGTTGAGCATTAGAAGTTTCTAGCAGGCCACGGAAAACGGTCTCCAAAGAAAGTAAAGAAACCATGGGAAAAATATTGTTGAAATTCTTTAAAGTTAGTTTTAAAAGTGACACATTTCTTATTGAAATTGTATTTGGGTAAATATTAATTTTGGGGTTTTTTCCTAGCTTTTTTATTTGTGCTACTAGAGAATGGCTTTACTGAGTGTAGGTTTTTGTTTGAGAGAATATTCGCTGAAGAAAATTGTGCCTTAGAGAATTGTGGCTGGAGCAGTCCCAGACCCATTCTTGCAGTTTAATTGTTCTCAACTTCTGTTCAAAACAAAATGCCCCAAAAGCACACATGCAGATCCCTTGTGCTGGTACTTAAGATTCTCATGCTCCATCCTTATGTAACCAGCTCGTGTTTGTAGTGACCTGTTTTCCCCCTGCCCATTGCAGGGTTCAGGCTACATGCAGGTGTGGTGGTGCTGGTGGGGTTTCCTGTCCTTCACCTGGGTAGTTGTCGCACTCAGTTGACTTGAGTTATTGGAATGTGTGAACCCTAGGCCGTGTTGCACAATGTGAAATAAATCAGAATTGAAACTGTAGTATCCTTCTGCCTCCACTTTTGCCACTACTTCACTCTCAAAATTGATCCTTAGATGTATTTCAGAAATCTGGTATGAAGAGGACCCCTGGAAAGGAATGGGAATAATATATACTAAGGAATAGAAATAGTTACAAAGGAGACTCTGGCTTTGCATTTTTGCTTCCAATGGTGGGTAGGATGGCACGTACAGAATTGCAGTATTTTTGTCATGTAACAAATATTCTGGGGTTTATAATGATGCAGTACAGGCAACTGAGCGAACGAGGGATTGACTGTAATATCAGGTTATGAGCTGGTTATGGAATTATTTCAGCTTCTACCCAGGCAGAAGTGGAAACATTGCCTGACAACTTTTCTTGAAGCTTCAGGTAAGTTCTTTGTTTTTTGTGCACAGTGTTCTAGAAGTAGTAGTTACTTTTTGTGGTGAAATTTAGGATTGTTATTATTGTTTTTAAAATATACTTACCAAGGAATGGGTGAGGCATTTACATGCCTGTCTGTATACCATATTGCAGTGTAGCAGTAAGGTTTGTGGGGAAATGGATGGGTGGGGTAACTAAACAGTACACCAGGGAAAGAAGCTGAGTCATAAGATTTCCTTGAACATGGAGACAGGCTGGGATCTCGCATTCTGAGCATTAGTAAACAAGCTTTTCTGCTTATGCTGGATCTCTGAAGCCCTTTAAAAGCAGCAATACTATTTAAAAGCAGTTTCTGCTTAATGTTTCTGTAGCTGTGTGTTAAACTGCAATGAATATCATAATGTACAAGTCACAAAGTAGAATGTAGTTTCAGGGGGCTGCAGTGAGCTACTGGAGCCCAATGGCAGTAGCTGCCCCTGTGTTTGTCCCGCGTGGTCAGGTGTCTGCTGGAGAAGAGCCAGAAGGATCAGTAAATTAATTGAATGGCAGGACAGAAGCCAGCTTAATGAAAGGAATCAGCTGGCATTTGGTGCTAAAGAAACAAGCAGGGCTGTGAACTGCCAGGGATTTAATTGCTTTGAAATTTTCAGAAAGTAAGAAGTTATGACGCATTATTTATTTCATTTTTATGTAGAAATTTATTTTCCAATTTTACCCTTTTTTTTCTGAAGCCATTGAATTTTTTTTGTTCACTGTTCTTCTGTGTTACGGGAGAGAATTTTTTTCTTCATGATTTTCATTTTTTCCTGAATTAAGTTGCCATTTTTTAAGAGGGGATTTTTTTTCCATTTTAATCCTTACGTGGGTCACACCACAAATAATTCTGTGATGCAGAGTGGTGAAACTGCTTTTGAATCACATTAAAGCTTTTGTGTACTGCAGACTTGATAGAACAAGTTAATAGGGAATTTTAAGAAAGATGCTAGTGTTCAGTGGTGGGTGGAACATGCCAAGTATGAGATGGACATGCCTGTCCTTAAGAAAACTGGTATGTATGAATTATGTTCCTTAGAAAATTATCACAGCAGATCCAAACAGATCATAGATTGCTTTAGCTATTTAATATGTCAGTAGTTCTACTTTTTACATGAGAGACACTTGGTGTAATTCTTTTATCCACGTTTTAAAGTTATGTTGAAAGAAATACTGAAAAGGTGTGTGGAAGTATTTAGAGGATAGCAAAAATACCTTAGACCTGGACTATACTCTTAACTTTTGCCAGCTGCTAGTGCCAGTAATTACCATTTACAACCACAGCCATTCTGGTAATGGCATGCTTTGCCATGAAAAACCATGGTTATACTGACCAGTTCAGGCTGGAGTCCTGAAATACACTGAGGTGTGGCTTCTGCTTTTTATCAGTCTCATTTCTTTCATGACAGGAAAGTTTTGCAGGTGAGCTTGTATTAATAAACTATGCTACTTAGACACTTGCTTTGGGTGAGGGGCTGTAGTGTTTCAGTTTGTTTAACCTATCAAAAAGTAAAGCAAAGAATTGCCTTGGTACAATACTGAAGCTCTGAAAAATTTTTTAATCTAGTGGGAAACAGTATATCCAGAATGAGGATGCTAAAAGATGTAGTAGAACACAGCACATGAAAAATGTGGAATAATGTTTTAATGAGGAATGTGAGTACTCAATTTAAATAATACACTGAAGGAAATGATGGTTGCTGCCCTTGGTCAGCTACACTTGTGCAATTAGAAGTGGTGAGGCCTTTCAGGAACATGTGCTGTAGCCAGCAATTTGCAGTGGTGAGCTGGCAGCAATATTCCAGATGCTTCACAGTGGCATCTGGCTGCTGTCCTGCCCTGCTGCTGCATGTGTCTGGGGCAGGGCTGCTCTGCTCACAAACTGCCCTAACAGAAAGTACAGGTGGGATCTTAGGTCTGCCTAAATACTCTGATAACTGGTAACCTTTCATAATCTTGTACAAGAGGGTTGAATAGCTAATAAGGTGTCTGCTTCTGGCTTTGAAGTACTCAGATTGTTTTTTTCCCAAGGAGCATGGTAGCTTGCATGAAAAATGGTTCTTGGATCAAAGGCATGGCTGTCAGTCTTCCTTTGGGATGCTGGGCATGTCTGAGAGTGAGACAGTGCTTTTAAAAATGCATAATTTCTCGATCTGTTTCTGGTTTTATCATTCCAACCAGACTTCACAGTGGTGAATTCTAGCTAAGCTAACAGCCGCTTGTAGCAATTACACCTGAAGAAAACTGATTTATGTTACTGTTTTCACTACTTGCTTAATGATCCCTGTTAATCCAAAAGCCATAGACTGGATTCTGAGGGAAATGAGGTCTGTCAAGACAAACATGAGCTCACTGCGTTATATTTTTTTAATAACAACATGCCCCTTTTTAGCAAGGTGCAGCATGTTTTGTCCGTAATAAACTGATAAATTGTCAATTAAAAATCCACATACAGTGTAGCCCCAACTGTTTACTGTGAAACTAGGTATTTTGCCTTTGTAGACTCATTAGTTCATTCAAGTGTATTTGCTTAAGACATTCTCTTATATGTTATGAGCACTGTGGAAGGTAATCAACGTATGATATTGTTTCAGGATAGACGTTGGCAGCTTTCCTCTATCTGGAGGAGGTGGAGAAGCTGGTGTGCCCTTCCCTCCTGACTGCCTTAGCCCTCTCCTCCTCCTTTCCTCGGGCTGGCTCTGGCTCACAGCTCAGGGTGCCTTGTACTGGTGTCTTAACCTTTCAGAATTTTTATTTTTATTTATTGTCTCTTGTAGCACGGATCAGGCAGGACAACAGTCTCTCATTTTTGTTGGCATTGTGTTCTGCCATTTTGGTTGGTTCAGCCAGCACACTGGGCACTCAGACAAATACCAGACTTCTCAAAATAACTGGTGGAAAGTGACCTTGTCCCTCCAGCCCTGCTGTTGATTCTGCTCCAGCCTTATCATGAAGTGCTCTTAGGTGAGATGGCGAGATGAGGGAGCTGATTGACAGCTACTTGCTGCTCAAAGGGATGTTTTTTCTACATTCCCTACACTACTCATTGTTTATTTTCCTTCTACGTGTCAGTTTTCTGGTAGCTTAGCAAATGGCTCAGCTCGTGGATGGGTCAGCTGGCCCTGGCATGAAACAGGGAAGGAGTGTGGTGCTGGGAGCAGAGCTGGGGAATGGGACCTTCTCCATCAGCACTGGCCAGCTCTGGGACTGGCTCATCTGCTTTGGGGAACCTTAGTGATAATTATTTGGTCTTACTAAAATTGTGTTGGTTTTGTTTGATCTGCAGCAGTTTTCTTCTTATATGCACATTAAGTGGATCTTACATGGACCTTCTTACTAGGCTTGGACTTTTTTAACATGTGCAGTTGTAGCCAGGAAATAGTTGAAGGGTTTTTTCCTCCTCTTTTCCTCATTAGACGCTTGCAAAAGCAGTCACCTTAAACTTAGCGTGCAAACAAGGCAGCAAGATGCAGCTGAGAACTCAATATAGTGCAATTAAATGGTGAGGGCCATAACAGAATAAGGATTGAGTTTATTGCACCTGTTTGTTTCACAAAAGTGGGAAGGTAGGTGTTTTTGTACATTAGTTAAGTATCATTTTGCATGGGGATAGGTGGTGGTTCACTCTCCAGAGCTGAAATATGCATGAATACTTAAATGATGTTTTATTTGTGGATTATACTTCTATTGAGAGAAAAGAAAGTTAAAACTTCATATTGTGGTAAATTCGTGGTGTGTCTAAAGTAGAAAGGCTTCCGTTTGCCTTTGTGTCTTTGCTTATGCTGCTAGTATGCCTTTCCATTCAGTTTATTTCCTTTTCCTTCTTCCCTTTAAAAGTCTTGTGTTGGTGGGATTTTGGTGCCAGTAATTCATTTGTCTGTGGAGTACCTCTACACATGTCAGTGCAGTCAGGAGTGTAATTGTGCTATTTCTTGTACCAATATTGTTCCGGAAATAGTAATGCAAGTATCTCACAGTAACAAAAACCTACTTCCTACAACAGAAAAAAACACTTCTAGTTTTTAACAGTAGCACACATTTTATTTTCAAATAAAAAAAGCTCAGCTACATGAGAGACCATAGTCCAGGCTAGTGTATCTATTCTTTAGAGAATTAAAATCAAATAAAGGAAAGGAATTTGTTTATTGTGCTTCTGTATTTGTTCCTGTGACTTTTTTTTTTTTTCTGCAGGTGGGTTGTCCTCACAGAGAAATGCTGTTTTTTATAAACTCAGCAGACGCTTTAAGATCTTATATATGTAATGCATTAGATTAAATTGGACATTAATTGATTGTGTGGTCAATGCAGTGAATAAAGAAATACAAAGCCATATAGATAAAGCAAACTGCATGGATGCCTGGTGCATTGACAGAGCTGGAAGTTATATACTATCTGAAACAATGGGGCTACTATCTCTGGTTATCACAAAAGCCCAAATGTCCCAGTGTACCTGAGTGTGTCAGTGGAACTGAAATCTCTGGGTGTTTGGCTGTGTGCCATAGTGTTGTTTAATGGTCCATTGGGATTGATAACATCACTCCAGATTTCTAATTGTGGCTGTGACCCCAATACTTTGAGGGCCTTAAATTTTATTACCTTTGGCATGCTTGACTATTGGTGAAATAAAATGCATGCCGTAGAAAGCCTGAGGTTTGTATAATGTTGTCCATGGTCTCTTTTAACAAATGGATGAAAGTGAGTTTTCTGGGAAGAGAAGATAAAGCAAAGCAGCCCAGCAGAGCACAGAACTGTCCATGTACTTGTTGCAATTTAACTCTTCAGGAACGCTGTGATCCTTTGTTTAGCCACAATCAACATTTTATCCTGAATTTGCAAGGCAGCCAGGTGCTAGTATTGTGAATCAGTTATCATTTGACATGATGTAAGGCCTATTCTTATTTACAGAAAATTTCATTTGATGTTGTTCCCTTTTTTTCTTGTGTTGCAGATGTGGGTGGTAGCAGCTCTTTCCGATCCCACACAGATGTTGTCATTGTCTATTGTGCACAGAGTGCTGCTGGGGGTAGTTTTGCTGGGCTGAAAAAGGAACAGCCTGTCTATGTTCTCCTGCATGAAGTACAGCTTTGACAGACAAAGGACTGCTCCTGCTTTTTTTTTTTCTTTTTTTTCTTTCTTTTTTTCTCTTTTTTTACTTTCTTTTTTTTTTTCTTTTTTTTTTTTTTTTTTTTTTTGGACAGGATGTGGCACAGATTTTTCAGTAACAGAATTTTGCTTCAGGGTTTGTGGGATCTTCAGTCTTGAGGCCCCAGATGATGTTCCAGCAGTACCATTACATTCCTTCCAGTAATAAAATTGAAATGGCATAAACAATGTCTTTATTCCGTTTTATATAATAAAAGAAATACGTTGAAACAAAGTGTCACCTTCCGTAATCAAGGATGTAGATTTCCTTCTTAGTGGTGCTGACAGTCGTTCCTGATTTCATACAGGAACTTACCTGAATTGGGAGAAAATGTTTAGTGTAAATGTATGCTAGTGAGCTGTTACTAATTGATTATTTTCTATTAGATATGCTAGTCCATAGAGTGAAGCTTGTATATGACTTGTGTATGCATGTATGTGTGTCTGATTTACGCAGAAGCTGCAAGGTTTCATGAATAAATCAAAGCTATAGACTATTGTTAATTTAAAGAAAAAATAGAGGCAAATGAGGTTTTGCAAACCTAGACATTAGGCACACATGAGGACAATTTTAATCATTATTCTGTATTTCCACAGGTTATGTGTTGTACATGGAGTCTTTTAGACTTTAGAAGTAGCATAGTTCTGACCAGAAAATGAGTGTGCAGAGCTGTTTTCTTTGGTTTGATTTATTTTCTTTGTATATTGCCGCCCTGCCAGATTTTGTGGTTCCATATGTTTTTGTTCTCTCAGCTGTTTTGATTCCTACTGGATTTGCGTCTGTTTTGATGCATAATCCAAGGAATTAAGACTGGCAACTTCTTGAGCCAGTGCTTCTCTGTTATATGGGTATAGCCGTCTTCCAGAATGAATATGCAGAGTAGTTGTTAAATACTATTATTATCAGTGATGATATGCAAACATGAGAGAATCCAGATTTGTTTTCAGGGCTCATCTTAATTTGGCAGAAGTAGTAATCAAAGGGAGTGATAAAGAGAACATTTTAAATGTTGCTGTGATGCTCGAGGTATGTCATCTGTGTTGTGGGGAAATGGTGCTTATTTTCACACTGTCTCTTTCTAGGAAATAAAAATCCCATGTGAAAATACCATAATTTTCCTTAAATATTGTTTTAAATGCCATTGTATTTTCATTAAATAACAGTGAGTAGTGGTGCTTTTCTTAGTTGTAGGTTTCTGTTCCACTAGATGTGATAAAGTTTGAGGCATAAAATTCTCTTGTCTATGGAATGACCTGTGGTCACTTTCTGATCTCTTTTTATCTCCTGCATTTGTAATTTCAGTGTTTCAGCCCCTTCATTATGCAATTGTGAATGAGAAATTGCTGTAATGACACACACTACAAAATAAATGCAACAGAAAGTCGTTGTGATCTGTTAAAGAATGGAAATGGCTGGTGGAAGGTCTTGTTTCAACCTTCCTGCTGATACTTTTATCTGAAAATAATCTAATTAAAAGCTACCTACCTTGTGCCTTTCATCAACTGGGTTAAGTCAGTTGCAAGCATGGAACAGTGAATGTATAATCTCTGTAAGTTGTTACCTGAAATCACTGTTTATGGAAATTTACTCGGCTAAAGATCCAAGTTCTTCTGTTCTTATGCTTTAAATTGTTGCCCGTGGGCCAGCCAGACTTACTTGTTTTAGAAATAACTCAAAAATAGCATTACATTGAGTTTTTTAATCCCTGATCAAAAGTCTGTTGAATAAGATGAGGAGTAACGTTTTGGAGTTCATAGTGGATGAGCTGGTATTTTAATTGGGGAGCAAAGTGCATGGTGTCAGATAAGAAACTTTAACATGTGCTAGTTATAACTGACTTGTTAGAAACTACACAGACATTGCAGGGAGATAGAAATTCAGCTTTCAGGGTAATACACCTCCTTTGGAATGCCAGTGCAGGCTCTGCTCTGCTAGCTTCAGCTGTCTTTTGTGTCTAGCAGAAGTAGCACTGTCAGCATTTTTAATAGAGGATTTCCTGTTCTCTTTAGTCTAGATTAGAGTTGTAGAAGTATGCTTTATGGAATTCACTTGTAAGAAGGTTTTATTATTGTTTAAATGTGGGTGTATGTGTTTAGTAACAAAAACTTCAGTACACTCATTTATTCCAGTAGTACTTTTCTATTTTGTACGCAGAAAAGAGTGTATGTATATATATATATGTGTGTATATATATGTATATGTATATATGTGTATATGTGTCTGTGTAAATGTAAATACATGTAAATATAGAGAAAAATAAATATCTTTGGATTCAAGAGCCAAATATTTTTAGGGAAGGAAAATTTCTCCTGTAAGACATATTTTTTTCTTTTTGAGAAAGATACACATCAGGTGTTGGTTTTAATGTTTTCAAGTGCTGTCTATATACCTGTTAGGTGGCAAATTTTATTTCCCATAAAATGTGTGAGTGTGAGACTGTATTTCAGTATTACTACTGGTACAAAAATGCTGGGACATGCCTGGTGTTCTGACAGGAAAAGGCTGCTGCCTCACCTGCATCATGTTTGGAGGTCCTGTGCTAAGGTGCAGACTTTGGGATCTGCTTTGCCTTTGTTGTGGAATGAATCTGGGTGAAAGCATGTACTTGGACAGTCACTGCAGAGCCCCTGAGACACGAGGACCTGTGTGTCAAACACCTCATGGAAGAAGGCATTTTACTTGACAACAGTAACTGGAATAATTTATCCTTGTAAGTCTTGCCCATATGGGGCATATATGCAGTATGTGGCTTCGGATGTAATTAATGTACTCTTTAATTTGCTCCTGAAGCATAAGATGATCTTAATGTGAGTTCCTAGATTCTGTATCTTGTGTTTTAAAAGAATTAGAAACACAAGAATTTAAGTTTGTCATGACAAGCTCTAGTTCACCTGTCAAGGATCATTATTCCATGTATGAATACCTTTGCAACTCTCTCTGGATCTTTGTATGTGTTGTTATACAGAGCTCAAGTTTCTATTTTTGATGTACTTTCTTTCTCCTCCTTTTCCAGGTGAAGCAGGAGCCATAGAAGGAAGATCTTGTGGTTTGCAATCATGCCATTCCCGTTTGGCAAGTCCCACAAGTCTCCTGCAGACATAGTGAAAAACCTGAAGGAGAGCATGGCAGTTCTAGAAAAACAAGACATCTCTGACAAAAAGGCAGAAAAGGTACAGTTGTGTTGTTCCACTTGCTAAACTGTATTTGAAAGTGGGGGGAAAGGGGAGATTTATAGCTGTTGAAACTGAATCAGTCAGGAATTATTTTGGGGGTTTATACTCTGATAAAGGGTAAGTTATATACAGGTGTGTGTCATGTTGCTTGGTTGGCTGATAATGATATTTAAAATAATTTGATTTGGAACTGTAGGGTGTTGCATTCTTTTAATAAGCAGCTCACAGCTGTACAGTGTTCTGGTGCTTGTGACCACCACAGTGCCTTTACTACTGCATGAGTAGTTCTGTCTCTACTTGTCCATGCAAATCTTCACAGAGCAGAGTGTCTCTTACTGAAGCTGAAGTACTTTGTGCCTCCATGGATGTCAGTAGAGAATATATTTTGGCTTTCCTGCCTCTTCTTCAACCCACAGTAAGATGTGAAAAGTTCTGTGCTAGTGTAGTTTCCTTTACATGGATGTCTTGCTACTTCAGGATGTGTACCTGTACGCAGTCATTTACTTCTCAGCTGGCATTCTTGATTTTACAGCTTTACAGGAACTGACCTCAAAGTTCAGCCTGTGTGCAGCTGCATCTCACCTAGTGAGTTGTGTGGCAGAGGTATTTGGTGTTCAGATGAACACCCTCCTTGGAGCCTCTCCCAGCATTATTTAACTACTATGTGCCATTCTTGGCATCCACAGAGTCCCATGTAGGAGCTAGTCGCAACTTCTTCATGTTCACCTGTATTTTTAAGCAGAGCATGGCCAGCTGCTCTACATTCAGTTTCACACAGATTTGGCACTACTACTTCTAAGTGCAGAAGAATCTGGGTCTTAATTAAATTGTCATCTTCATTCTGATATTCTTTAATAATTAGCATCTTCTACCCCATTTCCAGCATGTGGTATGTTCCAGGTGTCTTGTAGTGTACCACAGTACTTTCCTCTGATACTTTTTCTCTCCTACTAACAAGAAAAATATTATGGTCTGTTATGTAGGCTTGTGTGAAGGCTGGAAGGATTTTCATGTGCTGCTGCTTTTCTTCTTTTTCTGAAAGAGCCTTCTGTCAGAAGAGGAGGGATAGGTGTATTCTGAAGAGTCTGTGATGAGACTTGGCACTGCCTCCTTTCTCTCCGCCTCATTATTAGTTCCTGGAGATGTGGCTTGATCTTAAAATCCATGCTCTTTTGTGTCCTCTCTTTTTGCTTAGACCCCTAATGGGGAGCAGACCAGCTCATCCCACTGTGTGTAGCTGAGTACTGCAGCACGTGCCTGTGTTCCTGATGCTGTAACTGAAGGTTGTTACATACCATTTCTTGTTGCTGGCCTTTAGTCCCACACCTCCACCTTGTTGAAAGACCTCATTTATGTGAGGCTGCTGCTCTGACAAGAAATATGATGTTAAGCCTGTGGAGTGGTTTTTCCTGTGTCATACAGAAAGTAACAGGAGGAGAACAAAGGCAGCCCACATTCACTGGTTTAAGTGTGAGGAGGGCTAAATCCTAACACTGAGGGGAATGAGCCTGGGTATGGGAGTGCTGTTCCCTGTCATCCTAACTGTTCACAAAGGAGACCAGCGGATGAATCTGACCATTCACAAACCAGTGTCCACATCTCCTTGCAGGGGTTCCTCAGGAAGTATTTGTTTCCTTGGCAAGCCAAGACTTCAGGAAGGTGTCTCTGGTTGTGACTGTTCAGCTCAGATGCTTTGCTCGTTTGATAAAGTTCTTCAGTATCTGATGGACCAGATCAGATCTTTGAGGGCCCAGCTCTGAATAGACATCCTGAATTCATTTCTTCTTCCTGTCCAGTCTGTGGAAATGACTGAAGTGAATTTGGAGTTAAAGACAGCAGGGGTCTGAGCAGTAGCCATAACTAGAAAAGAACAAACATTTCTACATGCCCATATCTCAGAATTTAGGCATCTTTTTCTCTTCATTATCCCATTTATTAGGATTATCCTTTCTACAATGTAACTTTTCAGCCTCCTTTGGAGAAGAATTCTGTGCTGATGGCAGGGTGAGTTCTGTGACTAGTAGTGGAGCAGAAATAGAAAAACTCACTGTACATAAAACACAATAATTGCTGCCTGGTATTAAAAGGGGAGAAGGATGCAAAAGTTTTTCTTGTTTTTATGACTTCATTTTATTAGTGATTAGAATTGTATAAAATATGGCATGTCTCAGTAATTTTGTCATTGTTTGATCCAGGGATGTGCTTTTATAGCCTGTCACATACCAATGGTGTAATTTCAGTGCTGGGGCAGCATGCTTAACACTCAGTATTGGTTACTGTTTGTGGGAAAGGTACCCATTTGGGTTAAGGAAATAGCTACTTTTCTTACACTGTTTTGTTTCTTATAACACTGAGTTTGCTGCTACATGGAGAATGGTCTTTAACAGTCTTGTAGCACATTTGGAAATACAGATTTGTAAGAAAATTAGACAAATAATTTTCCCTAGAAGTTAAAAGTGTAATCAATTATGTTTGAACAAAAATCTTTTTTTTCTGTGCTTAGGCTGAAATTTAATGTTTTGTGAGAGGAAACAAAAAAGAAAAGGTGGTAATAAAGATTTTTAAATCTCGGACAGTGTGTGTTCCTGTCCATTCTTTATAATCAAAATGGAAGATATTCTTCAAAGCAAGTGAATAGACAATAGAAATGTTTATGATGCCGCATGTTCAATTATGAAACATTTTGCCCGATAATACTGGAAAATTTGTTCTGAAATTCAAGTGTATCCTAGTTGCATGTTAATCTACTTTTTGAACTCTGTGAAAACTGGAGAAAAATTAACCAGGTAGTTCTCCCGGTCATTCGAAATGTCCTTTAAGCATGTGGTGCTTGTTTAGGAGCTGGGCTGTGGCTCATTGCTCCCACCTGCCTAATGTGCCACAGCTCTGCTGCTTGCTGGCTGCAGGGCTATGCTTAGCACAGAGGCAATAGCTTGCTGTCAGTATTTTGAAAGGGAAGTGAGCTGCCAAGTGCTCTGTAACTGAAAATGTGTTCATAGTATATGCTGTTAGTTCTCCATTACTTGTGCTCTCTCAGAAAGAGGGGCTAAAGGTAAGGAGAAGGAAACCTCCTTTCCTATAAGCAGGGCCTGCCCTTTCTGGCCTTTAGTCGCACACCTCCATCTTTTTGAAAGACCTCATAGACCTTGATCTAGTCCATTAGTCTTTATTCACTTCTCTTCCTCATCTTTGGCTGATACCAGCATTTTTTTCATACTACCAGTTCACTTGGTTTGTGACACACATTTACTGTCAAGCAGGTAAATATTTACTCATGTAATCAAGGTGTTCTTCCCTACCCTCTGACCTTGGGTTAACCTGGGCACAGCAGCTCTGTTTAGGCTGTTGGGTGATTGTTGGAGCCCTGCAATTATCCCAGGCAGGCTGGCCCTTGCAGGCTTGGTTGGCCTCTCTCCATCACATCACAGCTGTGTGTGATGGCAGCGCGCTGAGTAATGGGGCTGCTTTGGGTCAGCTGTCCCAGGGTGATGCTGTGCCATGCTGCCAATAGGTCAGATTTCCTTCAGGGAGTTAATGCTGTCATTTACAAAACAGTAAAATCTTACATTTGTTATGGCTGTATGTGCAATTAATCCGTGAATGAAAGAAGGCTAAAGGTTAAGTGATCTGCCTGGCCTCCAGTGTGGGGCTGTTATTCAGGGGGTAAAGATGAGGCTCCTTCAGGAAGCAGCAGGTGAAAGGACAAGCTTCTGCTATCTGAAGTTAGCTCTTCTGTGCTGTCTCCATGCTCAGTGTCTGCTGGAAAATTATACAATAATTTTTGACCTTTCAGTCTACTGCACTGATGTAGTTATAAGCATTTTGAAATCTGGCCAATTTAAATTGAGTTATTAAAATGATGCTTTTTACTTATGGTAGATACTGCTCTAGACTAGTAAAATTATTCACCCAGCACAGGCTCAAAGCTATTATCTGGTTTATCTTTTTGATGGATGTTTTCATTAATAGTGTAGTTTCTGTAACTGCATTATGCATGTGTAGAGAACCCCCAGCCTTAGGGGTTCCATAGGCCAGGAGACTGCCAGGCTCATTGGAAGTATTTCAGGAATGGCCATGTGTTCTTTATATTTTTCTACTGTTCATAAACCCCAAATAATCCAGCTGTACAACTCTAGATAGAGTATTTGGGGTTTGCACTGCTCGCCATTTAGGGAAATAGTAAATTTTAGGGTATTTCACTGATATTTCCAAAAACTGGAATAAACAATAGCTATAAAGAAGTGCAGCTATTCTGGTATAATAGTCATATGTGTGACTTCATGGTGTCTGCTTTTATTTTTAAATAGTACCTTCCTGTCTTTCATAAACACAGAGAAGTAAGTACTTCCTTTATTTTCCTTGCTTTACATTTAACTTTTGTAGTGTGGCTTGTCTTCAGATGGTATTGATTGTCTGGCACCATTGAATTTCAAATGTGACTTGCCACAGAATTTTTCTCTAAAATGTACATTGCTCCCTCTCAGTGCTGAGAGCATATAAATACAAATGTTAATACTTACAAAATAAAAATTTGAACATATTAAATATATACTTAGATACTATAAGATATAGAGAGCATATGGATATTCTGTATTTATGAAATACACCCTGGTCATATATTGTACTGGGATATATTTTATGTATTTTTACTGATTGTTAGTTCCACTTTTGATCACAGGTTTTTGGATGATTTTCATTGTGTATTTTGATCTTTCTCTAGAGATTTGTTTTCCCTCTTAAAAGAAAGCAGTGCATTAGGCAATTTTTTAGATCTCAGTATCTTAGAAAATCTTGCAAGTAATGCTAGCCAGCCTTCTTTATCTTTCTTGATTTTACTTTTTAGTAGTTTTTTACTTTGCTCTTCACATTGATGTTTACTGTAGATACATTTTTAGTGTAGCTATCTGAATTCCATTCTTCATCTGAAATGGCAAAAGTAGGTCTGCACATCTTATGTTTAGAATATGTTTGAGAGTTCATGGAATATACAAGAGTAGGGAGGTTCTAGAAGTTTTGAAGAGTGTATTTCTAGTCCTTTTAATGCTGAATTTGAGAGTAGAAGAAGTATAAAGATGTTATATTTACTGGAAGTGTAGTGCATGGAAAGACCTTGGTTACTGATACAATACTTCAGAAAACCTCATACTTGTATTTACAGAAGATACCCAGAAATGCCTGCTGGAGTGATGCAGGGCAGACTCTTTGCTGAAGCAGATGGTCAGACACTGGTACAGGCTGCCTGGAGAGGCGCTGGAGCGTCCATCCCTGGAGCTGTTTGGAGCATGGCTGGCCATCAGCCTGGTCAGCTGGGCAGGACTGAGGCTGGCCCTGCCTCGAGCAGGTGGTTGGATCCTGAGGACCTCCTGAGGTACCCTACAGCCTAAGCTGTTCTGCTTCTCAGGGACGTGGTTTAGTGACAAACTTGAGCCTAGGGGTCTTTTCCAGCCTCAGTGATTCAATGATTCTGTGTCTCTAACTGCCACTTCCCACTAAAGCTTCGTGCCATGCCAAGTTCCTGTGAAGCACATTCAGAGGGTCTTGACAGTTGTGAAGAGCATTGAAGCCCTACTGTCTGTTATTGAACTTCCCAAGTTGTTGTGTTCACGTTGGGCTTTTTGGGTTTTTAAAGCCCTCCATGTTTGGAAACACTGCATCATCTTCTGCCTGGTTTGAAAGCATTCCCAGTACTGGTGTCTGTCTTGGGCTGGTGGTGAGGGAGAGCCCTCAAGTGCAGTTATTAAACTTTTGGGGTTGGGAGGCTTGTTCTGTTTCCTGGGGTTTTGGTATGATAGATTGTCCACTCACGTTCTTAATTACAGGCATGCCCTCGATACTACCATCATTTTAGTTAAAACAGGCAGTTACTTCAACTTCTGCCTTTCTTCCTCTTTCTTCTTGCTTGCTTCCAACATTCCTGTGCAGGGACAGACTGCTTCACCTTTCCTTGGTAGCCGTGCATCAGAGACACCTCTTCATATGTCCACGTTTGATAGATGTTCCTGTTCTTCTCATACAAAGAGCTGTTGCTTCTGAATTTCAGAGAACACTTGTGTGGTGTAACACTGCTCCAGTATGGTGATCTGCTGTTCCCATTTCACATCTTCAGGAGCTGGCATGAATCTCAACAGTCTTACTGAGCACCTGCTTCTTGCTGTCTTACTAACAGTGCACAGAAAAATCCCTTTGAATTCTGATTGAGGAGGAGACAACTGGGACTAGGAACTTAAGTTAGCAGGAAGAGGGAGGCAGCAGGGAATAGAAAGTTGTGGAGGAGCTAAAAATGATATGGAGGCTCCTTAAAGGTCATGGAATCCTTACTTGCATACTTAACAAAGCTGTAATGGCTTTAGCTTGAGTAGTGCATGAGTCATGCTGATCTTAAGCCTCTCTAGATAAAAAACACAAATGAGAGATCTTTTTACATACCCTTTATAAGACTGGCAATATCCAGAAAGTGATCATTTTTTCACTTTATTAATTTTCCATGAGCTATCAATCATAAATCCTTTGCATTAAAGTGTATGCATACTTTGTTGGCAGATTCGTCAAATTACTAAAAATCAGTGCACTTACAAACCATTCAGACTTTTTAGGCATGTGAAGAACCATTATAATTAAACCAGCTATTTATGATGATCATTTTCAGCATTTTGCCCCCATGCTCAGTAAGCTTTCAGTATATATTGAAAGGAGTAGTTCTTTTTTCCATCCAAGGCAACTATGGTTTAATATTCAGAAGTGGGTGTTTAGAAGTATTCTTGTTGATTTATTTATATTTTTTTAGTGTTAATTGTGAGATAACTGTGTTTCCACTGCTAAATGCTGGTCCAGCTCATCATGGCAACTAAAGAATTCCTCACAAGTGACAAGTCAGACCTGTTGTTTTCTGTAAGATGGACTTCAAACCGGGAAGGATTTCAGACCTTTAATTGTCTCCTGTGTCCTTTTAAGTGTATCTCTTTCTGGGTCTGTTGGCCAGGTTGTTCTTGTATGCTGAGATAACCTGAAAATTAAAGTTGGTTCTCCTTGAAGTTTTGTTTGTTGGAAATACTTCACCCACAGTAACTGGAATGGGAATTTGCCAAAACCTGATGTGTGCAGAATCTACAG
Source organism: Pomatostomus ruficeps (assembly GCA_013400735.1). NCBI lineage: Eukaryota > Metazoa > Chordata > Aves > Passeriformes > Timaliidae > Pomatostomus > Pomatostomus ruficeps. The sequence continues at coordinate 105,860 of VYZT01060227.1, read as the reverse complement.
GAGGGATGTATTTGGTCTCTCTGAGCAGTTCACTAGGGACCAGCATGAGTCTCCATTCATGTTTACCAGTATGATCCTGCCTCTTTTTTACTGAATGGAAATTTTGTCAGATTCTTTTCATCCTATTGCTGTTCTTTGGGGAATTTTTGAATGGGAAATTAAAAGGCAGTAAAAAGGAAAGGATTTTTACCTTTGGTAACTAAATTGTGTATGTCTTGCCTCTGCTTTTTGTTGTTTGGGTTTTTTTTAAAATACCAGTCTCACAACAGTCTTATTTGCAGAAAGAATATCTATTGTTTTTTTAACAGATTGTCATTTCCTGATTATTCCCCCCTCCCCCCCCGCAGCAGAAGTTTGCAGATGTTAATAATAAAGGAGGTGCAGTTAGAAAGACAAATGGCGTTGTGTCTAACTGTATCATTTTCCCATTTTCTTTAGGCGACGGAGGAAGTCTCAAAAAACCTTGTTGCCATGAAAGAAATCTTATATGGCACAAATGAAAAAGAACCCCAAACAGAAGCTGTGGCACAGCTTGCTCAGGAGCTGTACAACAGTGGTCTTCTTAGTACCCTAGTAGCTGACTTGCAGCTAATTGATTTTGAGGTAAGAAAGGAGGTTTGACATTTCTTATATTCTGTATGTTAAAATAAACACATCTGAATTCCTACCACTTTAATTGATCAAGATGTTTCAGTCTTCACCTTTTATTTTGTGCTTATGACAAATCCATTAGAAAGAGAACTCCCTGTTCCAAACTGCATAGAAGATTGAGCAACTATAGAATATGAAATCTGTGAATTTAAGCATGTAAACAACACAAATTTGAAGTAGATAAACCTCTAATCTGATAGTACAGTTCTGTTAAAATTATGGAATAATTCTTAATGGCTGTGTACACAGAAGGATTAATCTAGTAGTAATACCACAATATTACAAACCGTGATACTACAAGATGTATCTATATGCTCATCTTGCTACAACAGATTACTAGGAAAAGTAATAGAATTATTTTAACTTTTATGGATAAATTTAAATATATCATTTAAAGCTGTTAGTTTTATTAACAGGCCAGTATTTCTCTCTCTTTTTAGAAACAAGTGATGCAACCTTTTTACTTATCCTCGTCTTTTTTTCTGTTCATTAAAAAAACAAACCCAAGTTTTTATTGATCAATTCATTACAGCAATACTTATATTTAAAGGTATCTCTATACAAGCCTCTGTAGCATTTGTCACCACATCACATGGAATAATTTACCTTCCCAGCACCATAGTGAAAAATCCTCCTGTTTAAAGATGTTGTAGTACAATAGGATTTTTCTCTTTTCCCTGAGGTCTCACAAGAAGCGTGTGGTTGTCTAGGAAAGGAGCCAACCCCCACTCCACGGCCTTGACCATAAAGATCATCCCACTTAAGATTGCTTAAAAGTGGGATTGTTCATAAACAAGTTGCTTACAATGCAAACACAACAGTTTAAAGTCCTATTGTAATTTGACATTCCAAAAACAATGGCTTTCTTCCCTGTTGTTTCTTCTTTCCCCTCCACCCCACCCATAACTCCCTCTGATTTGTGTTTAGTTGTATTACAGTGGTATTTTTCCCCTACCCACACAATCATTTATATCATACATAAAACATTCAGGTTGTTAAATAAGCAAGGAGACCTGGGAAAGCCGAGAGGGAATGCTGAAATGTGATGGCCTTTGATTGCTGAAGACAGGAAGTCATGAAATATCATCTGGATTCTGCTGACCTCTAGATTGATATCAGCCTGGTGTTTACTAAGCCCAGTTATTAGCAAAGGAAACCTTCATTATCTCCTGGTAATGAAGAATGATAACGATTTGCACAGGCTTGCTCTCATTAAGGAGAGCTATGCTTTTTATTCTAAGGGAACTGGAAAAGATTGCGAGTTATTTCCTGCCTGTGGCTTCTCTGCTGCTTTGTTTCACGAGGATGTGCTGGTTCCCCTTGGAGAGAGAACGAGTCATTCACTGCTTTCTAGGCTGGACTACGTCTGCTTTTTATGGCTGGGATCTGGCAGAGTGTCCAGCTATGGTTGTCACCTAGAATTAACATCAACACACCTATGCTCCAGATGTGCTTTAGCTTCCCAGCTGTTACAAAGCCAGTCAGATGTTGACTTTGATAACCCGAAATGTCTGTATAGCTTTACTGCATTTGAAACGATTTTTCCATTACTGATGGAAATACATATGTGATTTTCTGGTGGTTTTTAAACTTGAAGAATGGGTCTAGAATTTTTTCTTTCTGGTGTCCCACCACAGCTGGAGGCTATTCAGTGACAAACTAAACATTTTTTTCCTTTCAGTCTCGCTTTTGATGAAGGTTTCCTTGTAGAGCAGGAATAGACAGATTATTAATATGGACAGTTCATTGTGGTTCTTTAACTTTCTCAAATGTACTTGGATCTGAATTGCTATGGTAAAAATAACCCATAGCAAAGTAAGAAGTAAAAACTAGAAAAATAACAAATTTGATGTTTTAATGAAGGAAACTAATTGTCCAGCCCTTCCTGTACACCCAGGCCTGTTTAAAGTGTTGCCCTTCTCTGGGAGCTTGCTTTCCAAGTAAAGCAGTCATCACAACCATCTCCTTACCAGTCAACACCAGTTACCTCCTTGCTGATTTGCACTGAAAAAATGGTATCCCTGGTGAAATTGGGGCTTTTGTTCTGTTGTTCTGGTTTTTTTTTTTAAATGAAGAATTAAAAAAACCCAAAACAAAACTGCCTTTTGGCCAGGGGAGCTGAATCCTTCTGCTGAAAGGACACTACCAGCACAGCGTCCCTCTCACCTCTGGCCATGGTGACGCTTGGCACAGGGGCCGGGGCCTGTTTGCCATTATTGGGCCATGAGGTCACTTGGCAAGACACCCCTGTGATAAAACCTCACTGTGGCATTGCTGTGTGCCCCTGGCAGCTCTGTGATGGGCACAATAAGGAAATGCTGTTCTTGCTGGGGAATCCAAGGCAAAAGCTGCGATTCAGCGCGAAACTGGCAGCACTGCTGAATGGGAGTTGATGACTATATTATGTGGAGTTTGAGTAAAGCAATTTCTGCAAACACTGCTCCACTCATTTCAGAACAAAGAGTTCTGGTGTTGCTTTGGGCTGGCTTTCAGTGGAATTGTAATTGAGAAAACAAGCATTTACAAACAATCTCTTATATCCTGAAAACAACACTCCAGCACAATTGTCCATGGTAATACACAAACATGCCATTTGTAAAACTACAGTCCTCCTACATGTTCATAAACATTCCATTTTTTCTCATGCAGTCTTTTTTACACTGATTAGAAAACGAAAAGAATTATAAATAATTGACGGTTTTTTTAAAATTCTTGCTAGTTAAATACACCCTGCATTTTACTCGAAAGCTTTCTGGTATTACTCAGGAGATTCACAGTGCAGCTAGAGCTTGTCAAGAAACATTATATCCATATAGGTTTGGAGTAGAAGATTCAGGGAACATTTAGGCGGAGTTGCTTAACAGGCCTTTATTTGCAGGTCCAAGTTTAGTACAAGTTAGCCTGGTCTTTTTCTGGATTATATCTGATCACACATAATCCTGAAGGTGTCTTTGTGCAGTGCAGAATGGACAGTTAATTGCAGAAATCTGGCTTTTAAATGGTGCATGTGAATGACAGTGAAAAGTATTTATGTTTATAATCAGATTTTTGTTAGATGTCTGTACCAGTTTGTCATCTTCAGCTATGGTCTGACAGAAGAAATAAATAGGAGATGTGTATGTATTCAACAAAGAACATTTCCAGTTCCTTGTACACTGTCTCGTGCTATGCTTGTGCATTTTTTTGTGTATAATTTGTGCTGAATTCCAGCATCCTGGCCTTATGTATACCTCTTCTATGCATCAAAAAATGTGAGACTTGCATTTTAGGGCAGTGGATGATTTCTGTGTGTATTATTCACTTATTGTTTTATTTAACTTTCACAAGTTGCAGTGTTAAGTTGGATGTTAACACTGCAGTGGGAAATGCTCTGCACACTCTTAATGGTGGCTTTGTGTGTTCCTAGACAAGGGGAGAGGATAATGGGATGTTGAAGAAACAGTTCCAGGCAAGAGCACAGTTAAAAACTGTTGTGCTGTTAGCAAAAACAAATCTCAAATAAGCCCAGGAGACTGATGCTACATAGAAATACCTGATGCAACATCACCTGGGTTTACTTCTGAATGTAAATTAACCATGATCTGGCTGCAGCATGATGTAATGGTTTGAGTGCTTTGGCATATTTGAAATGGGCATAAAGAAACAGAACATTGAATCTGTTCAGGATCAGAGTATGGAGGCTGCCGGAGCTGCAGAACTCCCCCAGTACAACTGCACAAGGTGATGAGAATGTTTAATTGTTAACTTGTCTGTGTACTTCAATATTCTGTGTTTAACTGCTGATGTTTTTGACAGGGCAAGAAAGATGTTGCACAAATTTTCAACAACATTCTCAGAAGGCAAATTGGTACAAGAACTCCCACAGTTGAATACATCTGCACTCAACAGAATATCTTATTCATGCTATTAAAAGGGTATGTGCACTGTGAAGCATGAATATGCTTTTACATGAATTAAGGGGTTTTTAAATGCATGGAGAAGCAGTGAGTTCTGATGTGTTTGTTCTTCCTTTGCAATATACTTGATTTCATTTTCTTTTTCCTTGTTTTTGGGGTCTGTAATTCCCCTAAGTAAAGGAAAATTTGATAGAACACCAGCAATCTACTTTTACATGAAATATAACTGAACTTTGAGAACTGTTAGTAATCTAAAATACTCCTACTGGACTAGTAAGATGTTTGCCTTCCAGCATAATATTTGAGCCTATTTAAACTATTTTCTTGTGAACTTACTCATTCATCAAGCATTGAAGGCTGTTCTTTCTCCTTTTAACCACAGTAATTTCCAGTTTGCTGGCCTATCTTAGTATGGTCTTAGACTTCTTATTCATAGTCATTTATATTCCTGTATTGACACAAACACACCAACATGAACCTGACCCAAAAAAGAGCTACTTGTGACATATTGTGCATGCCAGACAAGTGTTTCCTCCTCTATTCTTGTAATATCTGGTGTACTGGATATTGGAGGGTCATGCCATCCTGAACACGAGGTTGGGTGTGTGGAGCAGCAGCTCTCAAATATGAAAGCAGAAGAGAATTGCTTGCATTTCTAATAACATTAATTAAGAAAGTTCTGAAAATTGCAATTCCAGTGTGTTATTTTGGGACAGAAAAGCTTATCAAACATTAATAAACGATTTACAAAAAATACAGCTGTTTATAATTCTGGCTACAGCTGCTGGGTAAGCTTACTGTAGTTGAGGAGTATTTATTCCACCTGCTGGGATAACTAAAGGGTGCGTGAAAGGGCCACTCAGCTCAGTGGGATGCTTGCCTGTTGGTAGCACTGAGATGGGGAGTATAATCAGGAGTATTTTTAGCATATAAACAGAAGCTTAATTGTGTTTTTCCTCCTCCTTCATACTAATTCAGAGCAGTCTCCAGAGGTGCTGACTGAGCTGCCAGTCATGGCACATTGGGCTATTTTTTCATAACATCTCTGGGTTTACTTAATCCTGGCCATTTATATAAGCCACTGGAAAATGTATCATACAAGAAACTTCCTGTGTGGAGAAAGCAGGAGTCTCATCTCTCTTAGTTTCATGCTGACTCCAAAGTTTAGCACCAGCAACAGTGTGGAATTCTTACTTCAAATCAAATGAGCATAAGATCTACACTTGTCTGCCAGAGCAGTTGCTTTTTTTCCCCCAGCACTACCGTGCTGATTTTGGGGTAGAGTGAGATTTAAATATTAGAGGGACAAAAAAAGTATTGGCATAATGCAAAAGATATTATTGATTCAGTGCTTCTTCAAAATAATTTACAAAAGAAGGCAAAGATATTTGAGGTGCAGAGAGGCGAAACTGCTTTCTGAGCATATTCTCGTAAGTGATTGAATGAGGGCTGCAGCACACTGATGCTCACTTTTCGTCTGTGTTGTCACTCTTCAGAGAGCTTTATTCTCACAGGGGTAATTGAAACTCATATTTACAAGTCAGGATGTTTGAAATGGGCATTTAGCAACTTACATGTTACATCTGGTATCCAACTGAGACAAATTTATGTAAATTTAAACTGTGGCATGAATTGCAAAAAGTTCAGTAGATTTCAAATCTCCGTGACAGGTTGAATGGGATATTGCAGGATTTAATGAAAATTATTTCGTAAGGAAATGTTTTTGTTGGGTAATATAGTTAATGCTCAGTATGCACAATGATACTTTTCTCCTGAAATTTTGGGGAATTTCAATTAGCTTCCAGTAGTTTAGGAGGGAGTATTCTGGAGGTGTGAGGCAGGAAGGCATGTAAGAGCTGTGCTAGCTCCAGAAGCTGGAACCCCATGGTGTGCAGAGCAGCCAGTGATGCTGAAAAATGGTTTAATGAAAGAGGAGATCTGAATTCATGTCCAGTATTATTAACCCCACATCCTTATATGGAAAGTTTTATGTAAATTGTTGTCATGTTTAAGCAAGCAGATTTCAAGACAAATCATTTACTGCTTTTCCAGATGTCTGCAATCTCACCAATACGGAACAAGAAAACTGATTTTGAGAACAAAGAAAGTATTTTTATTTACTCTTGTTTCGCAGTTTGTGAAAATCATTTGAATTGGCTATAATTGTAACTGGCAGCTATTTCAGTAATATTTTACAGAAATATTTAAAAGTGGAATTTAATGCAGGAATAAGTACCTCTAATTTTTATGGTTTTATTTACTTGATAGTACTGAACACTGTAATTAGCAATGTGCTGCAGTGCTAACTTGTGAAAGTTTATAAATTCATAAAGAATCTTTGTTGGTTTTTTAAAATAGGTACGAATCTCCAGAAATTGCTCTAAATTGTGGGATAATGCTTCGAGAATGCATCCGGCATGAACCACTTGCTAAAATCATCTTGTGGTCAGAGCAATTCTATGATTTCTTCAGATACGTGGAAATGTCAACGTTTGACATCGCGTCCGATGCATTTGCCACATTCAAGGTAATTTCCTCACAGCCTTGAAATTGTTACTTCTGTAGTTCCCTGCCGTGTGAACCCGGTGCTGTGGGTGATGTTCTGAGCAAAACAAGCCTTGGGAGAGGGGAAGAAACAGGTGTGATGCAAATGGCTAAAGCTGGTCACTGTTTCTCCTTATTTCTCAGAATGCAAGACACACCTGTAAATCTATATACTATATTTGCTCCCCAGAATTCTGTTCTAGCGAGTAAGATGTACCATGCATTACCTGAGTGCTTGTGTACTCCCATGCCAGAGGCTTTAGATCTGTGTCTGCAGCTCCTCCTGTGCTCCTCCTGATCTGATGCTGTTGCTTTGTCTGGGGAAATTTTTTGTGGCCCTAAAACCATCAGTTATGGGGCAGTAAGCATAATATTAATAAATATTAAATGGTGGGTCTTAATCTTGATTGTGTGTAGTTGTGTGCGGGGCATAGCCTTGATCCATAAATAGCACTCTTCAGTGATAATTTCACAGGCTATTTGTGCATTAAAGTAACACATCACAGATCTTCCCTAAGTGATGCCAAGATCCTTAGCAGTGTCCAGGTAATTGCATTCATGTCCTAAATCAGTGTGCTTAATGAAATAACAGAATTTTGGATTGAATGTCTTGTGTGTATGAGAATGTCTTTGTATTGTTTAAATATTTTAGTGAAAATCCTGGGTTTGTGCTTTTTTGCAGGATTTGCTTACAAGACACAAGTTGTTAAGTGCAGAATTTTTGGAACAACATTACGATAGGGTGAGCAGACACGTTTTCATATTTCGGGCTTGCTGGTGCTATGTATCTTATTTGAAAAAATAGGTGGCTTTATTCTTTATTCAGCTCTAGTTTTGGAAATTTCCAGTTGAACTTAGGGCAAATTAAGATCAGAGGTGGGAGTGGTTCTGTGGGAGCCAGGCCTGGCTTCTCCGCCAGAGGGAGCCCGTGCCTTGCTTTCCAGGGAATCCAGGAATTGGGGAACAGTGCCCAGCGCAGGAGCTGGCACAGAACGGCCTCTTGGGGAGGCACCTCAGACATCCCCTCTTTCCAACCCCCCTGCCATGGACACGGGCACCAGACTGCTCAGAGCCCCATCCAGCTTGTCCTGGGACACTTCCAGGCATGGGGCAGCCACAGCTTCTCTGAGCAACCTTTTCCTATTCCAGTTTAAGAAATAATGAGGTGCCTCCTTCCACTACACTGCAATCTAAAGCTTAAACACTCCTAAAAGAGTAAATATGTATTTTTAAAAGCATATGCAATGTTTAAGAGTAGTGACTTACAGGAACCTACTGAGGTCTCAGATTTAGTTTATGTTCTTGTTAGGGATTTGCGTCTCTTCCACTTTGTTGCAATAATTTGGAAGAAGATGCCTATGATACTTGGAAAAGTCCTAACCCTTGTCTTTATTCTGTTTAGTTCTTCAGTGAATATGAGAAGTTACTTCATTCAGAAAATTATGTGACAAAGAGACAGTCACTTAAGGTAAGGCAATTTTATTTTCTTCTTAAATGCAAAGCTAGAGATTTCCTTTAATTTCAAGGTGAGTTAACTTTATTTGAAATGGCTTCTGTAACTGCTTTGAATAGTATTTATTTTAATTCTCCATACATTTTAATTCTTTGAATCAGGTGCTTTTTAATTCTTGGAATCAGCTACTTTTTTTTTAGTCCAGTCCTTTCATTATTTAGTGTCCAGCGCGGACTTAGGTAATTTCTCTCCCTGTGAAGAAATGGCTCCTCAAGTTTCTTTATTTTTGTTGTTATTTTCCTTCAACTAGTCTGGTTCCATTTAAATAATTCAACAAAGATTCACATGATGTGCCTAGAGCAATACTAATCTTACATTCAAGTAGGTGAGAAATAGTGAACATAAATGTAATACAGAGCTTGCAGCAAAGGTGATCCTTGTGAGGAAAATCCTTTTAAACCCTTTAGGATAAAGAAAGTAATGTCAACATTTTTCATTTGATATACTAACCTGTTTTATTGGGGTTCTTTTTTGGTTTTTGGGGTTTTTATTTAAGGCATTCTTCTTGGTGCTGAATAGCCTTTGTATAAATGAAAAAGATCATGAAGTCATGGGGGAAAAAAATGAAAGACTTATCTTTCCTTTCCAGTTCATAACAAAGGGGAACAAGTGTAATTTTTCACTTTCTGAGGAAATGGAGAAACTGCATCATTAAAATAAGGGGAAAATGCATCCTGCCCTTTGAAATTTGGGGCACTTAGTTCTGTTGTTACTATATTTACTGACCACTGTTGCTGCATTCACAGACCACCACACCATTCCAGGGGGTTTGAAAGCATTTATAAATGAGTTGAGTCTTATGTCCAATGTTAGTAATTTTTTCATTTGGGCTTTGTTTTCTGCCCTCAGCTTCTTGGTGAGTTGTTACTGGACAGACACAACTTCACAATTATGACGAAGTACATCAGTAAACCTGAAAATCTCAAACTAATGATGAACCTCCTACGAGACAAGAGTCGTAACATTCAGTTTGAGGCCTTCCATGTGTTCAAGGTATGTTAAAAATTTCCACCATGAAACAGAAGGAATCCAACCAGAAGTTGTTTAATTGAATAAACTTCTTAGCTGAGCCTAAATGGAGCTTATCTTAATGTCTGCTAAGTGATTAAATGAGGGGAGCACTGATGTTTGCTTTATTATGATCCATCTTTACAAACAGTTATCTTGGTTGTCTTTTGAAAACTGTAGAAACCACTTACGGACTTCCATGTGATTGTCAGTATATCTCTCTTGGAAAATTTTCAAATTAAGTGCAGTAAGATAAGGAGGAATGCATGATTCCATATAAAATCATGGAGCATCTTGGAGTTCAGAAGTGTTTTTATCACTCTGCATGATCTCTGAAGGATAGCAGTATTTTAGTCAGGTCACCTAAATTGGAATTTGCACATTGTAACAGATGCCTTCTGACCTTGCAACAGACATGCAGCTAAGAGTTGTAACTTGAGGTGTAAAACTTTGCAGTGAATGGTGAGATACCCATCAGATGCTGTATGTGATATGAAACCATGCATTTGCTATAGAATGTTACCATGAGGTGTCTTCAGTGGTTCCTGCAGAGGCTGTTGTAACTGGTCACCTCACACAGACTAAATTTACTTTGGTACTGGTGTTCAGCTCATGTCCTGATTAAAAATAAAAAAAAAATAATAATTTTATTTAAAAGCTTGCATTTACTCCACTATTTTTTTCTCTAGGATTCTGGAATAATTAAAACATAGTTTTAAGTTATCATCATCAGTATTTTGTTAGATTTTTTTTTAATCTTAACTTTCTGTTTCTCACTGTTGTGCTCAATGCCTTTTATTTTCTTGCAGGTGTTTGTAGCCAATCCTAACAAGACACAGCCTATATTAGACATCCTTCTAAAGAACCAGACCAAACTTATTGAGTTCCTCAGCAAGTTTCAGAATGACAGGACCGAGGATGAACAATTTAATGATGAGAAGACCTATTTAGTTAAACAGATCAGGGATTTGAAGAGGCCAGCACAGCAAGAAGCTTAAACTCCAATAAACCTTTAAAATATTAAATCCAAATTCAGCATTTGCTGTTAGATATTCAGCATCAGGCACTCTTATCGATTCATGAAGAACATTACTGCTAATCTGCTGTTCAGTGAACGGTTTTTGTTTTTCTCTTTTCATTTTTAGTCCAAGTTGAGAAGCATAGCTGCTGCTTCCTTGCACAATGTGGACTTTCTTGATATTTGTGTCATTTCAGAATTCAAAGACACTGCTTGTTTTAGGAGTCCTGAAAAGAAAGATTCTAGGTTTGTGAAAGCAAACATATAGATACTAGTTTGGTTTAGGAGAGAAGGTATTAATATAGTTAAGCAACAGGTTGCATGCTTGCGAATCTGAATAAATCTGTATGTTTGCACTTACCTTGTTTGAGATAATGAGCACAATGTGACTTGTGCATACCTGGCACCATAGTATAAGATTATATGCCTTGATTTAAAAAAAAAATGTGCAGTGCTTTATTTGTAATCAAAGGGGAAATGTATCTAAGATGTGAGCTTATTGGGATAAACAGTTGTCTTGCAAATAAACTGATACTGAAACTTAGCAACTTTTAAGAGTGAAATGTCAAGGTTCATAAGGAAAATGTATATATGCCTTTCACTGCTTTATAGAATTTTTTTTGACATGGTTTGATTTTTCTGAGACTTGACTTGTAAACTTGGAAATATGTTCTAAGGGATTTTGTTAATTTTACTTTAAAGGTATTTCGGGCAGTAGACCTAGCAGTGACATTTTCATTTCATTTCAACAATGCTTGCTGGTTTCTTTTGTATATAACTCCTAGGCTGCTCATTTCTTTGAAATATGATTTAATTTGTACAGCAGAGGAATGTTATTGTATTAGTCTGTAACTATTACCTAATATTAAGTTTTGCAAAATGAATGCTCATATGTAATTGAATACGTCAGATCACATGAAAATGCTGATTTAACAATCTTAAGTACTGCAGCATTTAAAAGCAAACAAAACCCCAAACCCAAACAAATTCTTTGTATTCTCTTATCCAATGGGGTGCCGTCAATTAGGATAGGCTGAAACAGAGAACTGGAACCCTTTCTATTACGTTCTTATCAGATAATATTGGCCTTATTTGATTCAACTAGCATTGTGCTCACCAGTTCTGCAAATGGCAAGGATTATGCTAAATTAATATCAATTCCTCTGACTTGTGGGGAGCCTGCAGTGCGTCATTTCTTACAGGAAATAACTCAGTACAATAGTCATGTATGTGAATGATTGAATTCCCTTTGACTTCATGGAACAAATTCGTAGGTGTCCTAGGATAAGAAAATGATTTAATTTTTTGTTGATTTTGTTCTTTAATGCTGCAAACTATCAGTATTTATAAAAACAGAAAACCCAACTGATTTTTCACCATGTTTCTGTTACTGTGACCATACAAAAAGAATCTACTAAATATAGCTAAATGATGTTATTGAAATTGTATCTATCCATCATATAGTAACGCTAAGATCACAACCAAGCAAAAACTCATGGATTGGGGTCTGAAAGTTCCAATTCTGCATGACTGAATGGTTGCGAATGCTACAGAAAATACTTGTTGCTTCCTGTCCTCTTCCCACTTGAAACACTTTGCAATCAGTGGCGTTTGAGCTGATTTGAAAGCCCTCATAAGGGAAGTCCGAGAGCTCCAGAAAATTAAGTGTTTTCACTCGGTTGTTTAAAACTGCTCTTAACATTCTAAATGGGCTTTTAAAGGTTCTAACATGTCCTTTGCAAACAGAATCATTTTGCGTACAGGAAAGAAAATAGCTTACTCTTCCTGGAACTCCCGGGCAGAAGTGACACTGAGATGGTGTTGTAGCTCAGTACTAAGTCTGTTATATTTTGGTTTATTCATAGCTCAGTGGAGGAAAACATTATTTGCCAAGTTACTCACCATAACATGTAAGGCTTCCTCTTTAGAGAGACGTAGATGTACTGAAGATTTCTGTGTGTAAAGAAGTGAAAACATTGGGACTGGAATAGAGGTTACTCTATATTAGGCCTTGGAATCAATGGCTACAGTGACTTTTTTAATATGTGGAAACATTTGAATGTTGGCTTTCGAAAAGAAGTTGTATTTAAATTAAAGCTCCTTTGATGTGCTGTTCATATTAAAAAAACTTGTTCTGGAAGTGGTTTCTTATCTGCTTGAAGGCTTAAGGGTATTACTAAAACATATTTAAATGCAAGCGGTTTTTCATTTGGCGCTTTTTTCTCTTTTTTTTTCTTTTTTTTTAATAAGAGATGTATACAATTGTAATTCTATTTCTGTGGTAGCATTTCATTTCTCCTGAGGAAAATGCGTTTCGTATCCAAAAAATCTGGCTGGCCCCATAATTTAAATTAAAATAAAATTTTGAAGAAAAATGTGTGTTCTTTACTGTGTTACTGAAGAGGATCAGTTTCTTGTGGATGTGTATCAGGTCTCCTTTATTGCCTTGGAGTGGCTCAGCTTTCTCTCTTTTAAATATGAAATCATTTTAAAGCATGAAAAACTCTGGCTTGCACAAACATTTTTAAAGAATTAAGACAAAGTGCTGTATTAGAGACACAATCAATTTTAATTAATTGTTGGTAGCCTCCCTTGCCTCTTTGTATTAATATTGCTGATTCTATTTCTTTTTTGGCATGAAGGGGCAAAGAAAGGAGATGCTATTTCCTACATCATGGCTGGAGACAGGACCTGCTGGGGTAGTTGATAAATTTTTGGCCCTTCACTTCTCTCTCATTTTCAGGAGCTGAGAATGTGTGTAGTTGGCCACCCTTTCCTTAGGCCATGCTGGGATCTTCTCACTGCCTCTGGAGCTGCTGTCACAGGTAACCCCCAGGTTATGCAGGGTGGCAAACATCAGGAGAGTGTTAACATTTTAAACAGCATTCAGGAGCTTTGGATGCAGATTCTGCAGATGGTTTTGTTCAGTGAAATTACTGAATAAAAAGTTTTCCTTCAGGATCGTAATTACTCTGCAGACAGAAGTAATTCGGTCTTTGATAGCCCCTGCTAGAGACCATACGTGTTTGAGCCTTTACAGAAAATGTTGGCATTTCTCTTCCTCACTTTTAGGAAGATCACAGATTACAGGGGGAAGGAGTAATTTATAGTTGTAGTCAGACAAATTGCAAATTTTAATGGAGTGGATAAGTTGGGTACTTGACATGGTGTTTGAAACATCCCTGGTGGGAGGAAGCACATGAAATGCAAGGAGATGTTGCCCTGACTTCTTAAAATCTCTTTTCCCCACAGAGCTGATGAGCAGGATCTGCCTTGTGAGCTGCCATCTCCAGGAACCGCAGGAGGAGCTGTCCTTGGAGCCACGGGATCAGGTTATGGACAAAGCTGCTTTCAGTAAGTCTCCCTCTGTTCGTGGCCTGCCAAGTCATTCCCAGCAGGCAACTTCTTCAATCTTCCTTTTGCTTCTTCCCCATTTTCCCCTCTGTTCTAGACTTTTGCTGCCTGCTGTGTTATTTCCCTGTCTGTGCTGCTTTTCTTCCCATGGCTGTTCACTCGAGCTGGTGCCATGCTTTTGGATGCAGTGCCTATATTTTCTTTCATCTTTGTGGTTATTTCTCATGATACAGCTGTACTCCTTTCTCCAAAGGTTTTGGCCTTTGTAAGGCAGTTTTAAGTGCTGATTCTTTTAGCTTTCCAGCATATTGCAATTCAAGTTGATGGTTAGTATCATAATGAGGAAAACATGACCCTGTTCTTTTACGTGTTCCCTCTTTAAATCAGTGTTCAGCTTGTTCTGAGCACACTGAACTTGTGAACAGTTGTTTGTGGTACTCAGCATCTGTATTTACAAGTGTACCAGGGCAGATGCAGTTTAAATCCCATGTGACTAGACGCAAGTCAAAGCATCCAAAAATTCACAACTTGGAAAAATGTTAAAAGGAGAGAACAGAGGGTCATACCAATATATTGCATTCTTTGAAGGAAAGGCTATTTCATGAGAGAAGAATGATGGAGAGAGACTGTAAGAGCAAAGAGTGACAGGACAAAGGGGAATGGCTTTAAACTGAAAAAGGGCAGGTTTGGATTAGGTGTTAGGAAGAAATTTTTTACTGTACAAGTGGTGAGGCACTGGAACAGGTTGCCCAGAGAAGCTGTGGCCACCCCATCCCTGGATGGAGCCCTGATCAACCTGGGCTAGTGGAAGGTGTCCTGTCTGTGGCAGGGAGGCTGGAATGAGATGATCTTTAAAGTCCCTTCCAACCCAAACCATTCTATGATCCTGTGTTCTGCTTCCTATTTTAAAATATCTGTTGATGCACCTCTATTTAAAAAATGTCACCACAAAACCCCAAGTTATATAGCCGACATATATTTAGATTTTTGGTGAGTGTATTGTATTCACAACAAAAAATAAAGGCAAGCTATTTTTTAGAGGCCTCCTACTGGAAATTCTGATTTGCATGAGTAAGGACATTTTGTTTCCTTGCTCAGAAATGCCCTGGCCAGAACTGACTGTGTCACTTTCCATTAAGGGTCCCTTCATGCTAAAGGTTTTCCATTTTAGGAGAGTTTTCCAGCTGTGTTGTGCTGTGGCTGTGTAATTCCAGTTTGCAGGATTTTGTCCACCAAGGGAGAATGTCACACAGATGAAGGTGACACCATCTAGGTGACCCTGTCCTTACGTGTTCTAATGTTGGCAGCACTACAGAATTTATCAAGAGGGTGTGTTTGGAATGAAGGAGGAGAAACAGTGTGCTGTAATACAAAGGTACAATTTAGATATGTTTTAGTGGGAACAGATCTATTTGGAAAAAACAAGATAAATGACTACATTTCTCTGTTCTCCTTGCCTAAAATTAAATCATCAGGAGGTATTTTTCCATTTCTTCCCTAGCAAATTCCTTGTACTGAGCTGCCATGGAGGATCCCATTAAGAGTTCCTTTTCTTATGGCAGCCTTTGGGAATGTGCCTCATGTCCCACCAAGGAGAAAGTCAGGGTAATAAAAACATACTGTTTAACAAGGTTCTACTATTAAAAGATGTTAAACTAATTTAATATGCTTAGTGTTATTCAGAGACTTGAAGGAAGGATTAGGTTTGCATTTATTTGAGAATAAAACAAGAATAAAGCTGTATAGGTTTCGGTTTCTTAGGTCTGTTTAAGAATGTTGTATATTCTAACATTATTAAATAAGCCCTTGTAACTATAATCTAAATAAGGCATACAGTATGTGTTGTACAGTCGTTAAACAGCTGAGGTGTGAGCCAGCCAAGCTTTTGGCCTCAGGTCTTTAACAGCATCTCCAGATTGCATGAAATTAAAAGAAAAAGTGTCAGGTTGAGAAATCAGACTGTAATTCAGGTTTCTGGGCATAGGTTGAGAAATACAGTCTGAAGAGACTAAAAGGTGCAAAGGTTCAGCTGGCTATAAAACTTCAGATTGCAGCTGCTGAATTTCCTCACCTTCCATCTCTGTAATTACAGAGTACTGGGCCATGCCAGCTAATATCCAAATTATGTGAAAACAGCATGTAAAGATTTATAATAATATTACATTTTAAAACATACTTTTCCCTAGAATTTTTGTCTTAAAGAAGTAGGAGAACAATCTCACAAACCCAGTGTATGGGCAGAGCAGGGGTTTTATGTTTCTTCAGGCTCTGAGAGCAGCAGGGAAAACCTTTGGGCTGAAGTTGGTGATGCTGCACATGCTGCATGTTTGAGGAGCCCTTACAATACACAGCCCTGCAGATTAGGGATGAGTCCTGGTTGTAAGTCATAACAGAGGGATGTTGTAGAAGGAAAAAAAGCACAGATAAAGCAAACATAGCAGGAATAGTTACAGACCTATTGAAAACCGTGAGAGGACTTCACTGGTGGAGCTTGTGAATAGCTTGAAAATATCTCTTACGTAATTTAAAAGGAGATTTTTTTGCCATTGTAGGCCATCAGAATGCAATATATGTAATATGGTACACACTATACAGACAGGCTTGGAATTTTGGCTTCAGTTTATCTAATATAAAACCCAGGTACTTGACAAGGACCAAAGTGTGCAAAAGCTATGATGGGCGCATGCTGAAAATGTTCATGCTTCTTGGTGTTATTTGAGAAGCAGGAACCCAGCTCTCACATTTCCGATAGCAGTCTTTCTTTTGTGTGTTCACCAGCTTTGGGTGAAACCTGCAGGTGGAAAGGGAGAGGCATGGTGACAAATATGAAAATATTAAAATACTACACAAGTCATTCCTTACTGCTAATTTGCAATTTTAAAAGGTTTTCCCTTTATGTCTTTGATGCATGAAAGCTAGCATTGGAATAATTTGCGGAAACTTTTAAGAGAGCATTATGAGTTATTTCTTTTAGCTGAATGTTTCTTCTGAGCTGTGCTTTTTTTTTCAGCCTTGCCTGGTGTAAATTAAATTTCCCTTGATTGCACATGGCAGGTTAGTAATTAGTAACACATGACTGCAGTGCACAGTTGGTGTCACCTTCGTGGGATGCTCTGGTGTAAGGTTCACATGGGAAAATTCAAGTAGGCTAAATTCATGCCTACACCGAGTTAGTGTCAGTTTTGGACATCCCAGTCTCAAAAAGGAAGTCTTCCTTTTTTTATTAAAAAAGGTGTGCAAAACCTAGGAATTGATAATGATTGCATTGATATGTTGTCTGATGGTTCTTCACAATGAGCAGTAAACTCTAGTCTAGCTTTGAAAAATACTTGTCAGGCAGGTAACAGCCAAGGTGACATACTGTTGTGTGCTTCTGGTTTTGGCTCCTTCCCACCAGCTTTGGAGGCTCTTGGCCAGCTCCCAGGAGGAGAAGGTTGGCACTGCTGCTGGTCCAGCTGCCCCTTGCTTTCTGCAGCCTCCTGCCTGACCTGATGGCTCTTGCCTCGTCCTCAGACTTCTTCCACTTTAGCTTAAAACCTCCAGGAAAAAGAGCACAGAGCAGGACTGGGCAGTGAAGCAAAGGATCAGAAAAGCTGCAGTTCTGCAGCAGAGCTGTCGGTGACGCAGCAGTGCAGTGGACAGCAGCTTTGTGTCACCTGTCTTTGACTCCGGTAACCATGTGTGATCAGCCTTGCGAGCTGTTCCTGCGCTGGGGATGTAAGATGGTTTAAATCTTCTTTATCTCTTTTGGGGTTCCCACTCCTTGCTTCTGAACTTCCAAGTCCATAAAGGATATTTTCTGCACTTCTGTTTTCTATTAGTTAATATCTCTCTTACTGAGTCTGATTCTACACTTACAAAATCCCAATCCTCTTGGCAAATCACATCTTTCCACTCTTGCCCTTCCCTTCTGATTTCTGCTGGTTGCCTTTTCAGCTCATTTTCCAAGGGGCTCTTTCTATTTTTTGAGCAATATTCTGTAATTGCATATAAGAAGTGCAATCATTTGTCTGATCATTTTTTCTCCAAGTGTAAAGAGTTTTATCATCCAATATCATTGCTGCAGGTATCATGATTTCCTATAGGAAATACTACTTGTATGTGATTAGAAAATAGAGAATAGGCAGAGTGAGAGTAGATACACGTCCTGCACATTGGGAGACTGGGCTCTGGCTGAACTGTCTCCATCAGAAGGTATCCAAAATTCATGTGGATCATATGGGGCATTGCACAGTTTGGTTAGTCCAAGTCAATTCAAAATGAAATACTATCTTTTGATCCTCTTTACAAACAAACCTTTTCAAATTTTTTTGGCAGAAACAACCTTTTTCCCCCTCATGGAAAATTCCTGTTTTCTCAGAAACAGAAAATCTCCCCTATGGAAAATTTCCAGTGAGTTCCAATCCTAAACCTTGATGCCAGAAAACATCTAGCAGGCATTAGCAGAGGGTGACTCAGGGTGTAATGTATCATTTAATTCTGACTAGGGCAACATAGCCACAGGAATTTGAGAACATGAGCAGGCTCTCAACATCCCTAACTCAATATGCAGTAGGCAATCCACCAAAACCACATATGCAGAAAAGGGAAAAAGTGTTACAATAACACTTCAGTTTTGAAGGCTCAGATCTGCCCAGAGAAAGAAACTGGGAAAATGTCATCAGATGCACCATCCCTGCTTCCTCTTGCTGACTTCCAAATCCAACATGGTTGTGTTCCAAGAAGATGCATTTATTTTGTATTTTTCTGGTTTTAGCAGATAGTTTCACCACCAACCAGTCTGAGAGCAGTAGGTTTCCTGCTCTTACAAGCACTGGAGAAAATTAGCCAGCATTTTGCAGGTACAACAGACTTGAAATCTGTTCTGTTGTTGCACAAGAAAGTCTCCAGTCCTTCTCCAACAGCTCTGCTGCAGCTTTCCTACTCAGAAAACAGACCAGCTGACTGAGAAAGTATTTTTCCCTTCAGCAGAAAAAGGGTTTGAGGGGCAAGTCTGTCTCAAAAGGTAACTTAAAGCCTATTCATGGAAACATTGCCCAATTTAGCACAAGTCCTGGGGAAAAAAGGAGGCTTCTGGAGGAAATGTGGCTTTGCAGTGCAAGAGGGTATCACCTTAGGAAGTGAAAAAGATGGAGAAAGGCAGGTGAAGTGCTTCAAGATGTGCCAGTGCTCGAGTGTCCTTCCACAGTGTGGAAAAGGCTCATCTTTTAGGGCTGAGGCCACAGACTGTGATCAAGTATCTCAAACTTGTGTCCTAAACATTGCCTTCAGTGTATGTTAAGCCTTTCCAGACTCTGGTGCTTTCCCTTCTCTGTGTTCAGTGGGACCCCCTGGCTGTGTGCCCACCTTGGTTAGAGCTGAGCAAAAAGAGCAGCTCTGGCTGGGGTCATGGGTCAGCACGTGGTCACTGGAGCAGCCCACCAGTGCTCTGGCAGCACAGCTTAGGGGCAGAACTTCTGGTTTGAAACACATGTGGTGCAGGTCAGGTTAATTCATTTCCTGGAGCCCCAGAACAGACCGAGCCATGACACAGTCACTGTCCCACTGCTGCTCACTGGGAGTTCCAGCAGCACAGGGGATGATACAGGATGAACAACTGGATTACTGCTTCTCCTTAAGCGGGCCTTCTTTTGGACACACTAGAGAGATTGACTACAGAGCAAATTGCAATAAATATTGAGTCACAGACCTTTCAACATAAATGGTTGTCAAAGGCAATGAAAAGACATTTTATTTATCACTAATTTCACTGCAAGTATGAAGGACAGGTTTCTTCTGCTCAAACACAGCAGTGAATTTTTGGGGGCACATAATTTTTTTTAAAGTTAAACCATTAGTAATTTAAAGATGTTAATTTTTTACAATAGTTTTTGTAGGTATTTGTTGCAGCTGGACTAAATTTGGTTTGGTTTTGGAATCTTCAAATTTGTTGACTTTTATCAGCAACTTCAAGAATTCAATGCAAGATGGGCACTAACCAAATGTCCTTACCAATGTACTTGATTCTGACTTGTGCATGTCTTTGATGCTGTTTGCCTCAGAGCCTTCTATTCAAGGCAAGACTTGAATTTTTAATGTAAAAGAGAAGCAGGAGCAAAAAAAATCCTTTTAGAATAAGAAAGAACTACTGAAAAACCTCTTTCATGTCCTCTATGCGTTATAAAAAGGGAATAAAAAAAGTAATCCGAAGGTTCTTTGCCCCCTGCCTTTGAAGGTCTCCTTTCATGATCTGTTCAAGAAGTTCTCTCCTGGGTTTTTGGGTTTTCTCTAGTGTGAGCCTTCCCCACAAAGAAACAGATTAATAACATTTCTCTTGTTTGTCATTATATAAAATACGAAGCTTTACATTACTGCCTTTCAGGTGACATCTTGAGCTGTTTTTTTGCACTTTGCAAAAGAGACAAAATCCTGCTGCCTTTTCCTGTTGCAGTCTTGGTTTTGAGAGTGATAAAAATGAAAGTCAAAAGAGGATGACAGCATTCAGGACCCATTTCATTTCTCAGAGTCATGGAGTTGGAAACACTGAGCATTTCATCGCTACTGCAGGGAAGACCAGTGAGATGTTTTGTGAAGGAAGTTTTGCTTCTGCACAGTTAAGCATGGTTGCAATCTCTAATGGCAGGATTTCCACCTGAGCAGCTGTTGGCAGTTCTGCAATGTTCACTTAGCCTGTTATATTCTCTAAATATATAATTATAAATAGAAATTTAGAGAGAAAAAAGGTAAAAAGTGATAGGAAGTTAAGTCATGCAGGATGATACGCAAGCTTCAAGCGTTCTGTGTTTATCTTGTATCTCTACAGTGAGTGCACTATTGCATAATGTCACAAGGGCTGGATATTTTCTCCAGTGTAGTGAAGCATTTTAATTAAATTCACTGCTTAAAGTGCAGTTATTCATTAAAGGTACCCAGTTGTCTTGAAAGGCACGCTGACCTTGGATGTACAGTCCTCTGAAGAGGACTGTTAGGGATATGAACTAAAAAACGTTATTTCACAAACAAAAAAATGGAATTTCTTGAGCAGTTGACTACATCCATGTGCACTGTTCACCTTGCTAGTCCCTCTGAAAGTTTCCAAGTCACACTGTTCCTGTGTGACACCAGCAAATCAAGGTAGGTGTGTCCTTCTCTCACAGAATCTGGACTTTGGCTCAGGCCCCAGGCAGCTCCAGCCTCTCCAGGGATGGGGTGGGAGCCCGTGGGCACTCCTGGTCAGTGGATCACCTCTGAAGGGCATTTTCATGAGGGAAGCAAGCAGATACAAAAGCTCTGCAAAATTCAAGCTGCATTTGTCAACAACAAAGAATGTACAGTTCTCAGCTAACAATAAAACATTCACTCATTTCCATGCTCCTATTTTTTTTTTGTTTTCCATTGTTCTTTGTGTTGAGGTTGAATCTTTCAGGCCCCAGTAGCCCTGTGCCAGTAGATGTCTTCCCTGAAACAGAGAGGCCCTGTTTTTTTCTAGAATCTTCTGCCCTTGTCTAGCCTCTGTGTAAAATATCCTTTGCTGTAGAAATGTGTTTCTTATTTCTCTCATCTGCCCAAGGTTCCTTTCTCTCTGAAATAGTTTTTTGCTTTTATCTTCTCAGATCCAGCACTATGATTTTGATCTTGTTTTCTTTTGCTGGTGTTATCCCTTCATCAGCCAGTGCAAGACAGACAAGAAAACTGGCTTTATCAGGAAGACAGTTATTCTTTTGTTCTCCAGGATTACAAAGGGCTTGGCTTCTAATGTCTTTACTCAACCTGTGCATGGATGAGCAGGTAAAAGACACCACTGTCTTTACTGAGCACAAGGAACAGGGGGCAATAAGCAGTGAAAGATGGGCAAAAGACAAGGAAGCAAACAATTACATTTCAAACAAATAAATTTGATTGAAGAAGCTTCCCCCCCTCCTGAAGTGTCAATGAAGCTGTAACAGCTCACTCTGAAAATTTAAACTACAGTGCAAAATCTGAGTGTGCTTCAATGAGGGTGACAGCTTGAAAAGGTATAACATGCTTTTTGGTTCTGCCAAGATAATGTAATCTCATGCTGTCTAGGAAGTGGTGATCAAAGAAAGGCTATCTTTGGGGCTTGCAGGTATCTGCTGGGTAAGTAAAGGAAGTGATGTTTAAAGGTCAGAGCGCTCTGTTGATAAGGGATGCACTGAAAGGGGAGGAGAACCACAGAGGAGTTCCTGTGTCATTATAGCAGGTGCTGTATGAAGTCGAGACAACAGCTAAACAAAGCAAACCACAAGGATGACAGGATGTTTAAAGCAAAATGGGGAAATAATGAGTCATCCCTGTTTATCAAAGTGGAGGAAAAGATATTTCTGTCTCAGTTAATTTCTCAGTGGGATATAAAGGTAGCCTTTAACAAAAGGGGGGAAAAATCCAAATTCCATTTAATTTCCTTTAGCCCAAACAACCAAAATCCCTTTAGACTACGGAAGCTACCAATTATGTAACCTTGTTACAAAAAAATCAGTATTTTCCAAGAGTCTGGAGTTGAATCTGTCCTTGGTAGTAAACAAACCCATCTGTACTCAGGAATGTTCCTCAGATGCCCCAAGTTAAATGGCATCAGTTAGAGGGCACATCCTCAGCCGTGTGCAGAGCTGAGGGAGGGCACCTGCGCCCTGGAATTCATCCCTCACAGTGGCCTCGTGCTGCTCTCCTGGTGTGCAGGGCTCATGCCTCAGTGCGGGCTCTGGGACTGCCCTGCCATGAACACCTGCTTGCAAGACCTTCTTTGAAACAGATCATCCCCATGGAGCAGTGTTGTGGTTTGACCCTGGCTAAGTGCCAGGCACCCATTGCAGCCACTCACTCGTTCCCTCCCCTGCCACAGCTGGGCAGAGGAGGGAAGGAGAGGGGGGAAAAAACCCCAAAGGTCCATGAGTTGAGATAAGGAACCAGGAGAAAACGCTCCAAGGACAAACCAGGCGCCACTTATGTTGCAAAATGAAATTTATTACTACCAGAGTTAGAAGGAGGATATGAGAAATAAACCTTTAAAAGACACCTTTCTTTTCACTCCCCACCCCTCCCTCTCTCCCACCAACAGTGCAAGGCGGGGGACAGGGTGTGGGGTTTCAGGTCAGTCCATTTCCAAGATCTTCTTCCCCTGCTTAGGGAGAGGAGTTTTTTTCCTCTGCATTTGCCGTGGGGTCCCTCCCACAAGAGACAGTTCTCTGTGAACTTCTGTGGCATGGGTTTACTTGTCCACAGGATGCAGTCCTCCAAGGACAAACTGCTCCAGCATGGGAGCAGGGGGCCCCCTCTCTCTCCAACCGGGTCTCCCACCTGGACTGCAGTTTCCTCCGACATCCACCCGCTCCACTGTGGTCACCTCCTCCACAAACTGCGGGACTTTTATCTCAGTCTCTGCCTCTCGCTGGGCTGCACCTGCTATGGCTTCTCCTGTGCAGGAGCTACGGTTCCTGCGGCTTCTTCTGGCATCCATGGCTGCTGCAGCTTCCGACATCTCCCCGCTCCAACGTTGGCACCTCACCCACGGACTGCAGGTGGATTTCTCTGCATCCCCTGTGGATCCCATGGACTGCGGGGTGGACACCCCGCCTCACCATGGGCTCACTACGGCCTGCAGAGGAATCGCAGCTCCAGAGCCTGGAGCACTTCCTCCCCCTCCTTCTCCACTGACCTTGGTGCCTCCATGTTGTTTTCCCTCACATGTTCTCACATCCTCCTCCTCCTCTAACAAAAGTCAGCTGCATGTACATCTTGTTTTGATTTTTCCTTAAGTATGTCATCACAGAGGCATAACCAACCTTTCTAATTGGCCCAAACATGGCCAGTGGCATGTCCATCATCTTCAGAGCCATCCGAGATTGGCTCTGCTGGAAATGGTGAAGAATTCCAGAAGCTTCTCACAGGAGCCATCTTTATGGCTCCCTCCCCACTACTAAAAACACAACAAGCAGGTAATGTACTGATTTAGGAATTCACAGGATTTGGTAGTCTTTATTGAAAGTTTGGCTTCCCAAAAGGAATGGTTTCTTGGGGGAAGACTTTTCCAACGCCTCAAGACATTCTCTCTGTTTTGCATGGATTTATGCTTCAGACCCTCTAGTATGTTAAGTGGCCTCTTTGGCCATCAGAAGCTTTTCCAGAGAGCTTTCAGGCAAGTTGGTACTTACTATTCTGGTAGTAAAGCAGGTTGCACATGTTGGTTGCCTCAAGTGCCCAGCACTTCCACAGGTGGTGCTGTTGGAAATAATCCTCCTTAGCAAGGCAGGCTGGTGCTGAGGAGAGCTCACTCCTCGTGGAGACTGTCTATATGCTCTGTTACTGCCCATCTGTTCGTTTGAAGACAAACTTCCAAGAAATGGAGGTCTGCTAATGTGCACAGTGTGAGGTTGTGTGTAGGGATAGGTTAATGTTGATATCATTGGTGCTTGGTCACCTAGGTGATGGATCTTGCTGCTATAGTATCCTGCAGGTGGCATTGCTCATCAAATACGAATTCTTATGAATAGGATTGTTTTTAAGGTGGTGTTGCCCTGTGTGTTGCCCTTTTAAAACTTTTACATGAGTTGTAAGGTGAGAGTTTGGAGTACAGGTTTTATTCTCTGTTTTTTCCTTGAAATCGTGTCCTGGAAAAGAAATTATATTTATGCCCAAACATTGAACTTAGGATGAAGATGTCTGTAAAAACAAACAAACAAACAAACAATTGCTTATCACCTTCTGAGCTCTTGCCTCTTAGGCCCATCCTTCACTTTGGAAGATGATGTTTTGGACGAGTTGGAGCCAATTCAATGTATGTATCCTAGCCATCCACATGGACTTCCCACATACCTGTGCCATCATCCAAACCTGCAGCCATATACTGTGCCAGGGTCACGTCTGAACATAGATATTCTGTGCAGGGCTTTTGGTACATTGTGAGGCACTGCAGTGTCTCTTTCTTGACCCAGGAAAGAAGGAATTTTAATACATACAGTGCTTTCAGCTCATGAGTAGTGCAGTATGTTCATCCAGGGATCCACCTGATACGCTGCTGGGTAGGAGATTTTCATGGGTTCATACAGCAGCACATTATGGGTGGCTCACTAAGATCTGTGAAAGATGGGTGAGCAGTCACAAGGGCACGCAGTGGGAGAGCAGCTCATAAGAGTATGGGTTTTTGATCACTGTAAAAGAGTTGGCTGTGTGTTTACAGGAGTGCCACACTGTGTTATCTTTTCCACTTGGACAATATTGATCGTAGGAGATTTTTTAATTCCTATATGGTGGTACTTAAATCAAGAGATTTTTAATTTCCTCTTGGAAGAGCAGGATGGGACAAAGGGGAGTATGTCATGATGACTTGTGGAGGGACAGACTGGCATATCCTTCACAATGTGACCTGACCGAACAGATTTTCTGCTTTCTGGAAAATTTTACAAGGCATAAATAAAAATCTGGAAAAACACTAGTGAAATCAAACTCACAAGTGATTAAAACTGAGACTGCCAACTTTTTGTTTCACACAGGGCTCCAGGTTTACCATGAAGGGAGAGCAGGGCCAGCATGTGCACCCCAGGACTACACCAAGACAAATCTCAATATAAATGAGGAGCCACAGCATACAGCAGCCCATTTCTTAGAAGCAAGTCTGTGGCAATACCCCAAAATGTAACCCCAGTCATGTTTGAAACATCCAGAAGAGTGTTCTGGCGTCTCACCCTACAGTTCTGAAACTGCTTGGCCTGCCCTTGGCACAACCATCTGTGCAGCTGTTAATGCAGCTGTGTTGGGAGTTTTGAAAAAGCCTGAGAGGAATATATGTTCATGGCACTCCAGCTGTAATACAGACCTGAAAACATTGCCTCTGGGCATTGGTAAGCCTTTAAGTGCTCTGCAGACCAGCATCTTTGCTGGCAGAACAGGCACTAGCTGTGTCCATGTGATTTGCCAGCTGATGGTTTGTCATGTGTGGGATTAAATGAGAACACACATTCCCAGGAACAGGGGTGGTAGGTGGGCAGGGATACAGTGGGAATGGAAGCTGCCATTAATCGATGCTCTGTGCGTAAAGTCATCTGGATTTGCTATGTATACACTCCAAAGAAAGGGTGGCTAGAGAAAGATTGTGGTGTAGTTTGGGCATTTACTGGTGAACTGGGGCATCTACTGACTGGGGCTGCCCTCATTCCAGGCAGAAAGGTGTCAAGCAGTGCAGGGGCCAAGAGAGAGTGTAGGGAGCTTGTTTCAGTTGTGTGACTATTTGGCCCATGTAATTAGCTGCATTAGAACTAATCCAAGTGTATTCTTAATTGCCCATCCATTGGCACTATTGACGTCTAAATGTGTTGGAGTCCAGCCAACCTCACGAGCCTCTGCTAATCAATGGGCAGCTGTCCTCCATGTCATATGTCAGTTTTCAAAGAAACAACATCATTGAACATCATCAGAGATGTCATCTTCATTCCCTTGTCCCTGGGATCTTCTGAACAGGAGCATGGCAATTACTGGATGCAGTTTAATTTGCCTGCTTTGGCTTTTATTTCGTTTGGGCTGCAAAGCAGAGGATACTCACATAGCAAGGTTAGATCAATTCTGCCAGTTGCTGACTCCGAGCTTGCTTGAAATTGTACAACATGTGCTGATGCTGTACACAAGGGTGGTTCTGTCTCTTGCTGAAAACTCTCTGTCAGCCGTGCAAGACTGAGATTTTGTTAGGTATTAAATGAGTTGTGGGTACAATAGGATGTCGCATGTTGCTAGGGGGGATGGCAGGTTCCTTCCCTGTGACCTGATTTGCAGCAGGTTTGGGTATGACAAACCATGTGTCTGAACAAAAGGACTGTTCACTGAGTCACCCTCCCAAAAAAGGGCAAAACTGAGGATGTCCAAGCAGATATTTGCGTTGGGTCCTCAGTGGCACCCTTCAGTCCGCACATCTGTCTAATATGCTGGCTGTGGGTTTGTTGTTCTTGTTTTTTCCCATCTTCTTGGTCTCTATTTTCAGGAGTGCATTCAGGCAAGGCACCGAAGTACCAAATCTAAGGAACCAGGGCAAGCAGTAGGGTGCTTACTGTGCAAATATTTTGGGCCATGATGGGGCATCACACAGGAATTTCAACAGTGACAGAAGAAGTGAAAGAGGGGAGAGAAGATTCAGGCTCTTCCTTTCTCAGTCCTGCAGCTGGTTAACATGAACGTCTCCATCTCCTAAGGATTATTAGTATGGTTAGAGTGTCCTGTGATACCTCATCCCTCTTGGGTTCAAGGTAATGATTTTCTAAGTGTGTAAAATAAAATCCAGAGATGTTCATGGAGATGTGCTAATTAAAAGAGACAGCAGACTCACTTAGAGGACATGGCTGTCACAGAACACCACAACAAATACTGAATCCTAGGATGGTGTGGATTGGAAGGAACCTTAAGGATCATCTTGTTCCAACCCCCCTGCCATGGCAGGGACATGTTCCACTCAACTAGAGCTTCATCTAGCCAGGCCTTAAACACTTCCAGGGATGGGTCATCCAGAGTTTCTCTGAGCAATCTGTTCTAATGCCTTACCATCCTCACAGTAAAGAATTTCTTCGTAATACCTAGTCTAAACCTGCCCTCTGTCAGTTCGAAGCCATTACCCCTTGTCCTGTCACTCCATACACTTGTAAATAGACCCTACTGAAGAAGAGGAATACTGAGAAATAAGAAAAAGTTGGGGCCTTTGCTCACAGTAGGTAACTTGCATGATGGATGGGCATGAGCTGGTGGAAACTGGGGGCTGCTGGTGTAAGCTAATACCTCCTCAAACTCCCTGGCTTTGTGCAGCTGACTAAAATATGCATTGTGCTCAGAACTGTAATTGCAGGCAGTTTTCTTGGGGCCAGGCACCCGACACCACAGAAACTGGAGTCAGTGGTGCTTCACTCCCCACATCTGAGGCTGGTGCTGTGCTGCATCTGCACTAAGCAGCCTCCCATGATGAGCCTGTTGGTTCAGACACTGCCCTGGCTGAGCTCACAGTGAGGGAACACTTGCTGCACCTGCCAGAATATGGTTTTTGCCGGGCCTGATGACTTTGAGATAACAGTGCTTATGGTGAGGGGGATACAAGCCAGCCTCCTCAAATCCCCTCCCATTCTCCTGGTTTGCAGGCCCCTGACAGGCAGGAGGGGGCTTTCGTTCAGTCTGTGGCTTCTCCGCATCCATTGGCCTCTTTCAAATATCAGACAAGCAGAATATTTCAAGGTTGTTGCAGGTACAGCAAAAAGCCCAGTTCTTGAGTTACAGAACTAGAAATGAGGTGACAGAAGGGAGAGAGACAGGGAGAGCTCAGATTGCATCTTCTCTTATACTTGAGGGCTCTGTCCCTCACTGGGGCTCTTGGGGAATGGGGCAAGAATGCAGCTGAACTCAGTGGAGCTGAGACTTCACACCCACTTTCTCCACTACTACTTCAATCTAGCCCCAGCCTTTTATCCCAAACCAGCATCTCCCCCATATTCCCTTTCTCCCCTTGTGCCTAAGCTGTATTTTAACACTTGCATTCATATGTAAAGGTAAGAAATAGGACCCTTCCCACTTCCTGGGCTTTCTTGGCTTTTAGGCTTGTATCCTGTTCTTTTCCCTTGTGCTTCCCCACCAACTCGAATGCCCTCCCTGCTGGTTCCAGCCTTTCCAGAAATTATATAAACTCAAAGTATTTTGATTCGTGGAACACCTAACATGTTTCCAGGTAAATTGTGGATACTTCTGTAGAAAATCTCCCTCTAAATCATAAAAAATATAAACTGTACAACAGTTGTGATAATTTTGCTGCCTTAGCTATGCTCCCTGCTTGTCCCATGACATAAAAATCCAGCTTGGGTATTTGGGGTGTTGTCTCCAAGCCACATTTTCCTTTCGCTTTCTCACCATTCCTCCCCACTTTTTGGTACACCGTGTGATGGGATTTTGGTGCCACAACAGGGACCAAATGTTAACAAGGCCCCTGGCTCTGACTTTCAGCAGTCCGGCCACCAGTGGTTAACTGAATGTTGTTCAGGTCAAATCCACTGTGCATCTGGTCTCTGCATAGCTTTTGAAATGGGAATACTTCTTGTCGGCTGTTGGCTGAAGGGTGCTAAGTGTCGGCTTTTTATATACCAGAGTTTGTAAAAGAGAGATAACCCAAGATACCTGGAGCTTGGTAGTTTCCAGGAGAGAGACTAATTCAGGATTATTTTACTATTAGTAGAAAATTGCTCTCTTGGTATTTTTAAAGTACATAATGGTAATAGTTTTCCATTTACCCTCCTAGGTAGCCCAAGGCTTCCAGCTGCTGCGGAACCATCAGAGTTTTTTCGGAGAAAAGAAAAGAAGGAACAAAGGACGTGATCCCTGATCACGCTATCAGGGATCAAGACATTGCCCCAGCTGGGGTGGCAGGTACTCAGGAGTGACAAGAAATTCAGCTCAGTTCAGCTGCAGATGAAAGCTGTAACTTTCC
This sequence comes from Pomatostomus ruficeps, assembly GCA_013400735.1. NCBI lineage: Eukaryota > Metazoa > Chordata > Aves > Passeriformes > Timaliidae > Pomatostomus > Pomatostomus ruficeps. The sequence continues at coordinate 76,440 of VYZT01060227.1, read as the reverse complement.
ATGGAAACCACTGGATTGATTCTCTACCTTTGGCTACAGGTAATTGCTTCACCTCGTGCAATTATGTGTCGTAATTAGAAGTAGATTGTATAAGGAATAACAAAAACGGTGAGTATATCCTCTGCATTTGTGGTCCCTTCCTTTAAGAGTGATTATGATTTTTTTAATAGTGTCTTTTTTTTTAGCCCAACCTGTCTCTTGCTTTCTGTTAATTGATCAGGCATAAGAAGGGAAAATAAAAGTATATTTTCAGTGCATTACAGAGTTCTGTTCGTTTTTATGGCATGCCCTCTAGTACAAGCCCTTATTGGAACTGCAGTGGAAAAGCAGAATGATTTAAGGACTCTTAAATTCTCATTTCCTTCCAGTGTGATACAGCTAAGACACCAGGCAGACCTCAGAAATAGATGCAGCTCAATAAATGGCAAACACATTTTGGTAGGCTTGTAATATATTAAGGCAGTTATCTTGTGCTCTCTCTTTAATATTGGTTTGTTTGGTTTTTTTCTACATAAGTGATTTTTTGAAAAGTGAGAAGTGGCAAGCTAGAGGACAATGTAATACAGGTTTATAAGGGTCCCACTTCCTCATTACTTGGGAAGTGCTATCATGCTGCTATTCTTAATGAAAGGTCACTCAACTAAATTGTCCCAGGGCTTCCACTTAATTACACTGAAGAGATGGAAACTTTGTTGTCACAAACTAATAAACTAGCAGATGGCTTTAAGGAAGTCGGTAAAGTGCCAGTTTTAAATAGAAACCTGCTTGCTTAAAAATAGAAAAGACAGTAGATTTGAGCAAGATGTTCTGTTAGCATGCCACCTCTGCACGGCGGGGCAAGAGACACAGTTTTAAGCTGTGTAGAAACATTGAGTTCATTGTCAGTGTTTATCCTCTAAGTCTCTGACTGAAGGGCCTGTAGCTGGAGGAGATTTCTTACTGAGAAATCTTTTAGTCTGAAACTCGGCCTGTGATGACTCGGGTGATTTTTCTTAATGCTTGCAATGCCATTTATCCAGGGATGTAATTGAAATCTGGGGACACCACAGAAGGACGTGGCTGTGGCTGAAACCCAATCTTGAAATGTTAAATGAAGTAAAGATGCTTAACGATTTAGACCCTTAATGCTGACCCACTTCATAATTATTTGGTTCTTTTCCTTTACTTGTTTTGGGATCATTGTTATGCCAAGAATAACTTGCCTTCCTTGTCAGTCCTGAATTTTTTTTATGGTACAGTAGAAGTAACATTCCAGTATTCCAGCTATGTTCACAAATACTGCAAACTCGTAGATTGTTTGAGATACTTGTGCATATGACCATTTATAAAAGAAAAATTAATCTTAAAGAAGCATTTTTTTAAATGCACGTGAACATTAACAGCATCCTGCAGGTTTTGTGCCCTCCCTGGGAGCAGTTCTTACTCTGAGTGTCCTTTTGGGGGCCAGTTCATGCTGTACAGGGTGCTGCAGCTGAAGTTGTGCTGGGCATGGGGTGCAGACCCAGCAGGGAGGGCACTGGGCTGCCAGGTGAGGCTTCCTGCTGGAGAAGGGCCAGGCTGGCCCCAGGACAGGGGACACCCTGACACCCACATGCTGATGTCAGTCTCAGAGATGTGATCAGTACTACTCCCCACCTACAACAGGAAATTAGTTGTGCTCTGGAGAAGACCCAGGTTGACTCAGAAGTTGACAGGCCAGCACTTGATGCAAGAAAGGTCAGAGTCACACTGTCACTGCTGCCTGGTACTGTACTGCTGCCTTTCCGTTTGTTTGCCTCTGGAAAATTCAATAGGCTAGTTCTGTCAGAAGCCCTGGTGAACACCAGGAGCCTTGTGCTCATTCCTCTCAGTATCTTTCACAAACGACCTAAATATTAGAAGATCCTTTACTCTCCTGACTGCAGCCTTGTCCCACCAGTCCCACAGACTGACTGACTGGGGGTGGGGGGTAGAGTCACGTTAGGCATAAATGGAAAGAACAAACCCCCAACTTTCTTTAACTTCTGCCTTTAAACTGAAGATTTTAGTGTCAGGCTTTCTCTGGTCTTATCAGATGTAAGACTTCATATCACTTTTCCTCAGCTGAAACCTGGCTTTAGGTTTCTTCTGTGTGACAAAAGCTGCCCAGTGGATCACTGGACTGGAGGCAGAGGAGGTAACACAGCATTTGTTGCTCAGAGGGCTGGCCCTGAGGAAGAGTATAGCTAAACAACCTAAAAAAGGGCAGGGCCCAGTCTGTGCCCGAGAGTGCTGAAGGGCTAGAAAGCAGAATGACATGGTGCATTGAGAGGGCTGGGACACAAGGATTTCTGCCCTGTTCTGGACACTTCCTTGCTCTAAGGCTACATGTCATATAGGATAAATGTTATTAGATAGGTTAGTATTTGCCTTACAGCTTTAGTCAGGGAAGACCCTGGTGGGCTGTCCCCCAGTTTGCATGCTGAGTGGGAGACGTCTGGATCTGGCTGTAAGCACTCCTATTTCCATAAACTCAGGACTATCCTGTCTCAGTTTGAGCTCCTGAAATTAGAGGCTGTTGTGGAAATGGAGCTCCTTATCTCTGCATGAGATAGAACTTGCAATCCCTGTGTAACTTTTACTCACAGGGTGGGATGCTGGGAGGACCAAACAGCTCCAAATATTGAACAATGTAAGTCAGCACTATGAGCAATTAGTGTTGTGAGTCAATGTTGAATCCCTGCCAAAGATGCCTTTTACAAATAAAATTTAGCACTAATTTATCAATGGGCTAGTTCAAAACATGATGTAAAGCACTCAGTACACAATGAACCCTTCTGGATTGAAAGAAAATGCTCATAACAACTTTATAATAAATAAATACTATGTTTAAGTGGACCAGATCAATGTAAGAGTATTGCTGTGTTCATCCACTGACAACTTCCTCCTTTCCTGATTACCTGTAGCTTGCAGAGAGGGTTTTGTTAATGGTTTTTTTCCGTTTTGTTACCTTAACAAAACTGGCAACATGTGTTCTTTACTCCTTGCTGTGCTCCCTGCTGCTCCCCAGCCATCATCTAGTGGCACATAACCAACCTCTCCCCAAATTCTCTTCTGCATGTCACACTCTGCTTCTGGCAGGCAGGGCATCTTCTGATGAAGGTAATCCACCTGTCTGCTGCCCAGAGCTGATCCTGGGGGAAAGGCCACCCCTGAGCTCTCTGTTCCTCCCCCGGTTCTGTTCTGTGGCCTTGAAGCGAAGAGCGGCTGGGCCTTTCCAGCTTTCCCCACAGTAAACCCTGCTCTCTGCGTATATCTGCTGCAGGCTGATGCATCTTCAGGCTTGCGGGTTGTTCAGTTTTGTTATACTTTGTCTTTCCCCTGTGCTGACCCGATGTCAGCAGTGCCACCGGCAGTACTGACCACGCCGCTCTCCCGGGTTCCGGTGGTGCCGCTGCACCCGCTCCGCGTCCCTCACCCGCCGTCGGTCAAAGCAGGGACGGCCGGCGGCTGCCGGGGTGCTGGGGGCAGCTGGGTCCCCCCGGGCGGCTGTGCCGGCCCGCGGCGGGGTTGGCGCGGAGGGGTCGGGTGGGCGGGCGCGTTGCGGCCCCTCCCCGGGGCGGTGCCGGAGGCTGTGGCGGCGGAGCAGCGAGGCCATGGTGAAGATCGGCGTCCAGCAGCCGCCTGCGGCTCTCAAGCCGGACAAGGAGAAGGAGAAGGCGGCGGGGGGCGATGGGGCGGTGGGCGCCGTGCTGCTGCCCGCCGGCGCCGTGAGTGTGGCGGGGGCGAGGGGGCTGTGTGGTATGGGGCTGCTTCGGACAGGCACCGGCACAAGTGTCCGGCTTTACCGATGGCTTCGGGGCTTCGTGGGCACCCGAAGTTTAGAGAAGTGGGGAGGGCGTAGGGCAGGGCAGTGGCGCCGTGGCGAGGAGCAGCTGTCCCTGGGCACGGGAGTGAACGTCCAGCGCAGGCAGTGGCAGCAGAACTCATCCCTCTGGGTGGTTTAGCCTGCGGGAATGTCATTTGGGATTGGTCACACATGGGTGGATTTCAAATCCTAACATCTCTGAAGACTTAGGGTTGGCATGGGGAAGAGGCTAGAGGAGAAAAACATGGTGCTGGAGCAAGATGAGAAGCAAGGGACGAAGAGCACACAGCTCTGTAAATGCTTTGCAGATGGGAGTTGACACAGTGATGTTGAGTTGCTCTGCTGGCTTCAGGTGATGGGAGGAGAGGGGAACAAGTGCTCATGCCTGCAGAGGTTGGTATCCGTTCAGGCACAGGGGGAACGAAGACACTGGGTATCCACAGCAGGTGTAGAGCATGGCTGGGGCTGGGGCAGAGTTGTGTGGGTGCCTCCCGGGCTGTGTGAGCCATGGCCGGGCAATGCTGGGCACATACCAGGGGTGGTACGGCCAGTGCCCCCTCGAGGATGGAAAGTAAACCGAGCACTGTTGTGTTTGGCAGGAGTTGGGTGTTTCTGAAGTCTCTGGTGCTGGAGAACCTCACTTGCCAGCCCTGCTGCCAGGGAGGACCTCCTGGGTGAATACCCCACTGCATAGTGTGAGTGTCTTGGCCCGAGGGGGCGGCGCCTGACCCACGGCATCGAGTCTGCTTTGTTACAGAGCTTCCATTTCAGAGCAGGAGTCCTAAATGGCATTTCTGTATTCCTCATCAATCCCAGGGCTGTGCTTGTGGTCTGATAATTTATTGAACCCTGGTATCTCTCTGACTCAAAAAACGATGGGGGAGCTGTGGTTTTGCTCCATTCCTGCAGCAGTGCAGAGTGCTCCTCCTCGTGTGCCTCCCCAAACAAGTGGGAATTACCTGCCCTGGAGAGCTGCTCTGCAGCAGGGGCTTCAGGAGGCTGCTCTGCTCTGCAGGGTTCAGGGAGTCACTCACACTGAGATGATCTCTCACAGCACACACGATGTGCCTGCAGCTCTCAGCTCTGCTGCTGGGGTCTGGGTGTGCTCAGTCTGTCCTGATTGCATCTGTTAATGTCACACCAAGGAGCTCCACAGAGACTTGGGCAACGTGGCCAACTATGACCCCTCGGGGATTTCCCGACACTGTATTTCCTACTTACAAACTAAGGTGCTGGTTTTCTTCCCGCCTGTGTTGTCCAGCCCTGGAAGTTGACTGTCACTGGACTTCCAGCTCATCCTGCCATTGAACCAGCTTTCCACAGCCAGGAACTCATTTCTGTTGATCCTGCATGAGTTCAGACAGGGTCACTTTCTCGTGAGCACTGTGAAAAAAGGAGTTTAAAAAGTAATAAGTAACAGAAGCTTATTTCTATCATTAGTGCTGCCAGATCCTAACAATGAAAATTGTTCTGATTCAGGTCCTGCCAGATGAATGAAATTGGCTTAGGTAGCAAATAATAAATTTGGGGGGTTTTATGTTGCCTTGGGCCTTCCTCTGACTCCTGGGAGGCATGGTGGTGTTATTTTAAGCCCACCTTTGTAATCTACAAAGGAACTTAAAAATTTAGAACAAAGACTCTTCAACAGTCTCTTGATTCCAGCAGACAAACATGTAAGAACATCAACATAAGGCCCATGAAATAAGGACAGGAGTGGGTTACAGTGAGTTCGTGCAGCATGAGGATGTCCAGGGAGCAGCACATCCACTGACATCAGGTGGCCTTTTCCTGATGCTGTTTTTCAGACTATCTATGACAGTGGATTCTTTGGTGTACTTGGGCTTAGCTGGCTTAGCTGGGATGTGCTGCTTTGTAAAACACCTAACTTGTGGGCTTAGTCCTTCCACAGCCAGACTTTCTTGCCATGCTCCCATTCCTGCTGCCAGTAATCTCTGTCTGCATGTATCTTTCTCTAGCTGCCTTGCAGCAAAAGGGCATTGGTGACATGCAAACAAGATGCTCTGCATTCCTTTCCACTTCAATCCCAGTGATAGGAGCCAGAGCTGGGAAATGATTCAGCGGCAGCTTCCGCAGCCTGCGAATTTTGGCAGGTGCCCGGTGAATGCAAAGATGTGGCAGGCAGGGAGATGTCTGTGATGCTAATGTGTCCTGAAAAGTACCAGGTGAGGAGTCGTGACAGCAAGCTTGCGGAGCCTTGTTTCTCCCCAGCGCAGCTCGGCTTGAGTCAGAAAGAATATGCAATTTAAACTCATGTCAGAAAAATCCACATAATTTTGAGACTGTCGCAACATTTTAAGAGCTTATAGAAGAAACAATCTTGTCATTAGTAGGAGCTGTGGGGATGTAGCAGCCTTGAGCAGAAGGCAGTTTGAGGTTATGCAGCCAGTAAAATAATCTGTTGTGTTCATTGGAAAATATTTTTTCGGATGCAAAATAGTATTCAGTGAGTTTTAATTGAACTCCATATTTGCAGTCTGAAATGGAAATAAATACATATGCTTTGTCTTTAACTGCTCTGGGAATGTGCTCCTTGTGATTGTGGTGGATGTTGAAATCCACAGGAACCAAGTAAAAGTGATGGCTGGAGCTCTCTAGTCAAAATGTGGGTTGGATTTTTTGGGGTTTTTTTTGACTCCTTGTGCACCCCTCTAATACTAGCTCGTTATTCAGCAGAGACAGCTCAAGATCCAGAGAACAAGGGGTTTCATTGAAATCTTCTGCCTCACCTGGTGTAGATGAAAGTATTGGAGGGCAGAGGCACCTCTCAGCCCCTCGCTCTGTCCATAGTGGATGTTGGCTGCCCCACAGCCCTGGCCATGGGCTGTGCTGGACACTCCGTGCTGCTGGCTCGGGGGGTCGTACCTTACAGCAAACACTGCAGCACAGGCCAGTGTCAGGGGGATGGGGTGGTTTGCAGGCAGTGGGAACACATCTGTGTGATCCAGGGGCTGCCTTCACAGAAATCTGCTGCCCTACCTGTGGGAAAGGCTGTACTGAAACAGCTCGTGCAGTCCTGTTTGTCTCTGGGAGGATGAGCATTGAAGGCAGGACGGTGTTTGCTGGGGTCCAGCTGGTAGGAGGGAAAGGCTTTGCAGGCCAAGCAGGAGGACTGGGAGAGCTCTCTCCATATCCACAGGCCTGGTGAGCCTGCTGGAAACACCTTGGCAGGGGCTCCCGGGCCTGGGGGCTGCAAGAGGCTTTCCCAGGTGCACACAGTGGTGTCTGCAGGTGCAACTGATGTTTTGCTCTTGGTTGGTTGCAGTAATGCCAGGCTTTGATTTTGTGCCTTTCATCCCATCTGCATTCTCAAATCCTGACAAGACTCAGTGGTCTTTGGATCACTCCCTTCCTGGTTGCATGGAGAAGTTTCCCACAAGGAGGTGCTTGCTGCCTGGCACTGGGTCTGTCCAAGCCCTCTGTGTCTGTGTGTTCTCTTTGTAGCTGCACCTCAGGACCACTGTCTGGTGGGTGTCTCAGCTCCTGGCTGACAGCTGAGCTGCCCCAGCCTCCTCCTTGCTACCACAGCTCCCACACCCAGCGTGGTGGCCCTGTTTGACAGAAATAGCAGGGCAAAGCCTGGAAACCCATGGGGACAGCCATCTGCCTCTTTGGTGTCCAGGAAGCTCTTCCCTGTGCCTGCCACTGCACAGCTCCCCAGTGAGGAGCAGGTCTGCTGGGAATGTGCTGCTCTTAGCAGGCAGACAGTGCTTAGCTGCTGGGGCTGTTGCTGTGTCCCTGCTCCCCTGCCCATTCTGATGCTCAGCTGGGCATGGTGAGCTGGGAATACTTTGCGTTTGCCTGAGCAAGCTGCAGAGGATGAGCGCTTCATGGTGGCTGCAGGACAAGCAGCAGTGCCACTTCTGACCTTTCCAGGGGTTCGGTGCCCCTTGAGCAGCGATATTCCAGAGCTGGGCTCCAGCTCATGGGGCAGGTGGAGGAGCAGGGTCTCTGGGCACAGAAAGCAGACTCACACCAGCCTGTGGACGCTGCTGTGCCAGTGCCAGGTTGGGTTTTGTGAGCAACTCCTTTGCAGAATGCTGTGAGGTGGGAGACAGGTGGCAAGGGAAGGGGATGTGAGGAAAAGTCTTTTAAAGAGGCTTTTTCACAAAGCAAGCTGTAAATTCCAAGATGGGGAGGGGGGGAAGCTCACTGGCAGCAGTGAGGATTGATTACGCTCATTGACATATCTGCAGGCTGGAGTCCAGGCTTGAGGCTCTCGAGCTGTGGGGGTTCTAACCATGCTCAGGCTTAGGGAGCTGAATATGGTAGATCATAATTTTAAGAAGCATTCTCCTGTAACAGAAGGTTATTGCTGGTCTTTACCTAACTTTCTTATAACCATGTGGGCTGAAGTGATGACTTCTTTTTGTGGCCTTTACAGAGTTGTCAGCTTAAAAAGAAGCATTGTCATTTGGTTTTATTTCTCTGTGGTTTGGGGGTGCCTTGGAAGTGGAGGAAAAGGTCTGAATTGGAAAAAAATGTCTCTGGACCCTTGCAGGATCTACTCTAGTGAAATACTAGACTTCAGTATCTTACTGGGCTCTGGACATGAATATTTGATATTCCAGCTGAGCATGACAAAGGATCTGGCTAAAACTAGCGGAGGGATTAGGACAGAGAATGTCTATTTCAAGCAGAAATGTTATAAATGCAACTGAATTTTGAAATATGTAGCTGTCTTTCACCAAAGTGATGTAGACTGAAGACCTGGAGATGGAGGAACTGGAAGTATCTGTCTAGAGGTGTGTGTTCTCCCAAAGCTGGGAGAGAGCTGGAGCTAGCACAGCTTTGCATGGGGGAGCTCTTCATGTGGGAAGAGCCTGTTTCGTTTACGTGGTTTGGGCACAGCAGTTTTGGTGGGGTTTTTTCGCAAAACACAGAAAACCAAGAAATACCTTTAAAAAAAAGGTTTCAAAGGGTACAAATGAACCAAAGTAAGCATGAGATGAAAGCTGTGCTGCACATCCTGCAGTGCTGTAGGTCCCGTTGCAGGACAGGAGCCCACCGTGCACTGCTGGAGGAGCCCTGGGCTGTGCAGGGATGAGCAGAGCACTTCTCACCCTGTTACTGCTCTGTGCTGCTCGCTGGCTGCCTGGGGAGGGTGTGTGACTGCCCAGAGAAGGGCAACTGCATCCAGCAAAGCACTGCAGCCAGGTCCAGAGAGATGGAGGATGAGGTGTACTTGTGCGCCGCTCTGCAATTCCTGATTTTGTGCTACCAAATGTTTGCTCATTACCAGGTTTACAGGAGATGGAAAAGGCATTTTCACTTGTAGACAGGTATTTTCTTCCCAAGTGGTGTGTGGGAACCTAGCAATGTTTTGGGGTTTTTTTTAATGCCAGTGTTACCATTTGAGGGAGAACAGAGTGAAGGTGTTGGGTTTTTTCACTCATGTCTCTGCACTTGCTTTTCAGAGTTGTCTTCCTTGGTGCCATGCCCACCTTTGAAGTCAGTTTGAACAACAAAGAGAAGAGTAAATTTGCCTCCTCTCTCTTGCTGTTGTTAAACTAGACATCATTTCTTTGTGGTGAATTTTCAGCTGTAGGACTGACTGTCAGAGTTTTCCTCTGCTGTTGCTGGGAGAAGAGATAATCACTGTCACTGTTCCAAAAGGGAGCAGTGACTTCATTTTATAGTGTGACACTGTGTAAGTCCTGATTTTCAGGGAAGAAGCAAATGCTGTAACCTGAAGTCTGGTTCCTTGAAGATGATTGAACTTGATCTCCAGGCAACGCTGGACTCTGTCTCTCTGCTTGGAGTGATCCATGTAGGTTTCTGGCTGTGGTTGCCCCTCTTCTCAGCAGACCCAGCAGCAGGCAGGACCTTAGCTGTTCTTGGGCATCTTGGGCATGGCTGTGTCCTTTCTTCTCTTACGGGGAATCAGTCATGTCCAGAGGAAGAGTGAGGAGGGACAGTGTTGGTTCAATTGGCCACAGCCGGATCAGCAGTGTGTGGCTTGCTCTTGGTGAGATCCAGAATGATTAATTTGACCATCTCTGCCTGCCTTGACTGTGAAAGCTCAGAGGTGGGTGCTGTGTTTTTCAATTGTACACACCCCAAAGCTCTCCAGACATGGAGCTCTCTGGGGGAAGGAGTGGTTGGAGCCCAGTGGCAGTGTCCAGGTGAGTCCTGGGCCCAGCTGTTGCTCTGCTCTGGTGCTTCATTACCATCCAAAGGCATCTCTAGCAGTGAAAAATGTCAGGTGAAATCATGTGAAACCTTTTGATGTGTCTTTTCTCTGTCATATTTCTGCTTTCAAACATGATGACACAGCACACAATCCTTCACACCGCTTGCAAAATCAGCCTCTGTCTCTTCTTGGCTTGTGCCCAGGGCCGCTTGCATGGATTGGTAGGTGGGTTTGATTTACAGGGGAGCAATTGTACAACTGCAGTCTGGGGGAAGGGGCGTGTGTCCTGCTCTTGTGCCTAGGGACAGCTCTGCACTTTGTGGGGACTCAGACTCGGGGTTTGCTTCTTCCCAAGCTGTGCATGATGGTGAAAGCAAACAGACTGGTTTTGGTAGCGGCTTCTCTTCCCTTCACCTGGGAGGAGAAGGAAGATGCAGCTACACCAAGAGCAAGCTGAAAGTTGTTGGCATTTCCTTACCTCAGTTTTGCTGTGATCTTGAATATTTTTGACATTTGTGAGAGGTCTTTTAAGGAGTCAGGTGTCTGCCCACCTGCATATGTCTTTACCTTTGAATTTTAAAGATAAAATTTATCTTTAAATTTGCCAGCCTCTCAGTTTAAGAGCTTCCCCTGTTCCAAGAGCAGCTGCTCTGCTTCACCCTTGTTTTGAGCTGCCTTTTGCCTTTCATTGCTCTGGAGAGGTCTTGAGACCCAGTGCCAAAGCTCAGCCTCCATTCTTCCCATTCTTTTAATGCCACCTCCCACTTCAGGGAGTTTTTAGTAAAAAAACCCTAAACAACCTTCACATACCTGTGCTGGCTCCTTCCCTCTCCCAGGTGATGTCTGCCCAGGTGCTCCAGAGAGCCTTTTAGCTGTGGTGTTGGAGCTGCTCTGTGGCAGGGACTGATTTTCCCCATCATTGCAGTGAGTGGCCTGGAAATCAGGCTGTGTTTATCAGAATCAGTATTTTGGCAGTCAGGCTGTTTAATGCCCAGGTTGGGATGGTTTTTGCCACTTCGTCACGGCTGTTTATTTCCTCTCTGCCTGCCTCTCTATTGAACATGATGCTTGGGGCTTCAGCTGTGAGCTTGGGAAGAACAGCCTTGTTTTCACAAGGGGCTCTGTTGGCTCTGCTAATGATCTGAATGGTTGTACTCCTGGGAAAAAGGAAGGCTGGAGTCATTCCAACTGGAAGTTGTTGTGCCTCTGCCAAAAAAAACAAAATTAAAAAAAAAACCTATGGAAATTAATTCCTCACCCCTGTGCAAAGAGGGAGGAGAAACAGCCCCTTAGTTCCAGAAAGGGATGAAAAAGGAGAAAAGAGGGGGATTTATATCTCTCTTGCTGATGAGAGAGAAGAAAACATGATCACTGAATGCTTAGGAGCTCCCACATGCTAGGCTGCATTTTTAACATCCTGCTGTCTTTGTCATATAGCAACAAAGCTGGGGGTTTTAATTAGCCAGTGGTTGTTTTTGATATTCTGATTTCCAGCACTGTGAAGTGATTCCTGAGGCAGGTGGCTTTGTTGCTAGTCACGTGCTGTGGTGTCACTCAAAGGTGTGATTCGATTCATTTATTGCAACTTTTTTGCCTTCAGCTGTGATAGTCTCTTAATTACAGGCTTGCTTTTGGGGTTTGGTTTTTTTTTTGCTTCCGGGCATCTTTGAGTCCAAAAGTCATCAGTTGTGTTCTCTGTGGAAATGCTGTCAGGTGGCCGGTGCAAGCACTGCTCAAGGACTGTGAGCAGTGGCTTTGGTTGCCTTGGAAACTGTCTGCCATATATATATATATATATGTGTGTGTGTGTATGTCTGTGTTCCTCTCTGTCTATGCATGCACATGCTTCCTTTTCTGACCTAGGGCATCAGAAATGCTCTTCAGCCTGCAAGGACTCTCCTCCTATGTGTGGGTTCCTTGAGAGGCTCTCGTTGCTAGTGCAGAGCACTGACCCCTCTCAGCCAAGGTGGTTCCTCAGGCAGGCTTCCCCCACAGGCTGACCCAGTATTCTCTTCATTTTGCCTCCTGCTCTCTCCAAGCATAACTGCTCTTGAGCACAGGACTCAAGTTTTTTTTATCTGGCACAGGAGCCTTCTTTGGAGTGTTGGGGTTGCTTTGATGGATGCTAGGATGCCTTTACTATGATATTTTATCTCTCTCTGTTCCTCTCCCTCTTCTTGTCTGCCTTTTTTCCTGTGTGTAGTCTCTCACCTCCCTTCTCCAATGCTTGGCAAGTGCTCCAGTCTGGAGCCTGCCTGGCCACCCCTGCTCAGTCTGGCCATGCCCAGGGGGCTCTCCACCACTGAGCTCCCCTGTGTTGGAATTCCTGAGTACAGACACAGTTGTCTTTGGGAGGCAGCTCTGGATTTCTTTACCTTACAGTTTATCCCACAAACTCTCCAGTGCTTTTCCTGAAGCAGGGCAGCAGCAGTAAGTGCCAACAGTGCCCCACACCCAGTAGGGGTGTGGCAGTGGGATGGATGGATGGATGAGAGGGCTTCGCTTCACATGCAGAAAGAGCAGGCTCTCAGTACCAGCATGGAGGTCACTTTCCCAGGAGGTGACACCCAAAGTCAAGCCATCCCATCAGAGGAGAGGTCAGTCCCTTCCAGCTTACACCTCCTGTGGCAACACTGCAGTTTTCCAGCAATCAGCTGGGGGTTTTTCTACCTGAAGTCAGTGGAGGTGCCACTATTGCAAGTCCTATGTTTTGTAAAGCAGTAACTGATTTTGCTGTGAATATATGGGACTTGATGTGCTGCAGGTAGAGACCTTGAGCTGATTTTTTTTTTCTTTTCCCATAGTCTATATTGGCCTTTGATTACCAGAAATGAGTAAACATCAGGGTAAGTTAGATTGTTCTGATAAGGGTTTCTTTTTGGATCCTGCATCCTTTGAGGAAGCCATGGTAGTGTCTGCAGTTGTGTCAGTGCATCAAATGTTGAGACCTCAGGCTGCTGCTCCCTTGAACAATGTCCCAGAAAGCAGTGACATATTTTAGATGGCACTGCTCTCCAAACTGCATCCCTTTGCATTGCATTTCTCTTCTCATTTGTCAGTCATCGAAATCACATCTACTATTTTTAGTCACCCCACGCTTCTTTTCCTGTTGGAGGTGTATATTTAGACACTTGCCGATCTGTGTCCCCTGTTTATCAGGCCCTGCTACACCTCAAATGAAAGATTTCAAACCTGTATGTTTCAGAAATACAGGAATAAGAGTTTGTGGAGGACTCAGAGCTGTTTCTAAAGCTGCAGAAGCAGAAAAGGGCCCTGAGCTGAGCTCATCTCTGCCGAGTCAATGTGCAACTCAGGAAGGGATCAAGGCATGACATGACACCTTTAATTTTCTCACTTCTGTCATCTTCAGCAAGACATGGGTGATGAAGGAGCAATAATGTCACATTTCTAATTTTATGATCTTCTGCTGTATTAATGAGAAATTCCAAAGGCAGTATCTCTCCAGGTATGGTTCCTTTGAGCAGCTCCTCCAGAGCTGTGTCCAAAGGCTTGGTGCTGTGAAGCTGGAGAGGTTGGCTCAGCCATTCCCTACTCAGACTCACTGTGGCCTTTGAAGTTGATTTCCAAACCTTGGACAAGACATTGTGCCCAGCCAGGCTTCTCTCCCCCACCCCCTTGTAGGAGAACCGTTCCTTAACCATTCAGTACCAAACAGGGATAACAGGACACCAGCCACTTTCATCATGTCCTCAGCAAGACCTGAAATTCCAAAGAAAATCCACAAAGACTGTATTAGGACTATTCCCCACCCCTCAGGCTACTTTCAAGCCTCCTCTATCCCATGGTCTGTATCATCCCTCTGTTCTTTCCCAGCTGGGTATTTGCTGCCTGTGCTCTGTTCCTGTGCTGGCCCCATGAGCCAGGGCACTGAGTCATAGTGAAGAGCCTGTTTTATCCAAGGGAAGGAATTCCTTTTTATATTTCAATATCCTGTCTGCTGCCAGGCGCTGGGTTGAGTGTCTGAAAGCAATCGTGCCTGCAAACTGCAGCAGAGTCAGCACATCTGGTAGCTCAGGCTTGTGCGTGGAGCTGCCTCTGACTCTCCCCAGAGGAATGAAGGATTAGCAGGACAACACCAGGCAAAAAAACAAGATGTGCAGGTGCTCTTTGTGACAGGTGGGTGCTTCTTCCCCCATTGCCTGTGCAAGGGAAGAGTGAGTTGTGGCTTCTGCTTGGATTGCACAGCATAAGGAGCTCTGCCCACTGCCCCTTCCAAAACTGTCCCCTGGAAAGGGAGCTGGCCCAGCCCTTTCTGTAGAGCCAGCAAAGTGGTGGTGCCAAGGAAAATTCTGACCCCAACCTTTCCCATTCCTCTTGGCCAAAAAACTCCCAGGCTTGATCAAGGTAGAGAATTAGTGGGATGACTGTTGCAAGTGGTGTGTCTGGTTAATGAATTCTTCTGGAATATTGTTAAATCTGGTGAATGTAAAGCATTTTGGTATGTTAATATTTTGAGTTTTATCCTTTGGAAATTCACATCTTGAAGGCATGATCTGCTCTTCAGGAAAACCCTGCTGCAAGTCTGATTGTCCCCTCGCTGGGGAACCAGGTGTTCATGCAGCAAGAAGAGATGGAAATCAGCTGTAATGGATTTTCTGGTTTTTAGAGTACCCTGTTTGTAAATAATTCTACTGCAGGGGGTGGGGGTCCTGTGAGAAAGGAGGTAGGTAGCAGCATGAGCAGGGCAGCCGCCTGTGGAAGAAGCTTCTTGTGTTTTTCCAGGCTGGTGAAGATTGGTGATCCTAGGGGAAGTGCTGGTATAGTGGGCTGTGCACTGCTTCATCCATGGACTCTCAGCGCTGGAGGCACCTCCAAAGCCGAGGTGCAGACTGACACAGCTGCTTTTAAATTGTCATTTATTCAGGGTGATAAAGGCTGGTGGCCTTTTCATCTGCTGGGCTGGGGGATGGAGACACACATTTTTAGTGAGGTTATTCCAGGTGATTTTTATGCACTATTTTGCAGGGCTGTGCTAACTGTTCCCCTTGGCCTGGCTGGCTGCATTTTTAACCTCACTGCCTAAATTTCTGCTCCATCAGAATAGTTGCTGTTGATTTTTTTTCTTTCCCCATCAGAATTGGAGGGTTTGTTTGGGGTTTTTTCCCTGAGTATTTAAGAACTTCTTCCAGAGCAAAGCTCTGCTTTGCTTCTCCCATCTTCTCCCAAAACATAAAGCTCAGGCATTTTTCTTGAAGCCAGAAATGTTTTGTAGGGAGCAGAACACATCTCTGGCAGTGAGAGGTGGGATGTCTCTGTGTCTTTGGTCATGCAAAGAAGACAGAGCTTCCCTAGCAAGTAGCAAACCGTTGAGGGCTTATTTCCCTCTCCCTACCATTCTTCAAACACAGCTTTTCTTTTAGTGGGAGTAATTTTTTTGCCCTTTGAGTTGCTGTGTCCTTGTGAATCCTCTCTCCAAGCCCTCCATGGAGTTAGCACCTTTCAGATATGATTCACTTGCAGAGCATTAAACATTTTCTCAGCCTTGCTTCTGTGTCAGGAGATCTTTTCCTTCCTCTTCACCCCCACTGTCTGCACTCTTTCTCTGACACCAAATACCTGGGGAAAGCTGTTTTTGTGAAATGCTTGGCATCCAGCATGACTTTGCTGCCCTAGCATTTCATGTCAGAGAGCGTTTAAACTTCCTCTAGTAATGTGATTTTTTGGGGGTTTTTTTTTCTGTTCTTTGTGGCTTGTCAGAGTTGTTGCTGGTTATCTACAGAAGGAGAGGAAAAATGTGGTGTTTTTCAGCTTGCTCATCCCTTTATTTGCTGGAGGAGCAGCAGCAAACTGATTATAGAGATGGTTCAGTGCAGGGAGCTGGCGGTGAATAGAGGTGCTGTGGGTCTTTCAGCAGCTGGGATGAAGAAGAAATAAATCTGGTTAATATCTCCTGGAGGGGGGCTGTAATTGTAGCTCCCCGAAAGCAATTTGGTCTTGGCAGTTACCACGCTGAAGGTGGCTAGGAATAATCAAGTCAGTATCTGGAGGAGTCCCCATTGGCTGGGAGTGGAGCAGGTAGGAGAGGGGCTGCAGGCTCCTGGCTCTGCCCCTGTTCTGCATCTCCGTGGAGCTCAGGAGCAGGAGAGGAGCAGGGAATCCCCCCTGGCAGGGTCCCCACCTCAGGGATGCTGGGATGTCCTAGTCCGGGGCCCGAGTGACACCTCCAAGCCTGGCACTGAACTGCTGCTCTCCCGAGGCTTGCTCCAGGGTAGGGAAAGGGGAAGGAGGTGTTTGCTTCCAGTTCTACTGGGCAGAGCTGGTCTGATGCCACCAGAGGGTGGCAGCGGCCCAGGGGCTTCTCCCGTTGGGGCTTCAGCACTGGCACCACGCTGTGGATTTTGGCCACGTTATTCTGGAGAAACATCTCTTCCTTTAAGAAGAGATGAACCTTAGAAATGAGAGGCTGATGTTTGCTTTTCAGTCTGTTCCTCCATTTGTACCAGTCTCCGAGTAGCTGTGGAGAGCGTGTCTGTCTAATCAAACACATCAGATCACAAACTGCACAGAGGGAGTTAATCTGCAAGAGCCCTCCCTGGTGTCTCTCGGCCCTGCCTGCCTGCTCAGCTGAGGGCAGCTTTCAGCTCTTTTGTGTGGAAACTGGGGCATCTCTGAACCAGCTTCTTTCATCTGCTTCTGAAAGGCCTTACATCCTCCTGCTTAACAGTTTGAAGGGTTATTTTGGTAGTAAAAACAAGAGCATCATAGGTTGGGATGAGCAGTCTCCAGGAGGCGATCCTGCCTTTGCAGTGCCCTCTGTTCTCAGGGCTGTGACAAGGTGAGCTGGCCACTGTCTGTATAGATTGGGCAGCTCTCTGAAAAGGGCAGGTATGTTTGCTTTTGATACTCTGTCCATATCCCTGGGAGCTGTTCTGCAATGTGCTTGAAAATGAAGTTGAGATCAGTGCCTCTGTTTGTGACAGCTCATCCCAGCAGGGCCAGCAGGTTCCTCTTTGGGACCAGTAATTCCCACCACAAAAATTTCCAGTGAGAAATTCTGCCAAGAGTGGCATCATTTCAACAAAAATTTTTGACTATAAAAACATAAATGCCGTTACATTCAGTAGCCAGGAACTTTTAGTTCCTGATTTTATTTTTTTGGGAGGCAATCTTTATCGCCCACTGAAACAAAGCTTGTCTTTGTTCTGAACAGTTGGTGGGAAGCTGAGTATACATGTGTCTGTGTATGTTCACACACACACGTGGTTTTTTTAATACATATAAATGTATATAGTATGTATATTTTTTATATATATATATCTGGGGCAAGGGAGGCAAAATGCACAGGAAGTGTTTCACTGTTGACAGGTGTGAAGTAGCTTTGAGGGGCAGTGCCTGCCTGTTCACTGCCTGCCACAACCCCTCAGGATGAAGCAGCAGGTGTGCTGGAGCCCTGGAGCAGCAGCTGATGAGCACTGTGGTTCTATCTCACAGGAGGAGCCGGTCCCTGCGGCGGAGGGCCGCCGGTCATCGCTCAGTGGCATGTGCTACCTGACCATGGGCCTCCTCGTGCTGCTGCTGGGGCTGGTCTTTGCCTCGATGTACATGTACAGATACTTCTTCATCACCCAGGTAGGAGTGACTTGGGAAGCAGTTCTGGCCCCTCAGCCCGAGCAGCCAGAGCACCTTTGGAAGAGGTGGAGCTGGTTTTTGTT
The DNA here is from genome assembly GCA_013400735.1 of Pomatostomus ruficeps. NCBI lineage: Eukaryota > Metazoa > Chordata > Aves > Passeriformes > Timaliidae > Pomatostomus > Pomatostomus ruficeps. The sequence goes on along the minus strand of VYZT01060227.1, from coordinate 58,790 downwards.
GCCAGGTCGCTGGGCACTGCAGATGAGGCATTTCTCAAGTGGTAGGCTCAGGGTGACCTCCATCCCCAGTGCCAGGAAGGGCCTTCCAGAAACCCTCCCTTTCCCTTATGGCTTTGTTTTGCTTTCTTTTTAAATCCGTAAAAATATCCTGCCAGTCCTACCTTTTAAACCCCACATCACTGCTGTCGAGGGTAGGGCAGTCTGAAAGGATGGCTTATGAGGGCAGAAAAAGCCTGAGAGAACAGGGCGCTGCAGGTCAGGGAACAGCTTTTTGTAGTAGGTTCTGTGGGTTCTAGCACAGAAAAACTCTGTAGCTGTAACAAAAATAGGTTCTGCTATTAATAAAGCAAGCAGAGAAATAAAAAGTGGGAGATGATACAGAAAGTGAGCCTTCTACCTCCATTAAATTCAGCACCTTCTCTTCCATGTAGTCATTGCAAAGCCTGGCCTGGGCTGGCCAATGCACTGAGCTGGCAGCTCTGTGGAGGGTCAGAACACAGGGAATGAGACAGGGCAGAGCTGCTTTTTAAGGAGGAAACTGCTGAGCTCTGGCTTGTTGAATGTTTAGCCAAGAAACACCAGAGCATTGATTTGCACTGGAGCCCTTGTTGTGCTGTGGAGTGACTGTTAGTGAATGAGTTCTCCCAGGACCGCTGCTGCCTTCATCTCTGCAGCCAGCACTTATCCACTCAGCAGAAGAGTCTTTTTATATACTTCTTTTCCCCATAAATTTCCTTGCTGTCAAATTAATTTGCAATCTCTGTTTCAAGAATCATCAGTGCTTTATTACCCACTCTCATTTACACCTGATCTGGAAACGCTGTGGCAGCCCCAGTGCTGGTCCTCTCTCACGCACCCCTCTGTCCCAGTGAGAAGGGACCTGGCACAGGGCTTTTGGTGGAGGCACTTCCTTAGAAGAAGCCCTGGCCCTGAGGGAAGGTTATCGACCTGGCTATGACAGTCCATCACACAGTCAATAACCTGCTCTTGACAAAGCTGGATGGCTCTGAGAAATGCCCTCTGGTCCATTTGGGGCCACCTGGTGTTGCCCCAGCTGCTGCCTGTGATTCCAAGTGGCAGCTTATGTCCAGTCACACGGCAAAGCCTGTCCAACATGGTCAGAGATGCTCTGGAGAGCACAGCAGTGGGGCCTTCGTGTCTCAGGCTCCCATGACTGCAGTTTGTCCCTGTGAGCCTCATGCTCTAACCTGATTACTCACCCTGCATTAGCTTTTTTGCCCACACCTCGTGCTTCTGGAGAATCACAGAGTCATGGAATGGCTTGGGTTGAAAGTGACCTCAAACATCATAACATCATCTTGTTTCAACCGCCCTGCCCTGGGCAGGGACACCTTCGAGGTTGCTCCTGTTTTGCTATGAGCTGAATTCACTTTGTTTTGCTGCATTTGCTACATCCAAGGGCCTCTAGAAACAATGCTCTGCTCAGCCCAAGCTTCTAGGCCTCCTGTAGAAAAATGCAGTTACTGGAGGCCATGGCTATGGTTATTAAATTATGGCCTGGTTAGTAAATTTAAGAGCTTGCAGTCAGTTTGTCTTTCTGAATAAATCCTCATGAAATCCTGCAGGGAATTCTTTATTCCCTTTCGACCTGGCTAACATGAAGTGAGACATGGTCATTTCCCAAGGGTAATTTGCACTAGGTTCATCAAGAAAGTTTTCTGGTAAAAAGATTGACCTTGAAATACCTTCAAGCATCTGTTTGATGAATGTTTTACCCAGAACGGGTACATTCCTGCCCATGTTTGCTGTAGCTGTTGGGGGGGTGTGTGTGTTGTACCCCTGCCTGGATCTGCCCCCATAGCTGCCCCGTGAGAGCGTGTTCCACTGCGGTGTCCTGTACGAAGACTCGCTGTACTCGCCCTTCAGAGGGCAGCTGGAGCTGCACGAAGATGTCAGGATTTACATTGAAGAGAACTACGAGCAAATCAACGTCCCAGTGCCCCAGTTTGGAGGGAGTGACCCTGCAGACATCATCCATGATTTCCAGCGGGTAAGGACCTCCTGGGGCCTTTGGGGGCATAGCTTGGGGCTGAGCTGGGTGCACCAGCTCTGTGTTCATGGCCTAGCACTGTCACTGTTGTCACATATGTCCATGGTGGTCTTACTATTGAGCTGTCCTTCTGCCCAAGGCTCTCTCTGGGTTTTTCCAACCTGCTCTACTTGCTTGGTAGGGAGGTTTGTTTAAAGCAGTTTCCCATCTTCCCTGAATTCTCACCCATTTTCACAGTCCTGTTTCATTGCAGAGGGTTCAAGTGTGTAATTTCTGTGCTTGGAACACAGGGCCTGACAGCGTATCACGACATCACGCTGGATAAGTGCTATGTCATCGAGCTGAACACCACCATCGTGATGCCTCCTCGCAACCTGTGGGAGCTGCTGGTTAACGTGAAGGTACAGCTGCAGGCCGGCTTGTTCTGCATTGCTTTCCTTGAGCTGGCTTCTGGAAAATCAAAACTGCTGTGTCTGGAGAAGTAAGCCTTGGCCCCGAGTCTTAATGTAGAGTGAAGGCTTCAGCAGGTTTAGCTGAAACACTGATTTTGCAGACAGCTGGCATGATGATCAGCCTGACCAGGGAGACACAGAGAAGCAGCAGATTCCTTCACTCTGGTGTTTACTGATTGTAGGAATCAAGGGAAAAAAGAAAAAAATTCCTTCCTTTCACTCTTGCTGTGGTTTCCATCATGGTTTGCCAGTTGCAGAGCTCTCAGTGTTCCCTGGGGAGGAACAGGCCTTCAGCATTCACCTTTTTGGGGGGAGTCTGTGCTGTGCTGTGCTGCAGCACCAGGCTTGGGCTCATGCACCTGTGCTCACAGCCAGCATTAACTGGGTTTAGTACCAGTGATTTTCTTCAGTTCAGAAGCCTGTGCTGCTGAAAGCAGCCATCTTAAAATAGAATTCTATTTAATCTTCACAGCAAGAAAAAAAGCACAGGATTTTTCAGACTGCAGTAGGTACATATCTGTCTCAGTCTTCTGCAGGTAAATCAAGGCATTGAGCCTGGGTCTTTTATCACTCCTGTAAGGGTCTGTTTAAAAGAAAGGGGGAAAAAAGACAATCTAATTCTTAGCCTTTCTTAAATTCGCTTTGCTCGCTTTCTGCTGTGTGCAGTGTGGTGAACTTTGCAGGGCTTAAGCTCAGAGGCAAACAGTAATGCCTGGAGAGACGCCTGATCTCCAGTCCCTGTTGAACTCCCAGTTTGTTTCCTAGCAGTCCTCACAATTTCATGCACTGTGACTGTCAGGCAAATGTGCTGGGAACCCTGCTGGAGTACAACACACATTTACTTACAGCTCACTCCAAACCTGTCACTGCTTCTGACCATGGCAGGTGACCAGTCCCTGAGACAGAGGGAAATGAAAAAGGCAGGATTGCACAAGCTGAGAGAAAACAACTGGGAGATGGGCAATGCTGGTCACATCCTAAAATAACAGATATAAGCTCATGGTCAGTGAAAATTATGCACTGTCACTGAATTTAAAAAGGGGATAACAATGCAATTAAAGTGGTCTTCTTGGCCACATGTGGGGCCTTGCTGGTCAGGCAGAAAGTTCCAGTTTCTTCCTGTTTCAAGAAGACCTTTATGACTTGCCCCACTGCTCAGAAGTGCTCCTGTTTGGATGTTGGGTGAGCTTTGTTGGTCCTTGGACTTTGAGATTTTTGCCTTCTCTGCATCTCCGAATGCAGTCAAGTCCCTAATGAATGAGGCTTAATTTCCAGCAGAAAGTTCCGTTTTGAAGGTGTTCAGTGACTGCAGTCCTGTTTCTAGGGCCAAACGTCAGTCCAGCAAATAACACCAGTGATTTGCTCCAGCAGACTGGGGCAGCACAGGAAGTTGGTGAACCTCCTTTGCTCTTTCCTCACAGCCAGCCTGGTGCCAGGGTGCCCCTTTGCAAAGTGGCTGCCACATGTCCTGTGCCTGCTTCTTGCAGGCTTTATTCTGTACAGGTGTGACAGTTCAGTGAACAGGCTTGCACCAGTGTCTGACATAAAAGGATGGAGGGATGCTTCCTCCGTGCAACAGCAGGAAATTGTAGGTGACCCAGTTAAATGATGGACGATGCATATCTCTTGCAGAACACAAGATGCTCAGAGCATTAGCTTGCTGAAAGTTCTTGGCAGAGACTTGAGGGTATTGTCCTTGTTGCACAATGATGGAGGAGTGGTGATTCCCCCTTTACCTGCCGCAGCCATTTAAATCTGAGACAGTGAAGAACCTGGATTGTGTGCTCTGTGTGTCTCTCTAAGCCCTCTCACCAGGCCAAGGGTGTGGCAAATCCCGAGCCACAACCCTGGCTGTTACCGTGCCAGCCCCTGCCAGTAACTGCACATATCTCATGGCCTCCCCTCTGTTCTCCCGCCAAGAACCAACAGCGGAATTTCTTGCAGAACCGTTATGTTAGTGCAGTACAAACTGGCACCAATTGTCTAATCCTGCAGTGTTAGAGGACAGCCTCATTGATCCACCTGGCAGTGCCAGCCCAACGGCACAGCTCTGAGTTAAGGTAGCGTGTTTCCAGCTATGTCTCTGTGGAGATAACCGGTCCTGGGAAACAGAAGAGGTGGTATTCGAAATGGTGCTGCTATTGCTTGCTTTTCACCTTGATTATACTAACCTTGGCCCCAAGGTCTGACAGTTCTTTTATTTCTTTGACTCTTCTTAAGGAAAAGGGACCAGAGGTGATTCTTTGCTTCATGACCAAGTTTGTATCCACTCACAAGTGCCCCCCTGACCCAAGCTGCACTTGTAACACAGCTGTTTGTTGCTACAGCTATGCTGAAACATGAAAGACGCTCTGAGCACCTGGGAATGAACTTGCAGAGTCTTCAGTGCTGAGCAGGGAAAGATGTGACCACCATCCTTGGGGTGCACCTAGAAGCCCCATTTTTCCCGTCCCCTGGTGGCTTTCTGCCATGACACCCCACTCATCACTGTGGTCTTCATAGTGGTCTCTACCCCAACAGCAGGGATGTCACTGCCCCAGATGTTCCTGGGGCAATGAGTGTGTGGAGAGCTCAGTGTTCCTCTGAATGTGGTGCCCATGGCTCATCTCTAGTCCCCATTCCTGTGGGCTGTAAGGGTAGGACATCATTGTGGCTGTGCTGAGTGGACCAGAGAGGTGGGGGGAATGTTAGAATCTGAGCTGGGCTGGTGGTTTTGGGTTTTGCTTTTTGAAGTAAATGTAAAATGCACATTTCAGTGGAGTTCCTGGAATTTTGGTTAAGGTTTTATTCCTCTCCAGATGGGTTTGTTGTACTTTCAGAGTCACAGTTTTGGGCATCGTACTCTAAAATTTGGGTCAGTTTATAACAGGGTTGATCCTACACTGTCTTCATCCCCTATGTGAACATTCCAATTTTGGATCTAATCTGTTTTGTGTGCCCTGTGCTAGTAGCAAGGGACAGTTTCCTGCAAGGAGAAGGACACGTAAACTGGCCTCAGTAAGTGGAGCTTGAGCCTTCCCACAGTGAATGAATTTTTTGCAGTTTAGTTGTCTATGGTACTCTGTGTGAAACAGTTGCATTCAGAGAGGAGATAATGGCAGTGTTTGTGCCTTATTTCAGTGGAAACTCTGTCGTTTCAGAAAGGGACATACCTGCCTCAGACATACATAATCCAGGAGGAGATGATCGCCACGGAGCACGTCAGTGAAATGGAGCAGCTGGGCTCCTTCATCTACCGCCTGTGCAGCGGCAAGGACACATACCGGCTGCGGCGGCGCAGCGCCCGGAGACGTGAGAGCCCTGCCTTGTCCTGCTCAGCCCCACCTCACAGTCCCCTCTGGGCTGGTTCAGCCATGCTGGCCTCTTCATGGCCAGAGTGGGCATTCCCCGTGGGTGTTTCCCTTGAGGTGTTTCCCATCCAGTTAATCTAAACCCAGCTTTGGCATGCTGCTGCTGCAAATGGGTGCTGACTGCTGTGTTTCTGTCATCCATCAGCCTGAGAGAAACTTTGCAAAAATGGTTGCAGGAGCCAGCAATTCATTTACACATGGGCTCCTGGGGCTGAACTAATAGCAGTGCTGTGGGGAACTGTTTGGAAAATTTCCCTAATGAAAGCACCCGATTCAGTGGCAGCTATTCAGAGCAGATTAGATCTGCAAATTGCCTTTAATTAATTAAGTTCCTAGTAATATGAAAAATGTTGTGAAGATGGAACATTGGACTTTGTAAAAATGATTTTATGGAAATCAACAATACATACCTTATATTCACATTGTAACATTGCTGCAAAATATGCTTTAATATCAGTATTTGTATTAATTTGCTTTTAAGGTATACTTAAAGGCTCACCTGAAACCTAAACCTATAGTCAGTTGGGTTTGGATCTCTGGGGAAGCTGCAGGATGCAGAGGTCACCATGGCTGTAGCTGATGGTGTTTTCCGAGTGGGAGCTGCTGTGACATGGAGGAACTGCTGGCACACACGGGGTGTTGCTCCCGTGGAGCCCTGGCAAGGTGCTGCTTGTCATCAGGGTACCACAAGTCTGTTGAAAGGGGGGAGGAGCCACCTGGCAGAGCTGCCCAGAGAAGCATTACCCAAGGGGCAGCATTATCTAAGGCTGGGGCCTCAGCAGGATCAGACATGCAGGGATACAAACAGCCGGAGAGGAAGTGGCTATTTTCAGCACTTCTTGGCTGCATCCAGGGCTGCGCTCTGTACCAGCATGTGACTTCTGGTTTCTTGAGGCTTTCTGATCTCTGAGATAACACTGAGATGCTGTCAGCTGAAACCAGCTGTTTCCAGGTGACTCCTTCAGGCCATGGCAGTTCTCACTGCAGGACTATATGCTAGAAAAGATTGTTATTCTTCCAAAGACCAGATAATGCTGCTTTCCATGTGGGCTATGTTTTTCCTGCATTTCAGTGTTCAAAAATTGCATCTCATCTGCTTTCCTTCCCCTCCTTGCTTTGTTTTTTACAGTTTATCATTTGTTGATTCACCTCTCTCCTCTCTTTAAATCACCTCTAGGTATCAGTCGACGTGAGGCTGGAAACTGCCATCGTATTCGTCACTTTGAAAACACTTTTGTGGTTGAAACTGTTATCTGCCAAAAGTCATGAAGCCACTCTCCACATGTAACCTTCCTTGGCTTTGCTTGCACACACATGCTCTCAGCCCTCTCTTTAGACATGGTAATCTGGCTACTTTTTATACTCCCCCCGGCTTGTGCAGCTCTAACCTCTGGGGTCCTTTGTGGCCTCTTCTTCCCTGCTATCTACCCAAGACGTTTGCTGGGCTTAAATTTACACAGTAGTCAAAGAAAACCTGGGGGTAGATGCAGCTTCTTCCACACCACAGGATGGAAATCTCTTTTGGGAGCAGGTTTGGGTAGAAGGGATGGTTGAGAAACAGGAATGCTGGAAATAGATGCTCTTTTCCTGGCTGAGCAATTTCAGGCTGGGCTATTTTCTGAGGCTGCCTTGGCACTGGGACAGCGGCTCTATGCACAAGAGAAGGATTTCCATTTTGGTGCTGATGTAATGACCTAAACCAGGTGCACTTAGGAGAGGAAGAGTTGTGAGGCTACAGACGGCAATTTGGAGAGCTCAGCAGAGGGAAGGTTTCTCCCCAAACCACACTTTTGTGATCCCATTTTGCTGTGTGTTGTCCCCTTGAAGACCAGATTTTCAAACATTGAAAGTAACCGCTGTGTGCTGTGTTTGTGACCTGCTCCTCCTGAATGTGACATGGCTCAGCTGAGTGCACAGGGTCCTGGGGGTGTCCAGGGCGGGCAGGAGGACAGGGCAAGGGGCAGTGAGGTGGGTGGGGGATGACATGAGTGACACAGCATGTCCCTGCTCTCCAGCCACAAAGCAGAGGGTGAGGTGCACGGTTCTGTAGCCCTTTCTCTAAGGCACAGTTGCAGCTGCTGTGGATCCCGGGCAGATCTGCTGTCACCCTACCTGAGTAAACAGAGGTGTGTCTTTGATGCAGGATTCTAAAGCCCCTCTGATGGACCATCACTAGGCTGTGGCTGCAGGTGGAACCCTATGTCTGTCCTGGCCAGCTCTGCTTGCTTGGGAGGATTTGTGTTCACACAGATTCGCCTTCCTGAGTTGTGTGTGGATGGGGTGCCATGCCTGCACACAAAGTGGTGTCAGCAGCAGAACTGGTAGTTACTGGCAATTGCAGAAGCAGATTTTTAAAATCTTTTAACAGTGTGTATTCTTGTGTAATTCCTCCAGTGAAAGCTGTTTTAATAGTAATCACTGTAATCCAGCTGTGTATCACATTTTCTGCAGGCACCATTATAGTATAGATATTGATCCAAAGCAAGATTCAGCTGATCAATATACTGCAGAGAAATTGTGTGAACAAAACTGCAGTTCTATTGACCATCAGACAGAAGAATTGCAGAGTAATTAAATATTCTTCCCTCTGTTCCATAAATATAGTTAAAACTAATTAGGTTCTTGAAATGCAGGCAGTTTTTTGGCTTGAAAGAATGGGGTGAGTTTCAGCCTGGCACATTCTTGTTAATTGGTTTCTAGCAAATCTGGACTTGTTCACCATCTGTTGAAATGGGCTTGTTGTTTTGGAAGAGGAAGGATAAAGTAAATGCAAGTACAATCATTAACTCAGCAGAACCAAAACCCAAAAAGAATATATTTTAAACTTTTGAGTGTTAATACTATGAGTTAATTATGTGAAAACAAAACAGGATCTCAGACTGGTCATGTAATGCAGTAGGAATTAGTATGTCCTTAGGGGCTGAGTATTTATTTTTCTATATAAACACAGTCAAATAAAAACATTCATTTCTGTTAAGTAGAGGAGGACACTTTAGTTTCATTCTGCTTTAAGCTTGGTGTAAAATGAAGAATTACATACACTTCATACAGGTTGGTATGGAGAATTTCCCACTGCCAAATGTGTGTTTACTTTTCTAACATTGTGTTTTCCCAGCAATAACTTGCTGGTAGTCCCAGCCTTTAATTGCCAAGATGGTGACAAGAAGTGGGTCAGAGAATTGGTTCACTTAATGGAAGTAACTGGTAAATTTAAGCCCTGTGTTTCTCTTCATCTCTAGAAGCCTAAGCCTGCACTCAGGTGGGCACACAGGCCTCTTCCCCTCCCTTTGGTTCTGCATGATTTAACTGGTCATTGGATATACTAACTGTGCAATGCTGCAGCTGTAAGGACAAACCTTGGTTCTCTAAGGTGAACTAATGTGGTCACTGTTCCATAGGATGAGAATGCAGTTGTTTAGAAAGAAAACATAAGATGCTTTGTATATTTTGTCTGGTAGGAATCTTACTTCTTAGGAAAATCCCATGGGATAATAAAATCTTTTACCTGTAATCTGTAAAGTGTGTGTTTGTTTGGAATGAGAAGCACATGCCCTCCACAAAGCTGTTGCTCATAGGAGGCAGCAGCTGGAGTAAGGGCTGGGCAGTGGGAGGATGCTGCAGTGAGGGCAGAGCTGTGTAGGGATGTGGCTGGCCTGCTGGGGAACTGCCTGTACCTGCAGCTCTTTAGGGCTCTTGCCCTCTCCTTGCACATCCCTCAGAGACCCAAAGGCAGCCCGTGTGGGGGAGTTGCCCAGCTGAGATGTGTGAAGCAGCCAGATACCTCTGCTGCTTGGGTGGCTGGTGGGCACTGGATCTCTGTGCTCAGCCTTGCTTCTCCAGCTGCTGCATTTCTACACATAAATGTGTCCAGGGTGACCCAAGCCTGCAGTTGCCTTCTGGCTGGCTCTGCAGGGCCAGCCTTTGGGGTTTTTCCTTTCCTCACTGCACACCACAATGGGGGTCCCTTAGTGCCCTCCCGGGCCTTCTGTCCCCCTGTTCCATCGTTCTGGTAGGGAAGTGTCAGAATATTTTTCCTGAACTCGACTGTTCCTCTTTCCACAATTAGTCTCTGGGAGGAAGTTTGGTTTTTTACTTGTTACAGTCATTTTTGCTGCATTTTGCATTTAACTCTTCAGTATATGGATGCTCTTTCCATCATTGGGGTTCTGAAGGGAGCTGCATCTTTCAGTAACTGTGTTTGCCAAAGCCTCTTCTCCCAGGCTGGCCCAGCCAGCTCTGCCTGACAGCCCTCTTCTTCCATCAGGTCTGGGTTGAGGAAGCAACTCTGCACTTCCCTGTGGGAAACCTGAACCTTTCAGACGTGCCTTTTGAAGGCTGAAATGCTGATACTAAGAATGTGACTGATGCATTCCAGCAAATATAGTTACCAGTGAGTCAACCACCTGAGACTTGTCTGCTACACAGAAAACCAGCTCGTGTTGTGAAACTTTGAATTTTCAAAATTTCCCTCCTGGTTCAGTGTTTCATTTCCTGAGGTTGTATTTGTTGCCACTTGCTCTTAGGAGAACTTAAAATAAGTCAGTTCTACTTCCTAATTTTACTCACACTCTGGCAAAAGGCTGCTTTATTTGATTGAACAGTGGCACATATAAAAGCTTGGCAATAAAACCTGCTTTAGGAAGACTGGCAGAGATGCAGTTGAAACCCTAAAATATGAGTCACTGTGATAATGGCTGGCATCTAATGTAATTTACTTTCTAATACTTGCATATTGGAGCATGGTTCAGGCAGTTGTTTAGCTCTGCCAGACAGTGCACAGTAAGTCAAAGCTGGTCTAACTCTAGGAGCATTCACTTCCGAGTACTGGGTTGGTTTTTTTTTTTAAAAAAAAAGAAGTGCTGGAAACCTATTAACTTAGCATTTGAGGGGAGGTACCTCACTGTCTCCTCTAAAACATAAATGAATTCTTTATTTGTTACAAGCTCTCTGCAGCTGTATTTACAGACCAGTCCTATCCCATGATGTGCAGCCCTTTGGGATCTGCAGCCTTGGGACAAGGAGTGTTCAGGCTGTGATGGTCCACATTGGTGCTCCAGAAAGGAGAATGAAGGACCTGGTTTTCCACCAGCATGATGGGGAGCCCATTTTTGGTGTGGGGAAGGGCTGCATCCTGTTCAGGTATCGCACATGTATCTGGGCAGGCAGCAACTTCCAGTTGTCCTTGCTGGGAATTGACTCCAGCCCAAAATGAATCTAATCTATTATGTGGATGCCAAGCTAATGAAAGGCTGTTCTCTCTCTTGTACACACTTATGTATGGGCCTTAGGATGTGCAAGTTGTTCCCAAAGCATTTTGCTGCTATCATTCTGAATTCCACCCCGAACATTTTAAGAGCAAGTATTGTGGATGCTGTCACAGCTTCCCAGAGGAAAAAAGGCATGTTTGGACAGCTATGTGATCAACAAAAACAGCTTCCCAGGTCTTAGATAAATGCCTGATTCGTGCTCTTTTGGCAAGTACAAATCTTGATGTCCGAGTGAAATCACTGAGGTGCTGCAGCTCTGTTGCAGGAAAGGTTTTCTGGATTAAATGAACAGAAAGCAGAGTGTGAGGGGACAGAGTCTCTAACACAAATGTGTTGTGCTTTAGTGAATATTTTCAGCTAAAAAAACCCCACAGAATAAAAAGGGGTGGAAGCAGCTAAACTTCCTGATGTTAAGCTAAAGCATCTGTTTTAATATTTTAGTAATTATTATTTTTTGTTTTGAAACAATTTTTATCTAAAAATGCTGAATTAAAATGGTAAAGTAATGTAAGTAAATTAAACACTGTTCATTTTGTGCTAAAAGAAACATTTATGTTGACCAGAATATCTACAAAAGAGTGTTCAGCCTTACTTGCTAGAAGGGCCCAATGAGACCGAGAAGGGAACTGGACCTTGAAGCAACATTTGGACCATCCAACGTGTCATCCTTAATTTAGGAGCCTTTGTTGAGAGTAAGGACATGTCTAGAGGATGCTTTCGTCTGCTCAGTTTAGGAGTTCCTGCATACCTGAGTCTCTTAAGTCAAACAATGCAAACACCCTTGTGTGCCAGATATTTTTAATGAGTGGTGTTTTTTAACACAAGACTGACTCTAGGACAGGGTGACACTGGCTGTTGCTTTTCCTGGCTGCTGTGTACACGACATCTTGTTGTGCCTCTCTCCCGGAGGACTAGACCTGCTTCCTCTGGAGCACATCTGGCTCTGACTTGCTGTGTCTGCAGGTAAGGGGGTGAGTGCTGAGCAGAAATCATCATCCCTGTGTGGCTGCTGCTTTTGGTGTCTATTGTACAAAAAGAAAATCTCTTGATTTAGGTTGAAGTTACCTTCACAGCAGTTTCAGCTGATCACTGGGAATTTCTCCATCCCCATGGTCTCCTTTCATGTATTTTTTCCTCACAGATGGGTCTCACAGGCCAGAGCTTTCCCCACAGGCCCCAGTTCAGGGGAAGATCTGGAGCAGACTCGAGTGGTGCTGCACATCCCAGAGCCTCAGCCCCTGCCCTGAGCCCATCTGTCACTGGCTGTGACTAATGCCCTGCTGGTGGCAGCAAGAGGATGCTGCAGAGGTGATACAGCATGCAAGGCAGCCTTGGCACTGGGACTGATGGTACAGGCTCAGGCATCTCTTGTGTTGGCAGGTCACGTCAGAGGATGGGCTGGAGCTGGTGTGTCAGGCAGGGAGAACACAGGGGCTGCTCGACAATTACCAGCACACAAATTAAAATCTTAGAAGAAATGGGTGGGCTGAAGAATCAAGAATCAGCTGTTTGCTTGAGTTTGCTGAGAAAATTTGCTCTGGGAACATTATTATTCATGCTGAATATGGAAGATATTTGTGCCAGCTCTAATTAGCTGTTCTGACTAGCACAAAGATGTTCTCTAGTGAAACCAGTGTGAAAGCCAGTGTGTTACTCTATTAATTTGGATTAATTAATGTGAAAAGGCCAAGTATGTAATTTCATACTTGAACTTTTAGATCTGTATTTGGATTGAAATCATGTTATGCAATGATTGAAATATTCTCCTGGTCTGACTCGGGAAAGAAGTTTCCAAAAAGAAGACAACTTTATGTTGAAGAAAACCTCTGAAATTAAAATTTGTCTTCTTTTCAGGAGATTTCTCTAGAATGTCACTCTGTTCCCCCAATTGTTATTCATGGAGTAACTTGTTCTCAGTGAAGTAACGGGAAAAGCTTTGAATCAGGCCCCATCTCATTTCTCCCCCTTTTCAGATGGTGATTATGTGGTTGCCACTGCTAGAATGACAGTCAATTCCTTTAAGTCATTCTCCCTTCTCAAAAAATTGTTGCAAGTAAAACTCAAAGAAGCAGCTATAAGCTGACTTGCTCTGGTACTGTGGGCAGCCAGAGCTACCATCTGAAAATGCCCCAGTGTCAGCAGCATTGTCAGAGCAATACCTTCTGCAGAGCTTTTGGGAGGCTCAGCCTGGCCCTGGCCTTCGGATACCTTCTCCTGCAGCATGGCTGTGTGTGGTGGAACTGGGAAGGCCTGGGAAGCACCTGTGGGCAAGTGGGCAGTGGCTTTGAAATACACATCCCAAAGAAATTTGGCAAGCCAGATTTGAGAAATGAAGGATTTACAGCGCAGTGGTTTTAAATGTACAGGAGCTTTTGTGGGAATTAAACCAGCAGCACCATGTTAATGGTCTCTGTGGGGGTGTGTAGGAAAACACAGGCCAGTGGAGTCACCCTTTGGAGAAAGGCTTGGACCTGACATAGCTGTGGGTTGGGTTTTAAGTACTGAAAGTAGTAACTCGAGGGAGCATTTTATGACTTGGCTGAGTTCAGCCTGGTGTCCAAATGGAGTGATCATTTTGTAGGTCAAATATTTGGGAGCAGCCTAGTAAACTGTTGCATTGTTGTTATGCAAGCTAAGAATAAACATCCAAAAAAAAAAGCCCAGGATGTAATAAATCATGCACAGACACCCACCTCTACAGGCTGGATTTGCACAGCCATCTGCAGCCCCAGCTCTTAGGGAGGGAAGCAGGGGAGGCTGTGTGGGTTGGCAGCTCCATGATCCTGTGGCAGCTGATTGCTTTTAGTTATGTAATGACTTTAACAAGACCTGGGAGTGAGGTAGGACTGTCCAGCTGTGGGGACAGGGAGCAGGAGGGGAGCTCAGTGTACTGGGCTGGATGCTGGCTCCAAACTTCAGAAAGCACTGCCTATCTTGTCCAGTGCTACTGAAAACTCCCTGCATTTTAAGGAGCTTTGTACATATCCCAGATGGCCCTTTGGCTGTGGCACAGTCTGCACACACCCCAAAGGGTTGCAGCAGCTGCCTCTGAGGCTGCCCACTGAGGTATGAGGAGCTAATACAACCTCCTCCTTAAAAACTAACAGCACGCCCAGTTATTGAACAAGGTTGGAAAACTCCCAGGGCACCACACACAGCACCTGTGCTGTGAATATGGCAGACAATGAATGGCAGACAATGAATGTGGCTGGCTGGGAACAACAAACAGGTGATTTCCCACCAGGAACTGTTTAAACGTGCTGTGCTTCCCTTTGTGGGCAGGACGGTTGTGAAACTGTCTGCCAGGTCAAGGCCTGGGTCAGGGTAAATGTTGTCAGCCCCAGGCAGGGACCTGTTTGGATGACCAGGAGAATGGCAGCCGTTTTGGGGCAGACTTATGTTTCTCATGCTGGATGGCGATTGTTGGGAATAAGCCCTGAGCCCCACCCCAAGCACCCAGGCCTTGGCTGTCTCTGTGCTAACTCCCTGGTGTGCCAGCCACAGACACTGCCCTTAAGCAGGTCCTTATCAAGCACTTAGTTGTATTTTGGGGACAGCTGCCTGTTTGAAGGGTCACAGCTGTCAGTCTTGCCTTGGCTTGAGCCCAGAATTTGGGAAGGAAATGAGGGCCAATTAAGCATATCCTGTCTCCTGCCCTATTTTGGTCTCAGTTCTCCATTCAGTTGAAGGCATCCAGGTCCCTGGCACTGCAAGGAGGGGCTCCTCTCTTGGCAGCAGCAGGCTGGGGAAAAAGAATTGCCTGATCAAAGTTCTTTGAGAAGCATTTTGCTGTATTTGGAAAGGAGGTCCTTAGAACTGACACTCATCCCCCTTTCCAAGAAAAATGAATGCTGCAGAAGTACAGACAGTTGCAATGTAGCTTGAGCCCCTCTGAAGCATGAAGCAGGTTTGCAATAAGCCTTTTGGACCATTTCTTTCTGTGCTTTATAACAGCACAGAAAGAAATGGTGCTGTTATAAGCTCTGTGCTTAAAGCTTTTAAAAAAACATTCAATTAAGATGTCATGGATAGAAATGCTCACTCTTTCTCTGTGACCCAGCACTTTAGCGTTAGCCCATGAAATGTGTGAGCCAACAATGAGCAAACCCAAACCGAGTTGCCTTTATAACAGCAGCTACCAAATATCAACTGGCTGGTTGAAATGTTAAGTGGGGAGAGGAAAGCATGACAATTCTCTAACAAGGTTTGCAAAGGAAATGCACTTCGCTTTCATTCAGTGCTTTTGATGAAGTTGCTTAATTGCACTAAAAGGTAAATATTTGGTATTAATCTCCTTGACAATTTGAGTTCATTTGGTGTAGCTGTTCCTGAAGCACCGCCTCCGTGAGAGCAGCACGTGTGCTCGCCCATACAGGGAGCTGGTGGGGCTTTACATCTTCAGTTTGCCTCTTTCCCCAAATTTTTCATTAGCAGCCACTGTTTTTACACTCTGGCTGCTGGAAGGGCAACGCTGTGCAGGGTTATTTACAGGAGCTGTAAAGCTGATTAAGGCCTTTTAATATTTGCGCATCTCAGCGCGTTCAGTTCACGTGCTGTGACACCTGTGGGCAGGGTAATCTTAGCCCCCTACAGCTGTAGTGGGGTATCCTGGCCACTGCTTACATCCCCCAGCGTGGCCAAAAAGAGTGGTTTTCCAGGCGGGGAGAAGGTTCTGTGTCTGCTGCCTACTCCCAAGGCCTTGGTGACTGTCACCATACTGGCTCCAGGCCCAGGCAGCCAGTGGGGCCAAGGGCTGCCCAGCACCTGTGCCAGGGAGGGTGTGGGGTTCCTGCTGGAATTATCACATTGTTATCTCATCAATGGACCCCCTCACTTCACAGGTTTCCTGGCCATGCTGCTGCCGCTCGCCCCAGCTGGGCAATGGAGGTGCTGCGTGGCGGCTGAGGGTGGCAACGTGGAGGGGAGGCAGGAGCAGTGGCTGGAACCTGCACGGCCTCCCTCCCCCTCACACAGGAGTTTGCTCTCACTTGTGGCTGTGTCCCAGCACTCACCCAATGCTTAAACTAATATTTTAATGTCCAAACTCATGCTTTTCCTTCATACAGATGAGGCCCCAGAGGCAGTACTCTGTCTCTGGAGCTGTGAGTGTTTCTGTGCAAAATCTTCCCTGGGCACAGGGAGTGTTTAAAAGTAACACTGCTTTTCTGACCAAAACCAATTCTGAATTTGGCCAATGGCTTTGAGGAGAAAGAAGTTAAATCCTTTGCTGTCCATGTTTAGAATAAACTCTTGTGCTGCTGCATTGAGGTACAGCCTGCCAGCTGCTGGGAGTGCCCTCACAGTCCCCTGGGCTCCTGTAAAGGCTCATTGCGAAAACAGGACCCCAGGACACCTGGTGGAGGCAGAATCCTGAAGGTGGTGGTGTATTTAGTAAAGTATTTGAGGGTGGTTGGGTTTTTTTAAATTTTGTTTTTCAAACCAAACAAACCAGCTGTGTGTGATGACCCACCCTTAAGGGGAAGGATGCACCTTGAGGGTGGGTTGTCACACCATGGTGGCATGAGGGGGAGGAGAAAGGGCTGAGGCTGCAGCCTGCTCTCAGGGGTGTGCGGCACCATGACAGGTGGCATTGTCATTGCTTTGTCGTTTCAAAAAATGTGGTGAAAGTGGCTGGCATGGTTGGAGTCAAATGCTGGGCAGCAGTGAGCCCTTCATGCTGGCAGTGTTGGATTTGATGTGCTCTTGGTGTGCTCTGGTGTCGTAGAAGCCAGAAAAAAACAACAACAAACCAAAACAACAAATAAACACAAAAAAAGAGGTGTCTTCTGTCACCAGGCCTTTACATGGAAAAATTTGCAAACAATACATGATTTATCATGATTTATTCAAAGAACTATCACTGTATATACATTTTCCTGACACTTTCTCTCTGTGACAGGTGAAGACTGGAGTTTCCCCCAGGGATGTAGCAGTCCTGCAGGTGCCACCCCTTGCTGTCCTACTGCTTGTCACTTCTCTGTGCCTGTGCCAAGGAGCTCCCTTAGCCCTCCCTTGTCTCCCACCACCACCTTTCCTGGCACTGACTCACCTTGGGCCCAGGGTGCTGCTGCCAAGATCTTCCAAGGAGCCCCTTTCACAGACAGCACCTGCCAAGGAGAGTTTCTGGCACTGCCACTGTTCTGCTTTTCATGGCATTTTTTCTTTCATCCTTTTCCAAAATTCCTTTTTTCTCCTTCAGAAGTTTGGTAACAGATGTTGAAATTTGTTCCCATCTGAGGGTGTGAATAAGACCTAGATGACAAAAACAAAGTTAAAGCAAATTGGACACTTCTTTTGGTTGCCTCTATCAACTTCCATCTAGGGATGAAAAAGCAAATACAAAAAAGCTCTGAAATATTGTTTACAGTTTAAGGAGCAGCTGATACCTCCTAAAAACCTTCAGACCATAAGGATTCTGTTTCTTTGTCTGACTTTTTTTTACTTCTCCTTCATTGTTCTTCCTAGTGAATGCTATTTGCATGAAAATGGGACCTTTTGTTTCTGAAGAGCTGATCCATCCCTGTTACTTATGCTGCATTTGAACACTGACCATTGGAGTCTGAGTCTATCCAGGGAGTAAAATTAAATCAGATCCTCCAGATTCTAATCCTCTGGGATACTGGGCTCATTTCCGCAGCATCTGACTGTGATATAGAAAAGGGTTTCTAACTTCAGGTGAATTAAGTACGCAGCAGAGGTCGAGCAAACCTGGTTCTAATGGAGAGTGGGGTGCAGCAATACTACGAATGTAAGTTCTATCAGTGAACTAACTACTCTTCTGACAGGGATTTCCCCAGAGTCCTCCAGGGGACAAATGTAGCTGTTAGGGAAATGAAATTTTCATGTGTTTCTAGCTGTGTTTGGACCCCCACCTCTTCCCTGGGGGCTGAGAATCCTGGAGCTGCAGGTGCCTGATCTGCTGCCCCTTTGTTCCAGTGGGCCACCTGCAATGCGGCTCCATGGCTGGTTTGTCACTTGCAATTGGCTTGTGATGCTGCTACTTCATCTCATTTGATTTGAGAACTCTGCCTGATGGTTCTTTATGCTGTCTTCATTAACACTCAAAACATCACAATTCTTCTAGGTGTCCTTGAGCTGACCAGCAAAGTCCTTCCTTCCTCTTGGCTCCCCGACAGAATGACATTCAAGCTGTGCTGTTTTGACATTTTTTATATAACCAAGAAAATAATAGTTTGTATCCTCAGCAGTTTTGCCAAAGCTTTGATAAGAGAAATTGTGACCTATGTTGTTCTCTTTGCATCTGTGATTAAAGGACATGTAAACATGAGCTGAGAGCTGGATTGTAAACCTCTAATGTGACTAAGGAGAATGTTAGGAATAAGATTCTTGGACACACGCATTGGAGTTCTGGAAAAACAAATGCTTCATCAAATGCAAACAAAATAGTTTTCAGTACGGGAGCATGGCTGCTGTGTTGTTCAAGTTAAACAATCTGATAGCCTGAAACTTAGAATGGGTATATTTACCCACAGGATTGGATTTTTGATTGGCAAAAAGTGGGAGAGAGATTTGGTACATCTTCTAGAGATATTTTGTGACAGGTGTATGTGGGCATCCCAAGGCAAGTGACACAGGCTAATTTGAGAGAGCAATAACCCATAATAGCATAGAGCAGAAAAATTATTTGAATGGTGTGATTATGTCCAGAAATGAAATCTGGGATAAGACTGACTGACGCTGCTTGGCTTCTGCCCTGTTGTTCCAAACCAAGGTAACGCATTATTCTAGCCTCAGTATTTTGTCTTGCAAAGAAGAGGGGCTTTAAAGGTCTCTCTATTGCTGTCTAGTGTAGTGTTAAGATTTTTCTTACCATTATAGCACAGACTGGGTTACAAATGCAAATGTATCCATACCATTGCTTTATCTCCTCTCACTCCTGATAGCCTACATGTGTTTTTTTCTGAGGAATCATAAGGCAACATGTGTCGGGCAACATGTGTGTTTGAATGAGGTGTAATCTGGCTCCTTTTGTATGGTTTTTGCCATGAGAGATGGGTAGAAGTGAGATGGACCAGGAATAGCCCATCCCTGCTCGATTCCACATTGGAGACTGGGTGGGATATCACAGGGAATCTCAAAAGGGAACACAGTTAGATCCTGCCCCAAAGACCCAGCAGGTCTCTGTGCAGCCACAAGCAGGAACAACAGCAAGAGCTCAGCTCAGAGTGAAAGAGAGTGTTTTATACCTCAGGCTTCCTTTTGTCTTCTCACTGCTCGAAACAAAATGGTCTACACAGTATGTTTATTATTAATACCAAGTTATTTTGCTCTGCATGAGGGAAACAAACCTACCTGCAGGGGTTTTACTGCCATGCCGACCTGGGTCTGGGAAAAGTCACAATCCTTTATTTCTGCCCCCTTCCAGCTGCAACTTTTTTCAAATCACACCACTTCCTATCACGATGAATGAAGTCAGTCAGGTCCCAGCTGTCTGCAACTTCTTGTGTTTTCTTTCCTAAGCTCCTCTTTAAACTGATAAAAGCTGTGTCAGACAGTGTCCTTCGCTGTCTCAGTAGTGATGGCAGGCCAAGCAGGGCCAGGTTAAATACTGGGCTCTGGGAGGTGGCTTTACTTGTAGTCACAAAGCTAACTCTTACCCAGAAATGCTTGGGGTTCTTGTGGTGTACTCTAAAGTGTAATCTAAACTGGATTTCCTGGGCTTGTACTGCTTAGGTTTTCAATTAACAATTGCCCACCAGTGTCTATAGCTCTAAACTGCTGATGCTTGCTCTCAAACATAGTCCCAGTTTAATGCCCTTTTGGTCTTAGAATAGGGAGACGGATTAATAGGAATCTGTAGCATACATATGATATTGTTCATGGTAAATACTTTCTTCCATTCATTGTATGTGAACGTCTTTCATAAAATATATAAAGTGAATTTATTTTACTTTTTTGGTTTTTATCCCTAAAATAGTGAAAACTGTGGATTTTTCTGCATGCCTGCTAGCTGTGTTGATTCTGTGTGGGAGACGAATGCTTTGGTTGGGATTTCCATGGTTATTTGTAAATATCATCAGTGATGTTTTCTTTTAAACCTTTTATTCTTTCCCAAGCCAGGCAGATGCTTCCTGAGCTTGACATATAAGATAATAGTTGTACGAGAAGACAAGAAATTTGGAAAACAAAGGGCAGATGTGCAGAGTTAATCTAAGTCAGAGCTTCACTGCTTTCCGAGGTGAGTAAGGCTACAGGGAATAGAGCATTTGCTGCTAAAGCACATGTCCAGTCTCTCAGAGAAACCTGCAAATGAGTGGGAAATTGCTTATGTGAACAGTATACAGGCTTGAATATCTGCAACACAAGCCACTTGGCAAGAAATCTGGTAGCCTCAGGGTGCAGTTTTGAAAGGCCTCTCAAATGAAATGACTTGATTGGCCCAAAGGGTGAAGTTCCCCAGGAAATCAGCTTCATCAGCTCCCATGACCAGTGCTTTCAGTGCTGGTTCAAATCTTTTGCCTTTAACTATCCAAATGCAAAGCCAAGTGCAAGCAGAAAACATGCTCCATAGCAGCTCTCTAGCCCCCACTGCATTTTTTTTAGAACAAACTAATGATTTTAAGCTAAGAACTGTATGGGTTAGGAATGAGTCCTCAGTTCTTGGGGGTGAATTGTTTCCAAACAAATCCTTGGGTTTGCTTTCTTTTTCTTCATAGGAATTTCAGGTTTGCAGATTTTTTTCTCCTTTTATTTCTTAGCACTCTATGTCTTTAACATTCTCTTGGTGATACCCCGTGTCATGATTTAGTCATAAATGCCTGCCAGTGAACAAGCTGCTGCAGTACCCACCTGAGCAAAGAAGGATCAGACCACACCAGATTTCACCTGGACAGGGAATGGTCAGAGGCCCAGAAGCAGTAAGATCCAGCACAGAACTTTTGAGTAGGAAGTGTTGCCTTTATACAATTCTAATTTCTCCCAGGAATCTAGAATGAAAGGCATTACTTATCAGAGCCCTGATAATTACTGCTCTCTTAGAGCTGGCAGAGGCACTGCAGGCCATGTGGAGAGGCAGGGAGCTCAGACAGTGCTTGGCCATACCCTGTCCATGGGCAGGTATGAGCTTTTCCACAACTCAGCCTGTTTGTTTCTAGAAAAATCAATGGCCAGAATCACTGGAGAAACCCAGAGGAGATGTCTGAGAGAAGAAGAAATGCCTCAAGCATTTTTAACTTGTCTTTTTTACAGTGTTAACAATGCTTAATCTGGTCAACATCCCTGCCCCTTCTAAGCAGCAGGTTATTGCTGAGGAAGGTAGCCTAGAAGCCAAAAATTCCTAAATTTAATGTTCATTTCCCTATTGTCTACCAGCACTCTAAATTAAATTACAGTGCAAGTTACTTTATGATCTCTGGGACCAAGGACAGCAGGGTAACAAAATAAAGAACGGGCGTACTTGGAAAAAAGCTGAGCAACAGAGGAAGTACAAAACTACAGGTGAGCTTCTAGGTACAGTTATTGCAGTGTAAGACCAAAGTCACTGTCAGTGAAACAAATGGAGTTGCCTCAGGCTACAGAAGAGCAATTGAGATCAGTTTTCTCATACACTTGGCATTTTCTGCCTCCCAAGTACTGACATAATCCTTGTTCCCTCTGTTCAGGCATGATCAGGTAAAGTGGAGGCCCTCTTGGCATGGCCCGCTGCTTTAATATGTAAAATAACTCTTTTTCCTCAGCACTATTTTCTTCTGTCATTTGTTAATTCTTTTTCCAAAAGGAGCCTGAAGTTGCAATAGTAAAATCTTTGTGTCTACAGAAGTGTAGTTAGTTAAGAGGTAAGTTTTGGGCAAGGGCCTGATGATGATTCCCTGTCTGCTGGCAGGGAAGCTAGTCAGATAGTCTGAAGTTACTGAGGGAATCAATGGAAATGGCTATGATATGGAGAGGGAATTCTTGCTGAAATATCCTGGTAGATTTTATTTTCATACACTTTTTTATAACCAGGACACAGTTAGGGTAAATACAGAGTCCCTGTAGTCTCAGAAGCACAATTCATTGCCTGAACACCAAAAGGACTCTGTAATCAGCAACACAAATTTAAGTCTGTGTTGGGTCAGTATTCCCAATGGGAAATTGATTTCTTTGGCACAATCTCATATATAGATGTAGTACCTACAAAAACATTCAATTTGACAGACTGGAGCCTCCATATGTAAACTGCTAGCTCGGGGAGAAATCAATACATATTTTGTGCATTATCCTTGCCAAAACTATGGAAAAGAGACAGTTCAAAGAATGAGATTAGTGCCTCTGCCTCGAAGAGGTACTGCAAGGATCCATGTCAGCATGAATATGAAAACTATTTGGCTTTGATTGTTAAATCAACCTTGTCCCTCAGGAAAGTGGCAGCTGATTGCTGGGACAGTGTTGCACGCAGCAATGCGGGTCACCCAGTGCAGTGGGCTGCCTCTCTGCAGGCTGGATGCACCTTATCTTTGGGTTTATCTGTGCCTGTGAGCACTGATAAGAAGTAACTGATTGGCATGTTAGGCTCCTGCTGTTTGATTGGTTTTTTATTGCCTTGTTTGTTTGGGGAATGGTAGTGCTCAGCTTGCTCTGAGGTCCAAAAGGTTGCTTTCCCCGTGGGGTTCTGTGTTTCTGGCTGCTGCTTTAGGGATCAGGGCTGCTCTTATCTTATCTCCCCATAAGGTAGGGGTTGTTCCTTCAGGTTCATGTGTTTTCCACTACATTGGGCTAGAGGTTTTTATTTCATGCTCTTGTTTGGTTTGGCTCTGTTTATGAAACTGTTTGTAACCAATCAGGAAAGAACGGATGTGAAAAGCCCGCAAGTAGGAGAAGAGCTGGTGAGAAAGCCTGGATCTGGGGGAGTCGATTAATGTGTGCTCTGTGGGGATCTGAGCCAGTGGCAGCATTAGTTAGATGTGTGATGAGGTAGTCACAACAGCTGTCACTAAAAGAAGAGCAGCACCTTGCAGAGCAAGTCAGCCAGTGGAGGCATGGCATGGAGATCTTTCTATACCCACGTGAACCTAAAGCTGCCTTTGCATTTTGAGTTACAATCACTATTTTCTTTTTTAAGTAGGATGTGCAAGTCTAAACCCGACTAGTGCACGTATGTGAGTACAAGTGTACATGACCAGGACAGCGGAGGCAACAGAATTTCATCTGGAGCTTTTTACCATGAACTTCAAGTCTTTGTTTCTTAACAGACCAAGTCTGTAGTGACTAAACTTTTGAGGAAGGCTTGCAGGTACAGTATGGACAGGGAAGCTGAAATATTCTACCATATATATGTGAACATTTTTTCTTTTCAAAGTAAAGAAGAATCACATCCGAAGAAACATGCATCACTATTTATATGAATAATTAAATATCTTTTTACCCATAAATAACAACAGAAAACATTATGGAAGGAAATAAAAAAAGTTAGGAACAGTCTCCTGGAAATGGACTTAGTTCTGGTTTTCAGAAAATATTCTCATATATGAATATTTAAACTGTTTGCTTAAGCAGTTTTGCTTAGGCAAGAAGTTCAGAACCCTGTACCTTCCACAAATCCTCTCCACACATCATCCCAGGTAATGAACATGCAGTACGTATATCAAGGCTTTTGTGTGGCTCTTTTTTCACTGTTTTGCAATGGGTCTTCCAAGGACTCCTTTAAAACAAAGTAGTAACACACCCCATCAAGACAGCAGTTCAGATTTGCCCAGCAAAGGGTGACCTGAACAGTGTCCCGTAGCACTTGCTGAAAACTGATGTGGATGATGTTGTTCTTCACCAAAAAGTACATGAAGTACGCCACATGGTAAGGTGTGAAACACACCAGAAAGGCGGCCAGGTTTGTCACCACTATCCTTTCTGCTCTGGTGCTGTGGGTTTGGGGGTTGTCTGGTTTTCTATGCTTTCTCAGGCACCTGACAGTCTGGGCAGTGCAGAAAGTCATGGCTGCCATGCTGCCAAAGAAGATGATCTCCAAGGTGCTGAACAGGCCTGCGTTTTCCCACGTGCTCTTGGAGAAGTTGTGGAAGCAGGACGAGAGGTTGTGGCCCTGTCCATGCAGCTGAAAAGTAGAGACTGTCCCCACAGAGGTGCCCAGGCAGATGAGGGCACAGACCATGGCAGCTTTCTTGATGGATCTGAGAGTGAGTGCCATGAAAGGGTACCAGATAGCGATGTACCGGTCCACGCAGATGCACAGGGAGATGAGGATGCTGCCATACATGTTTACAAAGTAAAGACTCTCCAAGGTGGAGCAAAACACAGAGCCCAGGTTCCAGTTGTCCTGAAGGTGGTAGGAAATTATTTTAAAAGGAAGAGTAAATAACAGCAAAGTATCCAGGAATATAAGGGCTACCATGTAGACTGTAGATTCGGACAGCTTTTTAACCTTAAAAAACAGGAACCACAGGGCCATTATGTTGAACAGCAATCCCAGGATAAAAGTGGGGGCGTACATAATGAGCTGGAACAGTTCCACGGTAACACTGATATTGCCCTTGCCATGGGTGTTGTTCATATCTCCAGGTATGCTGGAAGAGAAGAAAATCACCACAAGGAAAAATGAAGATAACATATAAGACACAGTACAAAGGCCAACGAGGTCTCTGTGTGTCCACAGTCTTGGAGATGCCTTTTTTCCCCTCTTGGGCTGCCGTGTCCCAAATTGCAGCTCCGGGTAATGTGGAGCTGCTCAGTGCCAGTGATTTTGGGCAAGGTTGTACCTCAAGGGGGATAGGGCTTTCTGGTGTCCAAACCTCACTTGCACTGTTACCTGTCACCCCAGACTGTGCTGTCCTGTAATTTAGGCTGGGCAGAGTTATGTGACTGCCCCACCCCTTTGGAGAGATTCAATCTCTTTGCAGAACTAAGGTAGCAGACCCTGATTTTAGGGTTTCTTGGGTTGTGAGGGTGGAAACAATTATTTGCATCCTGTTTCCCGCATCAAGCTGTCATAAGAGATCTTGGGGGGCCAAGAACATAAGGATCTTCCATATTTATTAATGTAGATCCCATACAGTCACTGCCATTCTGCACCATCTCTCACCATCCTTGGGCAAAGAGGGACTGTGAGTACTTCTGGCCTTTCTAAAAGCTGTCTAAAAGCAGCAGGCAGGAAACTTCAAACAGGCTATTTCTAGCAGAGGTTAAGTCTTTAGTAGAAGGATGAGATTTTGTCTAAATCAGCCAGACTTACCACAGCAGAGACAGGGGTTGCAGGAAACATGCAGCTGGATTATCCACTGCAAAGAGGGGACTAAAAGTGTCAAGGCAGGCACTCTCTGAGCTGGGATCATGAAGTAATTCTCTTCTTTAGAGGAAGGGTTCTGGCTTGATCCTGCCCTCAGACTCTCCTGATAAGGACAAGGAAGGTGCTCATTGGTTTTTGCAATGCTGTAGGCACTTAAAAATGCAAATGCCCAGGAATACCTGATCCCTTCTCCAGCCAGTTCCATGACAGCAAATTTAACCTGCAAATAAAGTCTGTCAGAGATCTTTCAGTCAGCACACAGAAGTTGCTTTCTCCTGCTGGGCTCTAGTTTTTACTTCAAACCAGTGTCTTTTCTACATGAGTTGCTGATTTTGATGATGTTCTGTTTCAGATATGTCAACCATTTGCCAGCTGAGGAGTCAACAGTCAGGAGGACTGATCTGTTTTGCAGATCAAGTCACCCTCCTGAGTATTTCACAGGTAAACTCTCCCTCGCTGTGGTTTGAGAGATTAAGATTTCTTTGAGTGAGATTAAATCAATAAAAGGGAAATTTAGTTGTTTGCTCCTTAAGGACACAGTAATGACAGGTAAATGATTCTATAAGTTCCTAGTTTAGACAGAAGTAAGAAAAACCGCATGAACAGCCTGCTTGCAGAGCAGCACTGCCCAGGCGGCGTGGGAGGACAGGGCTCCGTGAGGCACAGCCCTGCCAGCAGCGCCTGCTCTGCTGCCCCTCCAAGGGACCATGGGGAGCCTGGCGGGGGGGAAACAGTGACATTTCCTCACCCAAAAGGCAAATACAGGAAAGGCTGAGCTTGTGAAGCATTTGGGGCTCCGAGAGGCTGGGGAGGAGGAGCACTCCTTGCTGTGCTGCAGGTTGTTTACGGTCTGGGAGCTAAACCTGCTCGCAGCACAGGGCTGTAGCGTTGGGTGGGAGCTGGGTTGGGTCCCTGAAGCTCCAAATTCAGGTGACCCATGACTGACAAGGGGTTTTCACTGATGACAGCAGGTGACCTCGGCTTGGGCGCCCAGCATGCTGTTTTCCTGCTGAGTCACTTTCACGAGTGAAGCTCTGTGAGTCTGATGCTGGGAGGGAGCCCATGACCAAGAGTCAAAGGGAGGAAATGTTAATTAAGGAATTTCTGAAAAGTAATAAATAGAGACAAAGCTCTTTACTTCAATGCCCCTCTAGAAAATTTCATTACTACTCTCCTTTTCCTTCAGTCTTGTTTTTAATTTGTTTGATAGCGTGTCTAGGAAATTCTGGATCTAGAGAAATAGAATTTCAGCTTCTCACCAAGACGTTGAACTAAAAAAATTCTAGTTATGATTAAAATATATTTCAGACTAGGATCTATTGTGCAGAAAAAATACTATTTGAAACATAAATTCAAAGGGCAGCTTGTTCAATCATTTAAAAAGTTAGCTATGCTGTAAGCAATGTTACTTATGTAAACTACATTTAGTTTTTGGATCTTGTGACAAGAGGAAAGCTTTTTAAGGCGAGGTTTTGCTACACTGAAATATCTCTTGTCATCTTACCTTTGGGCTGTCTCTTGCTCTGATTGTTGATTTTTTCTCCTTCTCAGCTTGTAGGATTCTGGAGTCTTGTGTTTTCTTTTAAGGCAGTGGAGTGAGCTGCATGCAAAGCAGCTCCTGGTCAGAGTGTCAGAAAGCACAAAGTGCTACTGCTCTTTATTTCATCACAGATTTCCATTACAGCATCGGCCTCCTCACGCTGTGCCTGCGTGCAGGCACTATGTACATAGGGTGTCACACAGCTCATTTTAAGGATGTAAATACAGGGCTCTGTGGGACTAACATCTCTGTGAGTCACCCATTAAAACAAGGTTCTGGTAACACAGAAAGGAATTCTGCCTCTACTGACGCTTCTCTGTTTTTTTTCCTCCAAGATAAGACTTTATTGATTGTATGTAGCATCCATGGGTAGAGTGTTAGTTGTCAATATGTTCTTTGAGCTAAATCCTGAGCTATCATTGGCATTGTTTCCCTTACTTTTCATGATATCAGAAAGGAAAAAGAGATTGCTGATTTTCAGTGGTGATCTGGTGTGTTCACTTCAGTTTGGTGTTTTAAAAGAGTCAAGGGTTACTCTTAGATCTGTTTATACTCCTAGGGGTCAGGGAATACCCATGGAGAGTGTCAGGTGATGATTTTGCTCAGGTAGGAAGGGAAAAAAAGGTGGGGGGTTTTGGCCATTGTATGCATGTTTGCAATGTTCTTGCCAAAAAAGGAAAGAAAGGCCACAGACGTAGTTTTGCTTGGTCTTCTGCATACTCCTTAAATTTCAAAACCAAGGATTATATTGGCTAAATTAAAACTGTGCATCTGTGAAAGAGATGGGGGATAGGAGATGAGAGAAGAAATAGTCCCTTAGGGTTTCCCCATGGTATTTTATTTGAAATGACTTTATGTAAAGAATAATTAAAAAAAAGAAACACCACCAAAGGGAAAAAAACAAGACAGGTTTGAGTGAATAATACCTTATCTCATTCCTCAGTTAGGTTTCACTTCTGTGTATCCAGCTGTGGTCTTGTGACCACGGCTGCATTCTAGATATGAACAAACCCCCCCACCCCACAGGCAGGCAGCACCACCACAGAGAGGCATTTGGGGATGGGCCAGCCTGGGCAGTGGGAGGCAGGGCTGCCATCAGCACGGACATCAGCCCCGCTGCCAGAGTGCTCTTGTGCTCCTGCCCCACTCTGGCGCTTGCAGATGCCAGTTCTGAAACTGCCACCAACGCTCAGAGTGGGTACTCTCTCTTCCCACTCAAGGTTTTCCCCTTACATATTTGGTGCTTTTTCTTCTCATTTTCTCTTTAGCCCTCATGTTCTGAGCTACCTGAACAGTGCCCACCTTGGCAGAGAGTGGCCCAAAGCAGATGTCCCTGGGCAAGGTGTCCCCTTGCTGCACAGAGCCCCGTGAGACTACACATCGGGAGAAAGGTGCTTTGGAAAAGGCAGGATGAGGAAGCAGCAGTGTCAGGGTTAGTATAGCCACCACCAGTGACTGACCTGCTTTTTTTGAGTTATTCTCACCTTGTGAGTTTTTCAGGGCAGAATATGAGGAGAAATGGCCAAGAAGGCATGCAGAAGGTACAAGTGCACTTGGGACAAGGTGTGAAGACTGCTCTCCCTTCAAAATGGAATGGATGAAAAAGTGTGATGCTGAGGGCTGATGGAGAGGGTGAATGAATCCGAATGAGCAGCACAATGGATGGGGGGGATAGCCCATGAAGAACTCTCACACTGTGCATTAATAGCTTACTTGGGATGGGGGGGGAGAAAGCAGCGGGCACAGCCAAGTTACCTTTCTGTTCTCAACACAGGCTCTTCTCTGTGCTAATGGGATGTGTCTCTTCACAAAGTCCCCAAGTCCACGTGTGGGTCCCTTTTCTTGGAGACTTTGGAGATTCTCCTCTGTCCTTGATACAACTGTTTGTGTCACCAATGCCACCGGTGTGTGAAGCCCCTCCTGTTTCATGGGATTTCAGATGCTGAATGCATCATCTTGTGCCTTTTTGCTGATGAAGGAATTGCTTCACATGCATTTTTTTGTTAGAATTGAGGATTTTGCCATATTGCTGCTGGCACACAGACCCCTCCTTCAGGCCATATACACATCCCTTCACAGCAACCAGTGAAGCTCTGCTGATTCTCTGTGCTTGCTCTTAAGGCTAACCTTCTCCTCGAAGTGCTGGGCTGTGCCAGCCAACCTCAGGGTCCTGGCTCTCCTGCTCTCAGTCCTGGCTCTCAGGAAGAGTGTCAGCATGGGGCTGGTGCTGCTGTCAGCCTTCCAGTTTAGGACATGCCGGTAACCATTGCACCACACAGGGTTGTGCAGTGAAGATATGGTGAGTTTTTTTCTTGATTTAAATCAGAGCCCCACCAGTGAGAAAAGCATTTGTCTTGTTTGAGAAGAGAGAGCATCCCCTGCTGTGATCCAGGACTGCCTGCAGCCTCCGTGTGAGCCAGAACTGGGACGAAATGTCCCATCACCTTTATCTGGTGGCTCTGCAGAACTGTTTGTAACTGAGTTGCTCCATCTCGTGGCTACAAGAGAAACTCGGCTTCAGCCCTCTGTCTGTCTCTCTGTGGCTGGTCACCGGGAGGAACAGTTTATCGTGTAGCTCAGGCAGTTTTTCCCAAGCTGTCCTCACCAGCTGAGCACTAAGCTCCTTGTCCTCACTGGCTCTATTTGCCCCACTATCCTCACCCTGGAATGATGAGCAAGGGAAAGCCAAAAGCTCTGATGGTTATGGGCGGAGAGGACCAAAGCACAGAAACAGCTGAAATGAAGTTTTCTTTGGAGGAAGTGGCCACAAGGACTGACTGAGTGTGGCTGATGGGGCCGAGGGGCCAGGGCCAGGAAGCTGCTGTGCCATTGCAGTGGTCTGACCGCAGGCAGTGGCCTTGTCACTGATGTTCATTGTCCTCTGGAAGGACTGAGGGAGGCATCAGCCAAACTTGGCTGTGCAAGAGTGCCCCTGGGAACAAGGGTCATTTTAGTGCTGGCAGAGCTAAATCTGCTGCTTGGGAGAACGGGTGAGCTGGCCTGGCTCTTTGAGCCCTGATGTGTTTATTGTTGAGCTGATCTAGTATATTTTGAGAGACACGTCTCAATTTCCACAGAGAAATCAGCTGGGGATGTTCCCATGGCACTTCTGAATTCAGATCAGCAGGGTAGATATTTTCCACCTCTGTGCCCTGAGACTGGTGAAATTTAAAACTGGTCTCTGGTGTTGCAGATTTTGCACTTTCAGTTGTTCTCTGGCTCCACAGAGTAGGTGTTCAAGTGAGGCTCTCACACCCCAGCCAAGGACCCTGCATAACACATCACAGCCTGTGTGTCTCTTCTGCCTAATGGCTGAGTCATTTTAACACTTCTAAGGTTTTTGGGTTTTTTTCTACTTAAACCTTTAGCTACACTGGTCTTCAAATTATCATTACTTTTGACTTGAGACAGCCTTTTTGCAAATCCACTCTTTCCTGAGAGATGATACAAACTTCCAAACCATAGGACTGACCTGGCAAGATCAGACAAGAACTTTGGCAGGAGTTTTGCAAGGTGAGAAACAAAAATCAGTTACTGAAGATGATCAAGATCTCATTTTATTTTTCACAGTTGTGAATTGCTCATACAGCTCTAGGAGAATAACTGTATAACTGGACCTCCTTTCCAAAAGGCACTTGCACTCAGTTTTGAGCCAGCTGGGCTGTTTAGATGGCCGAGGAACTGCGTGCACCCTGTGGTGACCACAAGAGTCTCAATCAGACCCCGCATATCATGGTTCCATTTCTTCTTAATGGGATAAGGCAGTTTTCCATGCCTTGTTTCTGGGTGTGTAATGGCACAGCGTGCCTGTGAGAAACTGTCAGACTAATTTACAGCAGCCCCCATGGCAGGGAGGGAAGGTCGTTGAATGTCATTTCATTACATAAAAATCATGAACGGAAGAAGAACCTAAGAGTCATTTTAGGCAAGAGAAAAAGTGTGTCTGAAGTGGTGTCTTGTCTTTGACTGGAGCCAGCAGTGGATGTTTAGGGGAAGAGTTAAAAACTGTGTTAAGAGAAAAACTCAGGTTGGCAGCTGAATCATGATTTCCACTGTTCCTATGGTAGCAGAAATGGAAAGACAGCAAACCTCCAGGTTTAGATAATTAGCATTAAGAGATTAATTAGTTAGAAATGCAGTGACAGCAGTAAGACACTGGCAAATCGACATTTTCCTGAACTTATTTAGGTAAGATATTCCTCAAAGGAAATACTCTTCCAAAATTATATGTTTTCAAAAGAGTTGCTTGGGGGGAAAAAAGGGAAACTTTACAAAAATATTTTTACCAGAATTCATTTTGCTTTCTCTGTGTTCTGCTGTATTACTTCATTATGTAAACTGTGTGTACCATTGTTGTGCCAAACATCAACTCACAGTCTATTTTAATGTCAGCAGGCCAGCAGCCATGCATGTATTTATGATATCATGACATACTAGTAAAATTTAACTTTTTTTATCACCAGTAGTAGAGCACACACACAGAATTTGGCTGCTAATGAAAACCTCTCTCCACTGGTATGCATATTTGGACACTTCAGTTTAGTGCTTTGCTAATATTTGATAAACAACCTGTTTATCAAATATTATCCCTACTGAGCACTGTGCTCATGATGTGTGCTGTTTCTGCCTGGACACAATGCTTTAAAGGTGATTTAGGGTGATTTAGGTTTCTGAACAGGACATCTCAATGCACCATGATAGGCTTTGCCTGCTGGGCACAGCCAAGGTTGGGGTTTTCTGTCCTCTTCTCAATATACCTGTTCTGGTGGTGTCCTGATGGCATAGGTAGGGTCTGGGTTTTTTTCCATTTTATGTGTGGGCAATCATAGCAGATATAATGAAAAGGATTTTCCAAAGGTTATACAAGACACCTGCAGTGGAGTGCAGTTTCCAAGATCCATATATCCAAGGATATCCAGGTATTTTTAGCCTTTTCCTTCATGGGGCCCAGCTCTGTCTGCAGCCCTGGAGAGACAACATTGCATGGTTGGATGTTCACACCCTTCTAGAAGTCCTACATTCTTCCAAAAAAACTTGTCTGCCTGCCCTTTCCTTTTCAGAATTAACTATTCTCAGGTGGTAAGTGTTGAAACTGTGTTGACAGTATATAGTAACAAGAACAAGAAGTAACCAAGAATATAATGAGTATTTCCTGTCATGCTCTGTATGTATGTGACCAACTAATTAATTTGAATCTTTCAGTCCTTCGTTTAATTTCAATAACATTTCAGTTAGGGTGAGGCTGCAGAAGCTGGCACAAACCTCTCCCTGCCCTACTTCAGGGAGGGAGCCATGAAGTAGGGCAGGGAGAGGTTTGTGCCAGCCTCTGTATCTACAGGATGCTATCAATGTGTGCAGAGTTAGAGATGTCATCCCTAGAGAAAGGGGCCCAGTGGTTCCACAGCTGGGGTTTCAACGCAAAGAAGGGAGAGCTGCCACTCCTGCCCTCTCCCTGCTCTTCCTGCCTTCTCCCTCCTGCCCTCTCCCTTCAGCTCCTGCCCTCTCCCTGCTGCTCCTGGCCTCTTCCCACAGCTCCTGCCCTCTCCCTGCTGCTCCTGCCCTTTCCTTTGTGGCATCTCCCCCCTCCTCTTCACAATGGCTTGCATCCCTCAGAGGGCTGGTGTGCAGAGACTGAGCCTACACTGTTCTGTGCCTTTTTTAAAAGCCCTTTCATTGGAAGGTTTAAAGACTTTTTAGTGGACATCATTCGCTTTGAGTTAAAAAATATCTGTCTTCCTTCCTGAAAATGGAGCTTGATGGCTGCTCATTTGGTACCGCGTCATGTCTGCCTGTCAGACTTCTCACACATTCATTTTCAGTGAAATCTAATCCATATGAATAAATACATGACACTGATGAAGATGTTACAAGCATTTATCAGGCCACATCCTTTTCCTGTTGTTTTCCTGGTAAGAAGTTCTAAAGTCAAGTATTTCTATATTCTAGCATAAAATTTCTCTGGCCTTGAGCAGTTTTTTGTAAATAACCGCAACCACTGAAGCAATACTAAATAGGGCTGTAACACTGATGCTGATTTAGCAGTCTGGCTTGTGATCTGAATTAAGTGGGGAGAGGGAGAAAGTTTTAGAATATCTTTTTCTTTAACTACAAGATCTTTATTTTTTAAATATTCTTACCATAATCTGGTTTTTGCAGAGATGATGGTTGGTTCATGTTTTTCAGCATTGACACCTCGTTCATGGGAGTAAATTGTTCCAGCATCCAAAATATTGTTTCTTCCATTCTTTCTGATCTCATAAACTTGTGAAAATTCAGGTAAAATTTGAGATGAAGATGAGTCCAAGCTTCTAGAATTGCAGTTTAAGGGCATAGACATAACCTGCAACATTTCAGCCTGCCTGGATCTGCAGCTGGTGGTTTAAAATTTGTTCCTCTCGAGTAGTTAAAAAGAGTAACTATTTGTTGTGCTGCTTTTCGTCTTCTTTTAACCCGACCTGGTTTATCAAACTAAGAAATATTGACCATTTCTGTCTAGGAGAACTCCTATGATTCTGGATTGAGGAGAAGATATATATTTGGAGGAAAACCCATGCATGTTAATTTAGTTGTAATTCTCCCCCAAACAAGTGAATGCACTGTATAATTATGACTTTTTCTTCTTCTGCTCAATAGCACCATCCACACCAATGTCCAAGGGACCCCTGGTAGGGGCAGCAGCTACTCAGCAGGACAGAGATTTTCAGCCTGGTCTAACAGCATGTATGAAACAAGGTAGGGGGGAAAAAAGGTATGTGATGCTGTTCTATTTGTTAACTTGTTGCTGGTTACACCAACATATTTTTTTTTTTGTACATGGTGGAGCCACAAAGTAAATGTGAGTGCTGGGTTTTGGTTTGCATTCAGCCAGGTTTTCACAGCCAGGCCAAGCAGTGCTGTGGCGCACAGCCACTGAGGAAGCCAGCTTGCCTTTATCTTCACACCAGCTGGCAGGGGGTCGGTCCAGGGCTGGCTGCTGCGAGCAGAAAAGGGACTCTGGCCCTGTGGGGGGAGCCTTATTGTCCGCTGTGCCTTCCTCCTGGTGAGCCATGTTCAGAGATTGGTGATCTGCTCTTCAGAAATCTCTCTGCCTGTGGTGAAAGGCTGTGTTTTAAGGGGCTCTCAGTATTTGAAGGTGTTTTGTTTCACATAGGCCTGTGTTTTCTGAGGTTCAGGGGATGGGCTACATTGTGCTGCTGAAGGTGAGCTTGGGCAGGCGACTGAGAAGGGTCTGGGTGCAGTGCAGTGGAACTCTTAGCCAGAAGGAAACCCAAGCAGGGCTTTCGTGTTCATGTTCTTTTCATGTTGAACATCAGTCATTTCATTACCCCTAGCTCTTCACCTTTAGCTTCGCACCACGCGCTCCAGCTTGAGACGTACACAAGACCTTCATGTCTTGCAGCTCGCTGACATGAGAAGAAAGGTGACTCAATCCCATAGCTTTCAATGTACAGGAAAAAGCAGCTTTGCCTCACTGCTGAGGGAAACCTGGGCCAGATTCTCAGAAGAGTCCCATCTGTGGCTTGCTAGCAAGCATCAAAGCTGGGAAAGGAGCCCTGTGGACAGATAACTGAGGGTAATAAAACAAAAGTGAAGAAGGTAGAGGATGCTGCAGGGCAAGATGGGGGAATGACTGCTCGGGGTGACCACTGTGGGTGCTAAGGGGATGGCTCTCCTTTCCCTGCCTGGGGAAAAACTACTTTAGGTGGATGTAAGGAAAAGCAAAGTGGAAAGTTTTGTAAGGAACCTTATTAAGTTTAAGCAAGTGAGCCACAAACCAATTTTGAGAACTGAAATGTTGAGGAGCTAAAATTGAGGAGCTAAAATTTAGGTGCTAAGTTCAGCAATGTAAGAGGATTTGAATTTCAGCTGAGACCATTATCAGGGATGAAAACATGTTGCCTAGAATGTTAAAATTTAGAGTAATTGCTACTACCTTAGGATTTGGAGAAGGATTGTGGTGTATTTGGTACTTTGGATGGTACAGGCACTTGAAAAATTAAAGATTTTGTTGAAGAGTAGAACTAGCCCAAAATTTGGCCTTGCTGAGTGACTGAAAGTGCTCTGGATCACTACCAGTGTGTATTTGTAGCTCGGCTGCCCGTGGGGAACAGACAGTGGTTTATTTATATTGTTTTCCAATATATATATTTTTTTCTCACTTTCTGACCTTTGCAAAGGGATTAGTTTGAAGCTCTCTCCCAGGTCCTGTCAATGCAGTGTGTATGGGGTTCATACTCTGTCATTTAGGGACCAGCTTTCAACATGCCCCAGTTGCAGTGCGGCTGTCCAGGCAGTGCTTGTGTTAGAGAAATATGCAACCACACGCCAGAGCAGAGTTAAAATCTTTCAAAATTTGAAAAAATGTCAGCATCTGATGATTCATAACAGCCTGCTGTGAGGTTTAAATTAGCAGGCATGTTTAAAAGGACAACAGCTCAGCTCTGAGTGTCACTGTCATGGCCCAAAGGGCTCTGCAGCATCTTCCTCATCTAAAAACTCCTTCCTCAAGTGGCACTTGGCAGCGGGTACCTGAGACGAACTGTAACCCAAAATCAGGCTGCTGTGGAGGAGCAACAAGAGGCAGAGCTGGGGGACACTTGCACCCGGGCTCCTGCTTGGCTGGTGCTTCCCTGACTGCTGGGCACAGCCCTGGCCTGGCTGCATCCCTGCAGATCTGCCCAGGTCCCTGGCTCCCCACGCTGATCTCAGGCACAGGCACAGCAGGATGCACCCTCTGGCAAGGGTATGACCACTGAAGACCCCAGGTGCAGCCCCACTGTTGCTGACAGCCTGTCCTAAAGGACCTGGCCATTTAATGACAACACCTAAAATTTGGCTGTGACTTCATGTCCAGATGGTTAAAAAAGCTGAGTGACACTTCTGGTCTTGATAGATGGTGTTTGTAGATCTCTGGGCTAGACTTTTCGTTTCTGAATTCTAGTTACGGTAAGGAAAAGCCAAAAGCCCAATCCTGCAGACATCCACTCTTTAAAAAATCAACTATTTTAGAAATACTTTGCAACTTAAAATAGTCTGAAATTATTTTAAAACTGAGCTACCTCTTGATAATGTATCTCTGACTTTTAGGCATTTACAGATCTTACTGAAGCTCATGGGTGCCCTCTTCTCCTTCCACCCAGAGGAACTGAGAAAACACCTGACTGCTCCTTTGATAGTGACAACTGAAAAAGCAAGGACTCATAGACTAGAATAATGATGATGAGATCCTGGTGTTGATGCAACTCTGACATTGGCAGGATTTGGTGGTGGAATCAGCCACACTGAGCTCTAATTAATTTTTAATGGCATTTGCTGTTGACATTGAAAAACATTTCCATCAGTGGGTGAACTGGCCACAAACAGGGTGAAAGATTTATCTGGTGATTTTTACTAGGGTCAAACTGTAGGAAGAATGCAGGAGAAAGTAAGAGATAGCAGCTTAAACGTGGGTGACAGAAAAACCAAACCATGGCTTGTGTGGCCAAGGGTGTTTCAGGGCCAGAAAGCTGGAGACAAGCTGGGAGACATCATGCAAGATGGATGTTCTTTGTTAAAAAATTCTGTGTTAAATCTTGTCAGCTTTGTATAGGGGAGAACTCTCACTCCTTGGTTTACTGGAGTGAGGCTGAAAGTGCTGGTGGCATGTTCCATCCCAAAAACCACCATGAACACATTTTTACATAATGGACCTGGAACTCAGTGCAGTTAGGAGATTCCAGAATATTTTTATTTAAAGGTAGAACACTTTTGCTTCTCTTTATCTCCTGTGTGCAGTATTGAGCCAACATAGCGGTAATTCCCACTGAGTTGGACTGAAATCTGCAGCTGGTGACACCTGAAGCATGAGGCTGAGCTCTAAATGAAAAATGGTGTGTGGGAGGCAGAGCACTCCACGCTGGGGAGATGGTGCTAAGCTCACGCCCCTTAGTAAAGGAAAGAACTCTCCTTCCCAGGATTCCTTGCAATCCTCCATGTTTTCAGGATTCTTGGAACTACATTTCCCAGAGGGCATTGTGCTGTTGCTGTGTCCCCTGGGATGGGTCACCCTCGGTCACGCAAGACCCTAAGGTTTTAAAAGGGTGTCCATCAGAGTCTTTCTCCACATTGTTGTTGCCAACAATGCAGCAATAAACATGTAAGAAGCTTTGCCATGGAAGACCCTTTTTGCTATCACCAGTAGGCTATATCTAAGGTAGCCGGGACGGGGAGGGGATAAGCTGGGACCAATGTGGGCAGCAGAAGCTGTTCGGGGGTGGCATTAAGACCCTGTGACTGCAGCACTACGGAGCCACCGCTGCTAGGCAGCAACGGACGCCTTGAGCTCAAGATTGTGAGGAATTTGAAATAATCCACGACCACATGTGAAAGCTCTGTCTCGCCCCACTGCGGGAGCCTCCAGGCCCCGCAGTACCCCACAACCCCCACCTTCACGGGAGTACGTCAGAACCCTCAGATCACAGATATAAGCCCACCGATACAATGGTGTGTGAGAGAGCAGGCATTGCATTCCAGCATGAGCATGGAAAAGGAACGTGTGCTTGTTCTCATGCTGTCAGCATCCTCGCTGGGGAGGCTCTGGCTGTAAAATCAGCTTTGGTGCCTTCTTCTGACTGTGTGCTGCCAGAAAGCACCGCTGAAATTGTGACTTTAGCTGGCACAGAATTTGTTTGACAGAGATAAATAAATAAGAGATGGTCCAGCTGAATTCCCCAAGCTGAATTTCCAGCGCTGGAAGTCAAAAGAGAAGGAAGAACAGAAGGTTTTGCTGTGTAAATTCGGCAAATGTGGTTTAGAGTAATTTAGAGAAGTTTGTGACTCAAAACAAATCATGCTGTCTACTTTCAAGAGAAAGATTTAATACTCAGAATATCTTTGTGTTTTCACTACTAAAGCCTGAAAAGAACCAAGTTTTAAAGGTGATAATTTTTCTAAGAATTTTACTGTCTTTATTAAACTTACATTGAAAAAGAAACAACAGAAAAACCCTAAAAAAATCACACCACAGTTCGGATTTCAGTATTTTATGCTGCCAAGTGATCTATGGTTTCAAGGCAATTATATCACAGGGCCCAGCTTTGCGGGGTGATCTCAGTACATCAGAAGGAGAGAGCTGGGAAATGTGCAGAGATTCCTGATTTCACTGGAACTGTTACTTTCTGGGCACACCCTAAAGTGATACAGTGCGGTGGAAAGAGAAAGACAAAGATTTGCAAGAATTCAGTGCAGTTATTTTGATGATTTTGCAGTGCTTCAGCAGCTTTTTCAACTACTACAGAAACTGAGAGCAAGTCTTGCTTTCACTGGGTTGGAATCACTTGCCTTTGGATAAGACTTGGTGTAGTAGCAGAGAAAAGGCACTGTCTGTAAAAGGTTCAAAGAGGAGGAATTAGGATCTTTTTAAAGGCATGGCATATTCCATATTTTTTGTATGATTCTATGAAATACTGAGAAAAATTACCCAGCCAGTGTCAACTTGAGTGAAGGGAAAACGAACCATAGTAACTTAGCAAATAAACAGATCAAAGGTATCAGAAAAACATCACAATCTTCATTTTTTCCAGTAACACCAGGCAATTAGATTTAGTACAGATACTAATGGTTCTTTGAACTCTTCTTAACCTACAAGTGCAGTCATGTGTGGTCTCCTTTCCAGAGCTCAGATAGCGTCTGACATATTTATTGGCTGCATCTTTTTCAGTAATGAGTTGATTGGGGTGGCAGAGATGCTTAATAATCATCTGTACGGTTCCATCTGCAGAATACAGGTATCCAAATGCACTCAGAGCTAATCTGAGAGCCCAGATGTCCGATCACCATGCTGTCCGTGGGGAGGGCAGACTGGTTCTTGTTGAGAGCAAGTCAGAAGTTAAGATATTGAGTTGCTCACTAGAGATGCCAGAAGCTCTTCAGGGACTGCTGAGGGACCCTCACTCGTTTCTTTATTTGGCACTGCAGGGTGGGCCATTGCATGAAGTGGGAGCAGTTGTTTCCCTCAGACAGTTCAACCTCTTTGCAGTGTGGCAAAATGCAGCTCTGAAACAGAGCTGCTGACAGCACCTCCGGGAAACAGGAGAGGGACACTGAGCGCTGGCACTGCTGTGCCAGAATGAAACTTGAGTTTCGTTTCAGTACATTGCACAAAACATAAAATATATACATTCTTAATATATATGGTTTATGTATATTTGGACCACCAACCTGCAGCCTTTCTCTGTTGTCTCTGTTAGCTTTAACAGGAATGTCTCATGGGTTTACTTGAAGTCACATTTTTAAAAAGGGAAAACAGTGGGTTTGGATTATGATTTTGATGTGGTGATTGTGGGCATCCATACTGTTTGCAGTTTTCAGACCTACAACCGGGCTTCACCCATGCACTGAGCTGGGTAAATTCCATCTTGGTTGGAATGAAGATTGATGGTGGAACAACATCTCTCATTCACAAGTGTGACTTTCCAGGTCTCAGAAACATGAAAACGGATAGAGGAGGCTACAGCCTTAAAATGAACCAAAAAAATAACATGGAAAACAAACTGTCCTTGACGCTGTTGTCCTTCAATAAGTGGGGGAAAACTAACTGATTTTTCAAACCTCCCACAGAAGTAATGGCTCTCCAGCAGCTGCCTGCCCTGGGCAGCACGAGCTGCATGCCATGAGGCAGACTGCAAGGGGGCTGCGTGGCAGAAGCATCCATCAGCTCAGACAGAATCTCTTGTTCTTTTGGGACATTCCCTGCCCCATAGGGAGTTGGCCACTGCATGTAGGTTCAGAACTGGGGTATGAAAACCTGGCTAATGGAAGACTTGCAGAGGGGCAGAGCTGGGATGAGAAGAAGATAAATAGCAGGATGTGTTTGCTTCAAAACATCTGCATTGTGGGCAAGCTTTGAGACTTGTCATGAGGTCTGCAAGCATGCCCTGCCTCCCCACAGTGCTGCCTCTTATGCCTTAAATGAGAGAGCACTCTGACCTGCGGTACAGGCAGCATGTACAAAGGACACTGGGCATAATGTGGAAGGGCTGTGCCAGATGCCGGGTGAGGGTTTTTTGCAGTGAAGTGTGTCAGGTGGTATAAACGAGACAACGTGGATGTCAACCTGGTGCCCCACTACAAATGTACTTCAGGTCTGACTCGGGTACTGAGTTCACCCCTGAAAGGATGAGTCCTCACCTTGGAGCAATTGGTGCTGGAGAAAGCCGTGTCATCCCCAAGACCTCTTGGTGAGGCAGAAATGACATTGATTAAAAAAAGAGTAAAATACAAATCCCCAGGTCCAGCATGAATTTGGCTCTGGTAAGCCCTCTGTCATGCCATATGCTGCAGTGAGTATTGCCAGCATTTCTTCTTTTTTTAATATTTTAAAACAAAATAAATGAAAGCAAAACTTCTGACTAGGCCAAAGGCAATAAATTGTGCCACTCCAGGAGCACAAAATCACTTTGTAGGGCCTGAACTACACCAGCTGCTTGGCTACTGCCCTTCTGGTTCACCTTTTTGCTTCCCATGTTTCCGGCAGTAGCTGGAGAGCAATCTGTGCAGCAGGGGATCGTATCTCTCACTTTCAGTCATTCTTCCTTCCTCAAATGAAAGGCACTATATAAACACAACTCTTCTTAGTCTTTTCAGGTGTGCTTCAGTGCCAACACTTGCTTTAGTCTCCGTGTTGGCCTGATGTTAAAAAGATAGAAGATTGCTTGCATGAACCTGTATCTTTGTGGAAGGGGTGAGTTTTATCTCTCTGGAGTTTTCCAGCTGAGTAACACTGAGGTTACAGAACTGTGAAAACTCATCACACAGTGCCATTTTGTGACAATCAGTTCCTAGGAGTGATTTTCCAATGCAAATAGCTTCCTTGCCAACGGAAAATCATTTAATTATGTGTTCAGAAGCAGCACAGGAGCCTTCACCCAATGTTCTCCATAGTCTAATGTTATATAACTTGAAAAAAGTAGGTGAGTTTTGGTTTTGTTTTCTTATGTTTTCCATACACCTCTACAGGAGACATAGTCTTAGCTGTTTACAAAAAGAGTTTACAAAAGCAGCTGAAGAAAGCCACAATGTGAGATGCAGTGGCAAAGGGCACAACTTTTAAGAGTGCTGGGCAGGCACACACACAGCAGCTTGAGGACATCTCTGGAGAGATACCCAAAATTTTGCCATGGGCAAGAAGAGGGGTAAAAGGGGTTTTCTGTGGTTTTGTGTGGTCTTTATTTCAGGAGCAGGTTTGTATCTTTGGACTGCAACCACCTTGGCCTGCCCAGGCACATCCTTTCCCTGGCAGCAGGCTCAGCTCATTCTCTGTGTAACCACGCTGCTGTGGCATCCTCTGCTCCTCTTCCTCTGGGCCTTCCTTCCCCTGCACACACAGCGAACTGGAGAGCAAGGGAAGGTGCTGCCCCTTTTGGTAACTGAGCCTTTGGCTGCTCTTTCTGGTCTCTGTGTTTGGCAGTGCCAGGAGAGCAGCCAGAACAGTCATATGGAGTTTGTGTTTCTCTACATGTTTAACAAGCACACTAATTTGAAACTTAGCCAAGCCAAGCCAGCTTTCCCATTTGTGCTCTTGTGTAAATAACACACAGGCAGGTTGCTTTTCAGTGTGCTCAGGGCAAAGCACATTTCTGCCCATCTTTGTGAAGACAGCTCCTTGGTAAGTCCTTGGAAAACATTTTCATGTGTGGCAACCAAAGTATCACCATCCCCCTGGCTCCATAAAGGGGTTATTCAGGCTACTACCATTTGCCTCTGTGGCACTGAGCAGGTCCCGGCAGGCTCCAGGGCAGGTGACAGTCACCTCAGGAGGTTTGCACACAAGGCTACTGAGCTCTGTTTACTCCTGCTGGACTTGCCAGCTCCTCAGAGGACACTGCCTCTGCATGGATCCTCTCCTCGTGTTTGGGTGGAAGGATGGAGAGCATGTCCAAGACTTGGAGAAAAGAATTAGTCTAAAGTGGAAAAAGCTTTGAATGTGAGGGGGTAAACCTCAGCAAAACCACTTTGATGACACAGACATAAGTCTATACCTCTGAGTAGCATTAGTTTCTCTCTTGTTTGCATGTGTTTTAGGCAGGCTAAGTTGTGGTGTTGCAGAATAACCCTTGAGTGAAATACCACTGTGAGGTTTGGGGTGATGTCTCTGAAGATCAGTTTCAGTCTTTCAGCCCATTTCAGCTTCTTTTCATGATCTGGAGGCTGCTCTAGGCAGTGAGATGGCTGCTCTTCTCACTTTGCAGTTTTCTGAACACTTGAAATTACTTGATATGACAAACTACTAGAGTTACATTTATTAGGCTTTCTTTGTGGTTGTTCATCCTTACATGAAAAACGGTCTGGTTTACATTTTTAACTAATGTATTTAATCATAACGAATTGATGTTGGACTGACTTTACAGGGCCTGTGCCCAGCTGTGCTCACTGTGGCCCCTTGTGAGAAGGCAGGAGATTAACAGTGCTTGGATCCAGGCTTGGACCTACCCTCAGGTCCCCTCCTGCTCATAAATCATGCATCATAAAAGCAGTATTATGAAGGCTATAAAAAGTTCTACTTGTTATTAAACCAGTTGAATTTACTTTTTTGATGTTGTTGTTGAAAATCTTTTAGACGGGACTTCTTGGGCAATAGAACTTTTCAAAAAGTCCAGCATTATTTCGATGGTAATTTTATAGCGTTAGAAATTAGTGGAGTGTCACTAAGTTCTGTGCTCAAGCAGCCCTGGGAAATAAAAGTGATATAACCCACCAGATAAAGGGACAGGAAATGAATTTGGGGAACAAATCCCATGTAGTTTTGCCTGCTGGGAGGGGTTTTTTTTGTTTTAATTGAGGGTTGGGGATTCTCCCCTTTTGTCCAAACGACTTTTATGCTCATCTATCTTTCAGTTGTGTGAGAATCACCCTTGGGGAATCACACTGACTGTTGAACAAATGCTAATTGTAGAATGTTGAAGTAATCTGCCACTGATAAAAACACCCTTAAGAAAAATCTGCCCTCTTCTATGTTGTGAAGACCTGTGGGGTTTGGCCCAGTTGGAGAAGTTTAATTGGACAAAAAGAAAATTTTATTTTGTAAATATTCTCACCTGTGGCCTGAAATTGCCTTGTTCAGAAAAATTAATGTTAAATAGAGCTCCTCTATAAGGTCCGTGGTTAATTGTACAATTGTAGTTTTGTTCAATTCACAGTAGAGGGCAGAACTGAAAATGTAATTTTTAAAGGTAGCAGTTTTGGTGTTTCTGGTTAGCACTTGATTTTTTAATCTTTTTTTCACTAAGACAATGCTGCTTTGACTTTATAGTACAGCTGAGGCTGTGGGAGGAGACCTGAGTATGTGAGCGGTTCACATTCAGGTTCCCATAATTTTTCTGTGTATTAAGAATGTCAAGACAGAAGAAACCACTTTTGTTGCACTGAACCTGTGTATCAGCTCAGGAAGATTTGGGGGTTTTTAAAATGTCAACTGCTTTTCAGTTTTATTCATCATCAAAATAGCTGTGTAACTTCTCAAGCTGCATAAGGATTTTCTTCTCTTTGTCCAACTGGAGATGCTCCAGAGTTAACAGTCAATTTCACAGAGGAGCCTGTATGCAAAATCCTGATTTAGAAAGAACTGTATTCTTAGCTGCAGGTCAAAGGCAGGACTTAAGTGTATTATTTGAATGTAAGTTAATTTTGAAAAGCGGTGAATTGAAAGTAATACCTTCTTTCTCAAAAGACCTGCACTTTTTTATGTAAAAAAATTGGACTACTGAAACAGCCTGTCAAATCAACACAGCTCGGCTCTCTTCCTTCTTTCTCTTAATTTCATTTTCATTTTCATTTCGTTTCTCAAATTTCAAGGATGTTTAGAGAGGCTGCTCTCATTTACTTATATAAGAGGCAAAATTTAGACAAAGGAAGTGATAGAAACACTTTGGGCCAACAAAGAAGTAGCACCAGTGGCAATAAATGGGAAGAAAATTGTTCCAGATTTTGTACTCTGGGTTTGCAGCCATGGACAACAGGAGTAGACTGAGCCTGCAGACCAGTGGCTCACAGTGGGTCCCACCA
Source organism: Pomatostomus ruficeps (assembly GCA_013400735.1). Taxonomy (NCBI): domain Eukaryota; kingdom Metazoa; phylum Chordata; class Aves; order Passeriformes; family Timaliidae; genus Pomatostomus; species Pomatostomus ruficeps. The sequence goes on along the minus strand of VYZT01060227.1, from coordinate 14,897 downwards.
CTGCCCATTATTGTGGCTGATTTTTATAGACTGACTTCTGTTTCCTTCATTGTGACAATTACATTAATTTCTTTCTGTAGGTGGAGCCTCTCACTGCTTGAGTGTGCTGGGACTCTAGCCCTGGCTGAGCACTAACATGTGAAAATTTTGTCTCCCTGATCCTGGCAAATCAAACTCATCCCCAACCCACGCAGACAGGAGTCCCCATGCATTTTCCCACTCTGCCTCCTGCATATGTGCTCTTATTCCCTTGAATATTAGAATATGACCTTTTCTAAGTGATAAATGAGTTAAAAGTCAAAGGTCAATTAGTCCTGATTTTAATAATCCTAGCCTTCTGTGATGGGTCACAGTTGCTGCTGCTGAGTAATTTTTAGGCAGCTAGTGTAGGTAGAGGAGAATTATATGCTGCTGTCAAATTGGGAAATTGAAATGCATTTTCAAATCATACACTTCACATGTACAGTTTATTTGGTAAAACTTGTTTTTTTCTCACACACATATTTCATATGCAAAGTAATGTGAAAGATGCAAAGAAGAAAGGTTAACCCATATTGAGAATCTTTAAGTTTCTGAGTGATCAAGGCAGTAACAAATAATATTTAGAAAATCTACTGTTTTGGAAAGTTCTTCCTTTTGCTCCTGTATGGAAAACAGCCAAGATGATGATAATCTTTCTTCACCTCAGCTGTGGTCATAGTTTTAGTACTAACAAGTTTTAAAATGTTCATAAATTAGGCTCACTACAAAATATGTGCAACTGCCTCCTTACACAGTCAATCATTTCTGTGGAAATCAATGGACAGTAAAATGTATTTTCCAAACCTGATCCCTTTCTTTTTAATTTGCTACAGAGAGAAGGTGATTTCTTTTCACACTTTGAATAAAGGAAATACCTGCCCCAGAAAATTGATTACCAGCAGTCTTAGACTATTTTCACAGCTGCTTTAGAAAGACAAAGAAAATGATTTATTTTTGTGAACATGTTTCTGTCTAAGAGCACCAACCATGCCCAAGATATGGGCCCAAGAAATGACTGCCTTAAATTGCAACAAAGAAACCTTTGGATTAGATTCAGAGCCAAACTTGCAAATACGATAGAGTGGTGACAATCCAGAAGTGCTGAACTGACAGGTTCGAGCAAGCCCAGAGATGTTTTGAGACGTGTACAATACAGAATAGAAGGATTCTCTAAGGAATGAGCTGGACAGAGCTGGTCCAGTCTTCCACCTCGGAGAGAGAGGAGAACACCAGTCAGTCCCTTATTTTCTGTGATGCAGGGCTTTACTTTCTTAATCCTCCTGCTCCAAGCCCTGCTCCAAGAAAGAATGAGAAGACAGACAGAAGAATTTCATACACATATTATATCTTTGATAGAAATGCACTGATGTAGAACCACATTTCAACACATTCAGTCTTTCTTTAAATGTCATTTTTGAAATGGGTCTTTTGATTTTCATGGGAAAAACCTGTTTTAAAATTGCAGGAGAAAACCATGATGATTTCTCAGCAGAGGTAATTAGGAAAGTTTGTTGCTCAGGAATTGCTGGTACCTGAGGTACTCCCTTGGGTTTCTAGTCTGGGCAGCATGTCTTCCATGAAAGAGCCAAACTGCTGTCCCTCCTGGCAGCCCCAAGCAATGTATGATGCTTAGAGGAGGGAGGATTCACGACTGTCCCAGGCTGGCCAAGCTGCCTAAAGCACAGGAGCTCCAACAGTGACCTTCTGCAGAGCTCGACTTTTGGTTGGATACTGCCTTTTAACTGCCGAGACACCTTCTAAGCTAGAAAGAAGGTTTTCAATAGTTATTTCTGTATTTGCTCTTAGCAACACCTTTCTGATCACACATGTAAAAGGAAATCTGCTGCAGCTATGCTAAAAGGATCACAGGAATGGCATTTAACTTCAGTAAAAACTTTTCCTCTGTCAAGCCTTTCACATTTAGTAGATAATGTCAAGGCTAATGCTTCCTTTGGTGTCAGTCTGTCACTTTGCTAATGCTGGTTCCTTAATCTAACTTCTTTCCTCCTTCATCTTTAAAGGGAAGAAAAATATGTAACAGGTTTACATTCACTGGAAAAACATTGTCCTTCTCCCTATGGCACCGTCTCTGCAGTGCCAGGCATAACACTGTCAGTGTCCTGGCAAGGGGCACTCTCCCATTGCTGGCAGTCCCATCGCATGGCACAAGGCTTAAAGACAGCACACAGCTCAATAACCCTCTTCACATGTGTTTTCTTACAGAATTCCTTTGCAGCAAAATAGTAGAAGATGACATCGAGGCAGCAGTTCAGGTTGGCGAATGTCATTGACACCTGGAGGAAGAGGCTGATGGTCTGCTTCAGACTGCAGTCCATGATTACGTACTGCCTCACCAGGCACTGCAGACAGATCCCAAGGTGCACAGGTGTGAAGCACACCAAAAACACCACGAGGTTGATGATGATTACTCGTAAGGAGCTGCTTTCTTCTACCTCCTTTTTGGATTGATTTTTGCGATTCAGCAGAATCCAGATGGTTTGAGCAGAGCAGAAAACCATCACTACAAGTGGGATCAGAAACCCAAATATTTCCACAGAAACAATGAAGGGGACGCTCCACGTCTGCTCTGACATGTTGTGAAAGCAGGTAATAGAATCCTTCTTGTGAAACACATATACTGGGCTGCTGCAGATCCATACTACTGCCCAAATGAAGCAGCAAATCCAGACAGCCCACCTAGGAGATTGGTTAGCTCGCCCTTCAAACGGGTGCCTTATGCAGATGTACCTGTCCACAGTGATGCAGACGATGATGAATATGCTGGTGTAGGTGTTGACGAAGTACAGAGCCTGTATGAAGGAGCACAGCAGCCCGGGCACCATGGTCACAGAGAAGTACAGCTTCAGTGGCAGTGACAGGAGCAGCAGGACATCGGCGAGCGCCAGGTTGATCATGTACACGGAGGTCTTGGTCTGCTTCCTCCAAAAGCGGCAGAACACAGACAGGGCCAGGGTGTTGAGAACCAGCCCCAGGATAAAGGTGGGGATGAAGATCCCCAGCTGCACAGTCCATGCCAAGGTGTCGATGGCTGTAAAGTTGCATTTCTCACTGCTGTTGGTCATTTCTACCCTGAAATGACAAAGAGAGCAGGTTGGAAATGTGCAAGACTCACAGTTAATGCCATCATAAGCTAAACCAAGATACCTTCAAACACAATTCTAGGTTTTTTTGCTTTTGAGCTGGACACTTGGTCAGCCTTTGTCTGTTATGGAAAGTGAAACCTTTCAAGCACAGAGCTTTCTTTTTCCAGTTTGAGTGGCTTGACATGCTGCAGGGGAGAGCCTGATTCTCAGGGGCAGGTAGTCAGCATCCACTGATTACCATCCCCCGTGAGATAATCCCACTCAGATATTGAAGAGACTGACTCCTTCAAACACATATTTTCAAAAACTCTAAAGATTGCTGGCTGGCTCTAATAATTTGTACACCCATTGAAATTTCCGTAACACTTATGCTTAGTTTTGTTGCTCCGTGGAAATTAATGAAATTATTGTTCCATACTAAGGCATGTTGTTCTGACAGCTGGGATTTTACTCTTATATCTGAATCCCCATGCATCAGTAGCTTTTGCTGATGTGCTTTTACTGCACCCACATTTATAGGATATTTTAGTTTCATACAGTTCTTATATCCAATGCAGTATTTAAAAAGGTCAAGTTAAGAAGACTGATACTTTACCTAGGTGCAAAATGAGTAAGCGTATTTTTTCACTTGTGTTTAACTTTTAGTATTGTTTAAATTTGGGGGTTGCACTTTAAATTTTAACTGATTATCTTAGATAATCCAGCAAAGATTATCAAGTGGAAGCCATGACATCTTCATAATGCAATTCTTTTAAAAAATTTAATTTATCTTGAATAAGTGTTATCACTGTTCTTAAAAATATATGTATGCTTTAATGAACTATGCCTTAAAAGTGCTTTTTTATAACCTCTTTAAATCAAAATCACAATAAGTCCTAATAAAGCAGAAGAAATTGCTAGTTAAAGTTCTCAGTCCAGTTCAGCCAAACAATTTCAAAAGAAATTTTAGGAGTAAGTGAAAATGATTAAGAGGAGACTCTTTGCTTTGGAGGACGGAAAGTGACAGCTCCTAAGCACTGCCAAATGGAGCTAAAGAAACCAAAAATGAATTAGTGAAAGATTTTTCATTTGTGTGGCCAAAATGAAATATTTGAAAAATAGAAAAACAGAGAAAAAGTAGATCTGCTAAAGATTAACTGAGGAGATAGTCTTGCATTTTGGTGACTCTTATACCACTGCTTTTTGTGGGAATGTTGACATGGTGATGGAGGTCAGAGATGGGATGACTTGTGGGAATCAGTGAGTGATAATGGAAACAGCTGTATCTGAACACAGAATGCACTCAGAGCTTAACACGCTCCTATAAGTGAATTATTTCCCAGCTCAGACTACAGAAAGAAGAGGCACATAAAGCTGAACGTCCAACCCCGAAATTGTTATGAAGTGTGGATTATAATAGTGTGGCTGCAAAAGGTTCCATCTAGTCTATCTGTTGAAGGAAAGAGTGTCAAATGTGATTAAAGCAGTTCTATAAGTGCTGAGTCTGAGCTTCACACAGATTTTTAAAGAAAACTGCTAAATAAGCCTTCAATAGCTCTTACCAAACCCTTATCTTTGATGAAGTGTCTGCTTTTTCATATAAGGGAAAGGCTGAGGATTTTAGGCACCTGCATTTTAGCAAAGTGTACTAGAAAAAACTGAATAGCCCTAGAAAAAGCAGGGTTTAGAACCAGGGCTGTTCAGTAGGTGGGGAAGTGGTTGCCAGAACACGGATGAGGGCTACAGACAGGCTGGATGGGGGTTACTGAGGCGATGCACAAATTCATCAAGATTTCCCTTGTCTGTGTTTCCCCCAGTAGGAGTGAGGGTGCCCTGTGGGGAGGTGCTGTCAGTCAGGGGCTGGGTACCACTGCCACTTGCAGAGAACTGGGCAGAGCCACGTGTGGACTGTCACAGCGCTGTGAATTTAGGAAATAGCAAAGGGAAAGCTGGGTGTTATCAGTAGACTTATCTCTCAGAAAAGAGAACAAAGAGAAAACCTTAGTTTGGCCACCAACATGAGGTTAAATCAATCCATTTGAGCCAGCAATGTGTGGCAGCTACTTAGAAAATCACGTTTGTGGTATGTGAGAGGGGAGAAAATGACACAAAACACAGAGCTGAGTTGGTGCCAGGTGTAGAAGGGGTCGTTGCAGGCAGATACTGCTGTCACCGGGGGGCAGGACAGGGAAGGGGACATGGGGACACAAGTTTTAGTGTCAGCATGGGTGTCCTGTGACCAAGGGCACTTATCTACCTGGGGAAAAAAATCAGCCAACATGAAACATTTTGTGATAGTGACAATGCCTGTCAATCCAGCACTTCGTGTACTCTGAAAAATGCATCAGAAAATTGTGCATGATGACTCTTAAAAGTCTGAAGTTTGGTGCTACTTTTATCATATCTCTAGCTTAGTGAATGCATTTTCTTTAGAACTTATTAGTACCAAATTACGCATAGCATTACTCCAGAAAATTATTCATTTCAAGAAAAGACAGCCTTTATACTGATAATGGTCGGATTGTCAAAAACATAATGGTTTTCATCATTTTAGTCTCTCAAATATAAAATTCACATCTTGAGTAATCCACGGGAATTGTTTGCAACGGTTCCAGACTAATGTTTGCTCAGTTACCTGAAGAATCATTTTAATTGACAAATAACCTTGCAGTCATTTCATAAGCATCATCGTTACTGCATTGTCCAAATTATTAGTAAAAATACTGATAATACTCATCCTGAAAGATACTGAACTGTAGCAGAGATGTAGACACTGATTAGTATCTCAGTGGGTACACATTAATCATATAGAGCTTTCATACAGATCATATTTCCTTCGCTTGCTTATGAGAATTTCTTTTGAGATAGTGTGTGAAGCCTGTTTCCCCCTCCTACATGCCATACCCCAGTGCTGTCATTGTCACAGAGGAAGTCAAATTACTTCTATTTCAGTCACTCTCAGATTAATCTGTGCAGATTTTTACTTACCACTAAGTTGACTTCTGCAGGCTTGCAAACAGATTCTTTGGTGGGTGATTCCAATTTTTTTTCCAAATACTAAAGCCAGGATTAGTGATCTGTTTTCCCAGCTCCTTCTTTTCCACTTTCTTAAGAGAGGTACCTCATTTGCTCTTTTCCAGTCTTCTGAGGAAAATTTTTCTGTCCTCAACAAGTTTTTTGAAGGAATCTCCTGTGGTTTTAGGATTGTTTCAGGCAACTCCTAGAAAGCAAAAGATGATATAAGAACATGTAATTAACAGCACTCAAGAGATGTGTCTTAGCTGGTCCAGCTTCTGTGTCATCACTGCTCCATTTGTTCTCAGTTTCTCCTGCTGAGGATTTTCCACTTCCTATGAACTCATTAAACATAAATTGGGTTTACCCGCAGCAGGAGCTTGTGCTTTAGAGAGCAGCAAAGGTATTCTGACCTAGGAAAGGAACAGCAAGGTTTTACAGGAATAACTCCACCAGGTTTTTCGCAGTACAACAGAATTCATTAATGGTTTCCTCTTTGCAGCTTAGATCTGCGTTCATCATACTCTGGCTTGGATCCACACAAATCTGTATGACAGGACAGACTAGGGATGTCATATTAAGGGTATCCTTATCCATGAAAGGTTCATTAGCAAAAACTTCCTCTGTTAAGATCCATTTCCTAGAACATTACTCATGTTAGATATAAGTTATTCTCTCATGGATGTACTGGAGAACAGTAAGATGGCTTAGTGCAATGAGAAGCAGCAGGTCAACGTCTGCCATATATTTCATCTGTAACTGGATAATTTCTTACCATTTTTTTCTAAGCATTTTGATTACAACAAAATATATTTATACTTATCACTAAAGTAGAACACTTTCTTTCTTCTCTAAGCTAAGCAATGCTACTTTTGATCTTTTTGTTTGAACTTTATAAGTAATGATCATCTAACCAGCTTAAAAATAGTGTCTACAATCAATGCTGCTATTAAATTGTTGGAAAAATGAAAGTCAATAACTGAAACAGGAATTACTTTACCTGAATTCTAGCAAGCAGATCAGCAGTATTGCTTCAGTCCAGGTTGTTCTACAGAGCCTGAGAGCATATTCTTATAGACCATGCCTTACAAGTATTCTAAATGACATAAAAAACCCACATCCTTCTTTTCTTCTCTTTTTTTCTTTTTGTTTTCCTGTTTAAAAATACACTCTGTGCTTATATAGACAAGTGAAGGTGGAAAAAGTGTAGATTTGAATCCTCAGATGTTTCCAGTCAGTAATCAAAATAGGGTGGGTAAAAATGTCTCCGAAGTCAGGGGGTTCAATGTGGCCTTTACCTGGTGTGATGAAGCTGAGAAGTTTTGTGAGCTTGTGCTGGCTACCTCCAAATTTCCAATTAATCCTTTAGCTGGGGAGGAGCTAGAAAGTGGAATGTTGTAGGACCGCTTGTAATAAAAATAGAATTTCTTCCCTCAGTTTCTGCTTCATTTGCGTACTGGAGATCAGCAGTTAAGCACTCAGAGGCTTTTAAGAGACACAGCTACTCACAGGCAGGCAGCTGTTGAACTCTTTAAAAGGGGTATGTGCCAGTTTGAGCCAATTCAGATGTGATTCATAACTGCAAGCTGGCACACAAATGTTTATCTGTGTGAGGACTGAGGTGTTTGGCGCAGGAAACTAGTGCCTTACATGTCAGTCACACAGTAGCCAAAATATTTTCTTGAAATGAGCTTCTAAGGGTTTCTGGAACCTCTCTGGCTGAGGTATTAAACTCACATGCTAGTGCTGACAGCACCTCCCCCAGCTTGAGGACACACTGCAAACCTTTGAAGAAAAATACAACGTAAAACCCACCTCTAAGTGATCATTTTCAAATTGTAACCTGACTTTGGAGGTAATTTCCTCTTTCTGTAGAAAAAGTAGCATCAGCATTTGTTCCACAGGACTAGGGGAAGAAAAAAACCCTGCAATTTTCTTCCTGTCTCATCTGAAAATGGGATTTGGAAAATAAAAAAAAAGCAGAACCCCAAGCAAAATTTAGGTAAACCTCCTAAGAAAATTGTGTGGCAGAGGAAATGAAGGCAATATGATTCATAGCGTCTGAGAAACACATTCTGGAATTGGGAGGTTTTAAGGGCTTTTCTACTTCTGTTTTCTCAGAACTTTGGTCTAGCTCCAACACAACAACAGACTGAAATGAACGTGGAGTCAGAGAAAGAAACCTAAGGGTGCAACTAAATATTAGCAGAAAACAAATACCCTACATTTTGAGTGACATTTGAACAAGTCATTCTGTGTCATGTTGCAGCTGAAATCAGTTGTTTCTTTAATCTTCTCACCACAGACATACTCCAGACTCAGCCTAAAAATAAATTTTACTATTTTGTGCTACTTTCACTCCCAACATTCCTTGTGGATCTATGAACGTCCCACTTAGTATCACCCGATGCATCAGACCTAGATAAAAAATCAGCATTTCTGCACACATCAACTGCATGTTTGCTGAGCTGGTAATTATTTTTTTGTGGTACATGTGGGTTCGTTGCTCGTAGGTGAGCACATAAAACAACCTTTTGCAGATTGGCCTTTCTGGCTTAAATGAGGATAACTTCCATCTAGACTTGGATGTCCATTTAATGAGAGCGAGTTATGAATGACTCAGTCCCAGACCTGCAGACACATTACTGGCTGAGAAATTAGTGTTTGTTTCCCCCATCCTTGGTGATTGCTTTTGAAGTTTCTCATGTGCTATGCATGAATATGCTCAGCAGAAATTATTTCTGTGAGCTTTTTGTGCTCCAGTGCTTTTATCACCCAGCACTGCTGCTTGATAAATGCTGTATTTTGGGGATCCAGGTGGCTGCACAACTCTGAGGTTTTCAATGGGAAGGAGAAAGCCTTCAGGTTTTTTTTTATTAACCATTAAATGTGCTGGGTGTATACTTTTTGTGCTACCTAGAGACTGCCATCTTAACAGCTTCAATTGTTTCCCAATATTGTGTTCCATTTAGCAAATGAATAGTGGATGGAGGAACCAAAATCGCACTGAAAGGAAGTGTAAGACCAAAAAATTCATAATGGCAAAATGAGTAGGGTTTGTTGGTTGTTTTTTTAAAGTTTGCTGAACTTTCTCTGCTTTTTACCCTCTTGGTGCCATAAGTGCTGCTTTTGCTAAGTCAGGCAACAACATTTGCCGTTTTCAAGGAATCAAAATCTCTTTCAGAGGAAACATGTTCGTACACTGCCAAACCACGTTCATTTGCATTACACCAGCATGAAGTCTTCTGCTCATTTTAAGTGGAAAAAATACCATAGCAGGTTTGAGGTCCAGCTTTCACAAATATCTATGGTATGTGTTTGCTTGTGCTTAATGGCTAGATTTGAATGAGTTGTGCCTCAGATCTAGAATTGGGATGCTCGAATGCAAATAAATAAAAATTCAAGGGAAGGGTACAATGTGTTTCTGGGCCATTCTGAATGAATGTGTGATTTTTTTCTCCCAGACAGCTGTAAAATATCATCTCAGATAACAAGACTTAGTCCTCCAGAGTAAAATGAGTCAGGAAAATAAATTGCTGAGCAGAGAACTAGGAGGTGAGTAACAAACTGTCCTTCTCCTTGTGAAGAGTGCTGGATGCAGTGTGGCATTAGAAAGCTGATGAACTCAGACACCTGAGTCTAAGGTGTCTTTTCTGTCATGCTGTGACTGGTTTCTGATATTTTGGTGTGTTTTTAAATATTTCAAAGACTAGATGGCCATAGTGAGTTAAGCTAACAAGCCTAATTCTGAGCAGGCTACCGCAGCTTGCTACGCTTAAAAGGGATTTGGTGCTTTCTTTTAAGAGGGGACATCCTGGAGATGTCATCTAACTCCAGCTGAGCAGCAGGAAAACCCTGGAAAGGAAAACTATGCTAAGAGCTCATGATGCTCTCACTTACCTGAAGATGTACTGTGATGCTCTTTCTGTCTAAAGAACAAGTAAATAAAAGAACAAGCTTAATTTTCATTGGTGGCTTAAAAACTGTTGTTTGTACTTGGGTTGGAGCACAGTATTTTGTTTATCTGGAGACCTTCCACTTCAGATGAGTGCTCTTTGGCTTACTCAGTACCCTCTTTCTCATCCTCATAAGTCTGGCAAAGAGTGAGCTATCTTAACTGTGCAGTTGGGAGCTTTGAATAGCTAAGGGGTAGTGGGTTTTGCTCATGAAGTCAGTTTTTTTGAGTTCAGGAGGCTGCAAAACTTGAAACCAGGAAACATGGGAACTGCTGTATTTTATAAGGAATAGCCACACTCAGCCTCTTCAAGATGAGGCAAAGACTTAAAGGTAGCCCAGATGGAGCAAAAAGGATCGTTTTTTTGGAGCTGGCCAGCTATGAGGCTAGATTTATTTCTGCATTTGAGAAACCTTACAAAAGCTTGTCAGGGTTGTGTGATGAGAGGAAAGGAACAGGGCACTCTGGTAAGCAGACAGTCTCACCCCAATATGGTGGAGAGAGCAAAATCATGGGAGTAACACTTTAAAGTACAGAATATCTTCAGCTATGTCTGACTCAGAAGTTCACCATCAGAACACTAGCCATGCAGGGTGCCATCTCCTCAGTAACTTCAGATACTCGCAGTCTACAGCTGAAGATCTAAGGATCAAATTATCTAATTTCCCACAGTTCAATTTGGTGTTCCAGAGCCAAAAAGGCAAGTTAGACATGGCCAGTGGTAGCCAGGTGCCAGTAAGAACATGTGTTTCACGGCCAATTTATTCCTCCTCTAGGCAGGGAGAGAATGGCTGGTGTGCGGACAAAAGAAATTCTGGCTGTGGGCTTAGCAGCAGGCTGTAAATTTTTCTTGGGTACTTGTAGGAAGGAACAGCCAGCCAAGCTGCAAATTCAGCTTTAGTGAAACTGTGTAAGAATAGATACAGAGCTTCCTCCACCCATGAGCTTTGCAGTCTGCCCCAAGGTTCACCAGGACAGCCACCAGTGCCACCTGGCAGGTCAGGAGGCTCTGTGGTTGCTCAGCAGGGCTGGCCTGGTGCTGGTGAAGATGCCGTGTTCACTGAGCTGTGGCACTACCAGGGGAAATGGTAGGAGTGCACAAACCCAAGGCTTCAAATGAAACTGCCAGCTAATTTCACAATCACCCAGTAGAAGGAACTAATGGTTAGGAGCTGTGTAGATACAAACCCACGACCTGTGCAGGAGAACACATGGTTCCTAGGAGGCCTCCTGAGCCGTCAGGCTTCGGTGGAAGCATTAAATAAAATATTTATCTGCTCTGACTTACCACTCCAGTGCCAGTGTGTCATTATTGCACACTATTCCTTTCCTGACACAAGCAGTGATCAGAAAAGAATCATGAATCATCTTCACCATGTAAACTCTGATTAGTGATGTTATCTAAATTTTTTCCCGTAGAAAACATTTTCTTCTCAGCATTTGTAGAGCATTAGGTAACAAAACATAAAATGAAAACTATTTCCTTTGCAGTTTCATTCCACCATGAGCCCTGCAGACTGGGCCATCAGAGCAAGTCACCAGTCATCACTGCAGGCTGGCAGAGGGATGACAGGGCAGAAGAGGAGCAGCAGCTGCAGTGCACACTCATGCACTCAAGCCTAGCACAGTCATTCCTATACTTCCCAGAGACAGCCCGGAGTCAGGGGTAGGAGCTGCCTCATCAGCAGTATTTATGCACTCCTGATGCTACAACTTTCTGAAAGATTCATTTCTGTTGAATGGGTTGCTCTGAAAAGAAGCTGAATTTTGTGGAAAGTACATTTTTCCCATTTTCTTTAGCTTTTCCTCATCCACCCCTCCTCAGTGTAGGGACTGGCTTTTCTGGAAAGAAAGCCCTACACACTGAAGCCTATAACAGCAATGGATAAGCGTCAATTGAATATCATGGATTAGCTTAAAAGGAATATTTCCCAGACCCAAAAGGTGCCGTTTCATTCATGCATGTCATCTTTACACTTGAGGCCTTTCCCATTTTAGCTCATTTAGTTGTTTTAAGAGCAGTGCACCAAAAAGGCACTTGTCAAAGGATTGTAGAAAAGCAGGACGAGTTCTGGCCCCCTGCAGAATTGTTTCTGCCCCAGGGATAAGTCTGTTTGAGCTGCCAGCTGAGTGGATTATTTCTCATACTGGTTTTGTCTCACCTGGGCCATGGCAGGTACCACACCTATAGCTCTCCTGTTTGCCTGGATTGGTTTTCCTTGCATTTTTTGCAGACAGTGGTATTCCTCCATCACAGCCGAAGTGTATTTCAAGGGTGTGTTTGTCGGTCTCTCCAGCCTGTGTTCCCCATCCTGGCTCTGAGATCTGGAGGTTTGAGATCTGCTGTGAACATCGCTGCTGTCACAAGTGTCCCGATAGGTCCTAGTAAAGTCCCAGTTTGAACAATTGAGTGACTTTTTGTGGAGATGCAAGTGAGTGTGGCTGAAAAATTGGAAAAAAGGTTCCAGAAAATCCTGGGAGAGATTCCCGCACCTACTTCAGCATTAGAGTTTTGAATGGTGTCAGTGCTGGTGGAGCACCTGCTGCTCGACAGTGCCATCTTTGGGTAGTTCATGCCTATGACATGGACAAGAGACATCAGGGGATCTTGACTTCTTCTTTGTGTGGTGCTCTCTCTCCTCACATGTACTTATATGAAAAAATACGTGTGTATGTATTTGTTTGCGCATCAATATTATAAGGACTTGTTAATGGTTGTTATATTACACACGTGGGTGGCATCCAGACTTCATTATGAGCTTCATGTTGTTCTCATCTCTGATCCATCCTGGCTGAACACTTTTTATTTCAGTAGCCAGCCTTTGAGAGAGAGAAGTTTGTTTCATGCTACTGAAGAAAAAGTCACCTTGTGAAGATATGGCTTTGTCTGTCCTCCTTTGGAAAGGGCAGCTGATCAACCTGCCTTATTTATTGCCCTGCAGAAGTGGTCTTTGCCTGGAAGAGAATTGGCCACACTTGAACCTGGCATCTGAAGAGGACATTAATGGGGGTAAGTTCTATAAGTTGTAGCTTGTTTCTTCTGTACATGTAGGTTATTTCCCTTGCTCTCAGCACATGAATAACATTTAAAATATAACCAATTTATCTCGGTCTCAGGGTCTTGGATGCTGCAGAAGGTGGGGATGCTGCAATGAGCTGCCAGCCCAGAGGGCTCCCAAGGGAGAAAAGCACTCTGGCTTGTTTCTCTGAGAGTGGAATTAATCCTCTTTTGTGTTCAGGGATGTTGTGTTGTTTGAGCCTATTGGTGGTGAGATCCTTAATTCCTTCTGACAGGTAATGTTAGTCTAGCTGAGACGATATGGCTGGCTTTGTTCTGAGTGTCTGGCATAGCCCAGTGTCCTCACACACAAGTTTGACAGAGTGGCTTTGGAAATGAAAACTGCATTTCCTTTGTATATTATCATACCACTTACATTGATAATCTTCTAGATTTGCAATACAAACCAAGTGCTAGATATTTATTTGAAATGCTGGAAAGTCCTTTTCCTTTTAGCAGAGGTGTATTCCTATAAATAGTCTGTAAAGAAAAGCCACACAACATAAAAAGTCTCAAGAAAGCAATTTGCAGGAAAGTGGAAAACCTCAAACAGGTGAAATCCTCTTGAATGGTATACAGCTAGAGTAGGTCACATAATCAGTGATTTACTTTTTTTTTACACATAGAGAAAAGCAAAGATTTCAAAAAAAGTCTTAAGGGAGAGAAGTTTTGGTTACTGAAATATCAACCTGAGATGACAACTTTTGAATTTCACTGGATACATCCTCCAAAAGACCTGGAAATTATTTGAAGCCCAGGGTGATCTAGCCTGCCTGCAGAGGGAGGGAATATGTATGCAAATGTCTGTGGAAGCCAGGATCCTCTGCACTTTTATCACTTTGCGTCCAGCTGGGGGTGTGTTGCTCTGTGCCAGGTAAGGAGGCTGGACACCACCATGGCTGCCTTCCAGGGTGACTCATGACGTGTCATGTAGGATCCTTCTGCTGGAGTATCATGGGCACGGGGGCCTTGGAGGAGTCAGACGGAGGCCCTGAATGTGTGCTGGCTAGACAGCTCTCCCCTGGAGGGATTGCCTTCATTTTTTGTGCTACAAATCAGGGTTGTTCTACAGGACTGCCTATCTGACCTGGTGGGGTAGAATGAAAGGTATGTGAGCAAAGCACAAGTGTCAGTCTCTGCTAAAAAACAAGAGTACTGTTGTAACAGGCTGCTCTGAATAAACCCTTTTCCTGCTTGTGTACCCCTGTAGCTCACACCCTGCCAGAGCTCAGCCAAGCAAACCCAAGATTTCAGCCGGTGAGAGACTCATTACCTGCCAAGGTCGAGTCCCAGCTCAGGTCTTTCCCTCTGCCAGAATGGGAGTGAGAGTGATGCCAGGAGATCCCGGGGCAGTCCCGCTGATCCCACAGAATGAAGCTGCAGCCTGCTGGGATGGAGCTGAGGAGTTGTGATAAGGGAAAGCTAGAGAGGGCTCAGGACCTCCTCTGGCACAAAAGAACAGAGGGCAGATGTGACAAATAGCACAAATAGGTGTCCCTGAACTCCTTGCCTTGGACAGCTAACATGAATTCAGCAGGAAAAGTAGTGTCAATCATGTTCCTCTTGCAGATGGTACGCTGAGCACTATGGCTATGTCCCTTGTCTTATGAGTACTGGAGAGAATTGAAACCCGCCGATGAAAGTCAGCTTTGCTGCTTTTCACTGACTAAATTGCACTCATCCACAGTGTGCTGTCTATGGCTTTCTAGCAGCTCTAGCGTACAATGCTACTCTTTCTGATCCTCAGAGTTCAAACTCTCCAGCC
>VYZT01060221.1:3899-53551 GCA_013400735.1 Pomatostomus ruficeps | reverse complement strand
CATAAAAATCACCCTAGGACAGTCATCCCCTCTAAACATCCCATAAGAAGTCCTATGCTCTTCCTCTGTATCCCAGAATGTGTCACATACTTCTGGGCAGTAACTCCCCTCGCAAAAGATGCTCTGTTCACACATCTTGATGAATTTCATTTCCAGGCACTAGGTTTGAGGGTCTCCTGAGGTAGCCCTGGGGAAAGCTGAGACATGCTACCTCTGAGTTCCTCTGAGTCTTTAATTTGGATTTCCCACATCTGCCATTGAATTCCTATGAGCCTATATAGAAATGTGGGGGTTTTGATAGGCTGATGGCTCCAGTGATGGACCTGGGTGTAACCTGGAAGGGTATTTTTTAAGTCTTCACCTGCCATTGTCTCTCTCAGTAGGTGTACAGATGAGCTTTTGTCACGAAACTTAACACATTCCAATTGTAGCAAATGAATTCAGTCTTTTGGGGTTCATTCCTTGTTATTGTCCCTAGGGCACTCTATCTATTATAATATAATTAAGGAAGGTGAGTTTCAGGGGCCTTTATCAACATCAAAGCTAAAACAGCACTATTAGATTAAGTAACACAGACCCTGCCCAAAGCAGCACCTGAGTGAATTACAAACTACTGCCAATCCTCTTAACTAAATATGATCAATTGGAAAGGGAGTGTTCCACTGCCTCCACTGGAATACATTTCCTCCCAGATTACTATTCAATTAATTAATCTGCCAGATACTACTTACCCCTTGGGCTATATAAGCTGTATATTTTATTATTATTTTGCATTGAAACGGAGATATGCATATAGTATAATACATAGAATCTGTACAAGATCATCATGTCAGCAGTTACATAATCCATGTATTACAGGTTCTAACACGTGTACATATGCAGGCACTAAAATTTTAAAAATAATATCCCACCATTTTTCAAGAAGTTCTAGATAATGTTGGCTAAAGACGTAGGAAAGCATTTTCTCTGAGATGTTTTGATCTCTTTTTTCACACCATTGTGACATGAACTTAAGGAATGATACAAAAGGCAGATTTAGGTTGCACACTCATAAACAGAAATCTTTCCTAGCAGTAAGAATAGTCAAGCAGTCAAACAGATCATCTAGAGTCAGTGTCTGATCCACATCACTGGAAGATTTGTGAACAGATTGATTAAAGCAACTGTCCAGAACAACACTGACACAGTCACTACTGGCGTTGGACAGAAATAAGGCAGTCAAACTGTCAAGATCTATTCCCATCTTTTTGTCAGAAAATAGTATCTCTAATCCTTGCTGTTGTACCATCATTTCACCAAATAGTGACTGTAGGAAGATATTGGAAACTGACACCTTAAATTCTTATAAGAGGAACAATATTGGAATTCAGATAGATCTTGAGTTTTATTTCTACATGAAATGGCAAACAAGTTAGAGTGGTCCTACCAGTAACTAATCTGCCTCAGAAATCTCAATCCATCAACTGAGTGTTTGTCCCCAGATGAAATTCAGATTCAGCAACTGAATTCAGTTTATCAGAAAATATAGATAATACTTTTGTGTTGATACATTTTCTTTCTTGTAGGATGCCTCTCCAAAGAACTAAGAGATCACAACTTCCACACCATAATCTTGTGATGTTTACTACCTGGCAATAGTAAAAGAAGAAACAAAAATAACTTAAAAGACAATACTTCTATATTGAACTTCTCTGTTAGAATATTCCCTTGTTTTTAATACAGCTGTTCTCAAGTATGTGGAAATGCCTCTGTTCATTGTTGGGTTACCCTTTATTATCCATTCAGGTGGATATTGCTGACACTGCTGTCAAGTCCCAAGGCATGGAAGATGATGTGTATATATAGTGCTATTTATTAATATCAGTTAAACAGAACTTTCACAAATGTTAAATAGTTAAAAAGAAAGTACTGGCATTTAAAAATAATAAATATATGAATGAATAGTGATGAATTTTATTTTTTCCTAAGAATAGTAGAAACACAATTGCATTTACTAGATTAAATAGAATTTCACTCAGGGAAGCTTAGTGTAACAAGGACTGCAGCTGGGTGTGGAGCTGTCATGCATAGTGTGAAATCACTTCTTCTCTGTTGGTATTTTATCACCTACATGCAAGAGAACAACACCACCCCAGAAGAACCTCTGTTTCTCTGTGGATGAACTGTTCCTGGAAACTAAGCTGGCATTTTGTCTTATGCAGACACCCCCGTGTAGGATCAGTTTTAAGTCCTGAGTACAGGGAGACAGGTTTTGGTAACAAAGCATCTAACACCTACAAAGGAAGGGACTCCAACCCTTTTGGGAATATTTGGACACACCTCATGTTCTGAAAGATGTTCCTTAGGCACTGAGTGTGGAACACAGATGTTCACTTTAAGGCTGGAGATTGCACATCAAAGGGCAATTGTGAACTTCCTCTAGTTTAGTAACATCAGGAGTCTTCACTGAACTTGGGGCTCTGCAAAAGAACAAAAGGCTCAATGAAATGTGGGGGAATTATACAAAGTAGAAATAGAGACAATACATAGTATACAACATACAATATGCAGTATACAGGACATAGTGTATAATGTGTAATATAGGATATGTAATGTATATTATGTAATATATAATATACGTGGAGATGAAGTATAACAGGAGAAAACTGTATTCACATAAATTACCAATGGCATCCTTTTCTTCTCCCTTGTCTGTTCTGTGGCTCCTTGTAGTGTCTTTGAAAATTAGGGCCATAATTTTCCTACGTTTCTGCAGAACATATCAACTGATTAAGACAAAAAAAAAAATACAGCTTTGGGATTTGTGTTTTGTGTGCATGGTAAATCCATAAATGAGGTGCTTCAGGCAGTGTTTGATTTTCTGGGCTTGCAGAAAGGTGTTTAGTCACTTGTGTTTGGCCAGTAGGGACTAGATGCATTGTGTGCAAATGCATCCTTATATACAAAGATAAATGTATGTGTATGGTAGGCCTTTATTCCTCCAGTGATTTTGTTTGACTTGTTTGAAGACATGTACATCATTCTTCTTACTTGTCTCTCTCGCTTTCAAAAAAATGAATGTTTTAAAAAAATACAAACCCCCGAAAAGCAGTACATTTAAATCAGTCCATCATTAAAAAAACATGGATTCTAATTAATTATTAATTATTGAGAGGAAAGACAACATGCAGTAGCCTCAGGCTTGACAAGCTGTCAAGAATGCCTGCCAAGGCTGCCGGGCTCACCAAGCTCCTGGGTCATCACCACGTTAAATACAGAAAGTTAAACGACTTCTCCTGGAATCTGGAGAATAGCAATTGGATATAAAAGTATATTTTTTTTAAACATTGGTATCCTGTGTTTTTTCATATTCTTGACAAAAGATAGAAAACAATGGAAAATTTGTCAAGCAGACAACACCACATAACTGGTGGAGAAGCTAATAGATTCCTACAACAAATGGAGAAAACAGTTTGTAAAGCCAGTTGCCACAAAGGGATAAACTCCTTCCTCATAAATATATTTTGTACAAATATAAAAGATAAAGTGACTGGAGCCAAATAAGAATAGAAATCACAGGCTGCAGAACAGCATGCAGAAGTGTCGTCAATTCAGTTCACAGTGCAACGTAATTTTAGCTGTATATTTACCATGCAAATAGCTTTTATTAATTACCGGAGCAAGGAAGAGGGGCTGTATCATGGAAATTTTTGATCTGTTGTGGTGTTTCATGCCCTCTGTCAAAATGGTCATAAAACATTGTGAATGGTTAGGGAGGGACCTTTCCTTTTAAATCATAATAAAAGCAATCCTTTTGAAGAAAAATATATGTTCTGTGAATATCTTTGAAAGGAAAAGCATCATAAAGGAGAAGGAAAACCGTGATGCCTGTCATGTTTAAACACCCTTATCGAAGACATTTAATAAACTTTCCAAAAATGTATTGGTCTTGGTGAAAAGTCACTCTAAACACTGAAAGAATATCACTGTAGAAGTAAATAAATCTATTTGAATTCTAAAAGATTGTTTTTCAGTTAAAAACACAAATTAAAACAATCCTTTAAGGTAACACATTCTTAAGAAGTTAATAATAAATCACACAGGTATTTTGAAATGCTGGAATAATACTTGGTACTCTTGAAATCATAGCAGATAAAAGTATTTTCTTAAAACAGCCTTTAGAGAATCCTAGAATTTCTCTGGTAGAGAGCTCACTCTTGCAAGCCCTTTCCTGAATGAAAAAAATAGAAAGACCTGGTTTTTTACCCTCTTTCTATGTTTTGGGGGGTTTTTTTCCAAAGAGCTTTAAAACCTGTTTTTAAAGTACAATGTCCATGAAAAATGTTTTATTGTGTAATTATAATTATTGATGAATTATTATAGGAAAAAACCCCTGTCCCTATACAAGGGTGCAACATAAATGAAATATCTGGTATTAATTTCAGTGGGATCATGCCTTTAATTTCTCAAAATCTGAGAAAAAGAAAAAAAAAAAAGACCGGGGGAATNGGTGCAACATAAATGAAATATCTGGTATTAATTTCAGTGGGATCATGCCTTTAATTTCTCAAAATCTGAGAAAAAGAAAAAAAAAAGAGCTGGGGGAATGTTGTAGTAGAAGTCAATATTTCCCAGATTCATTGGTATAGAAATTTATAACTGTACTAAGGATGTAACATGGAAAATATTCTAACCTATACAACACAAAGTTTTATCCTCTATTTCTTTAGTACACTCAAAAAAAATATTGTCATGGGGAAAAAACCGCAACCAACCAACTAAAACAAAACAAAAGAACAGAAGTAAATTTGACAATAAACATACTATATATTTATTCTATGTGCAATGTTATAAAAAATATAAACCAGTTAAACAATCCCACTAAAAACAATTACATATATCCAAAACTAATTTTCTGTTCATCATATAGCAAATAATCAAAGCAATACAAAAGAACATGACATAAAAGCCCTAGAATAATCACAGATGTTGTATATTCTTCAGAGTATTTCAAGAATAAAGAACACATTTTAATAGAAACAATGATAGGATTGAAATACCAGGAGCAAAAAATCAAACAAGCATGGCCTGTATTTTATATTTATTTGGGGTTTTTCTTATTGAGGACAATATGAATTATTATTAGGTATTTTTTCTATAGTGTATCACAATATTTATACACAGAACAGTCAATAAGAGACCAGATTCAGCAGTGCAGCTAATTTTTGTCTGGTTAGATTTTGCCATGCACAGTACTGTGTGGTATTCTCCCTGGCCCTGTCATTGCCAAAATATATCATCATGTTTCAGTGCCCTCCAAAAAGGCATGTACCCTTTCATTATTATAACTGAAGTACCTGTAAACTAATAATGAATTTGAGTGGATTTATATTTTGCCACAAAAGATTTACCATGGGGTGCACATGATTTTTCCCAGTCTTTTTTTGTTTTCCTGTCTTTCTTGATTTCCTGTTTAGTGATGCTTTGAATTTTCTATTCCTTAGGAAATTCCTCCTTTATTTCAAAGGCAACCCTAAGCCTTCAGCTCTGCTTTTTAACCTCTCCCAGAGCCATTCAGATTGTGTCTGTGAAACATGTGCAGGACTAGTTTCTGGCACTGTGGACAATTGGCCTGAAAGACCCTATGTCCCCACTAATGAACTCTTACACAACAGAACAAGGTGCATGTATCCAAACTACATACTGGGAATGATTCCACTTGCATGCAAACCAATGAGCCACAGCCAAAAATCCTTTGGTACAAGGTAAAATCACATCAACAACTACCTTAAAAATTTAACAGTAAAAACCCTGTCAGTATCTGGGAATGATGCCTGACATTGTTCAATTCTCTAGGTTGGTTATAACTTCAGAGTTTTCATAGGATAGAATTAGACAAGTCAAGATTATCAAAGGTATTCGTGCACCTAGCTTCCATTTCTTTCAATGAGTTTAGGCCCCAAAACTGCCTTTAGGAGCTGGGCCAAAGTACACAGAATAAGCACACACACCTCTGCAAATTGAAGTAGATCCAAGTCCAGTTTGGAGCAGAAGCAGCTTTCTGGAATTCCGAACAATAACACATGCACGACATTCACTTCTGTAAATCAGCTGTCTATTACTCCTCACTCTTTTTACTTTGCTTTTTATACTGTCAAACGTAAGACAAATGAAAACATTTCTATGAAAACATCTCACCTCTCATTCTTGGAAGCTCATGTCAGACAAATGGTGATAGCTTATGTCACTAACTAGATTGTTAGATTTATTTACTATTTTGAAAATGTTTAAAAGCACAGTCATTTCAGCCAATTTTAAGTGTATAAAAATGGCTGGCTACTGTTTAGACAGAACTACAAATTATATAAGGGCAAACTATTTCTGCCATGCACAGGCATTTGAGAGTAGCAGTAATGTAGAAGGCTGTGCTGTGAACTGCATAATGTGTACCTTGGTTTGTGCGTGGATAGCGGTGTCCTGAAAATCTCTCTCAACAAATTTCCACACTATCACTCTGTTGTGGCTCGCTGGACCTGCCAACTGAGATTACTTCTCATGTTCTGTCTCTGTCTCACCTTCTGGCTGTTGTTCCTGTCCCTAGGCACTTCTGGTTTGATTCTTTGTTTTGTAAGAAGCTTTAGTGGAAACTAGCACATTAAGCTACAAAGAAAAACCCCTGTATGCTGCACACACTAAGGGTTTGAATAAAACCCACAAAAGAACACTCAGATCCACAAGTCTTCAATGTATGTCTATCTGAAATTACTTCCAAGATGTCAATTAGTGTTATGCATGCATAATATTTATTTATTACTGTACTATACAGCATTCATACATATTCACAGATGTATTCTTAGACACATACATAGCAGGCCAGTCCTGGCATTTCTCATGTGGAGGAGGCACACACTGAATAGATCATCTGGACTCCAGCGTATGATTTACTTTTACTGAGAGGCCATTGACATTGTTGATGGTATTACTCATGCTGGACAAGTCACATAAGCTCTCAGTGTGAAAAGTTTAGCCAAACTGACAACAATTTTACCCCTTGAAAAGTATTTTGACATCTGTGGATGAAAATTATGGTACTTTAAAACAGTTTGTCCCATTTGAAATCATAAGGACTATTGAGATAAAATACATCTCCATGTGAACAAAAATGTGAGATGAAAATAAAGTTACACTGCATTATTACCAGAGCATATTAATTTTTTATTAGTCTTTCACTGAATGTGAGAAAGACTAATAAACCAAATAAGCCTAAGATGTGTGCAGAAAATATGATCAGTCATCAAATAAACCAAGCGTTACTATGAGAGACAGAATATTTGAAGCCTTATATCTTGTGACTTTTCTGCTTTTAAAGTTTGTGTTAGAAGTTTTCTGTTACTAAAAGCACTTATTTAGGTCTCTCCTCCAACAGATGCTTCCTTTCATAAAACCAGTAGGAACTTCAGGTCTATACTTGTAATTAAAAGAAGCTTCTGGGAATAAGTTCTAGTATTGGATCACTGATTAGTTAAATATTAGCTCTCCCAAGGCTCTGGTTTGCATTGCTCCAGCTAGATCTCTGTGCTGTACAGATGTGCTCTTGATAAGGTTCTTTATTAACACTGTATATATGAGTCAGAGCCAATCTGTCTTGCAGCATGGAATTGAATTCTAGCTTTTTTTACTTATTTAGCTATATAAATAAAAGAGACAACCATCTACAGATTTGCCCTAAACTGATAATCCAGTTAGAAACATTACTACAGATAACTTGCAGGCAAATACAGAAATATATGCATTCAAACACCTAGACAATCTTCCTGTACCACCATTCAATTATGCAAGCAGAACAAAAGATAAATCCTGAATGAGCAGTAGTGTTAGTAACGATGTTTCTCTCACATGAAAAGTATGTTAAATTCATGGGAGAAACGGGATTCCCATCTTTTCTCTGTAATACCACCCCGCCCCCCAAAGAAAAATAAGAAGAAAGCTTTGAAAGGACAAGTAGAAAAATAAAATTCTTCATTTGTCTGGACTTATTAAGAAAAGCGGCACATTTCTTTTCAAAGACCTTTCCTGAAGATTTTGTTGTCTTCACTTGGGGATTGTCTGGACAATCCATTAACTCACTTTATGTCCAGAGGAGCAGGACAAAATTCCTATTCTTTTAATTTGCTAATCTAACGAAGGATTCATCTCACTAAGTTTAGAGCATCTAAAAGTCATTAATTTTAGTCTACAGTCATCACACAGTTTCTTTCTGGAGTCAATGGAGAGGAATTGGCATTATCACAGAGTGATAAATCCTCTCTAACGTCGATGTCTAAAATAGGTGAAAGAATCACCCTCTGGAGATGCCTGCTTTTCTATATCATCTGTAAAGACACCTCTTGTAAGTCACTAACAATAGCCATCTAACTCTGAAAAGCTTACATTTAAATCTGATCAATGTCATCTCACCTGATTTTTCTTGTAAAAAACCATGATTACTTGAACAGTATTTCCACCAGTGACTAGGATAAGGTGCTCTGTTTCAGCGTCACAAATCATTCAGATTGTCATTCTGCCATTCTGACCTACAAAGAGTCATGCTTTATTTGTAGTGGAGAGTGATGCTCGGCATTGAGGAAGGGTGGAAGAGCTTGATGTGAGGTTAGTAAGTCCTTGTAGATGAGGCTGAAGCATTTGCTTACCAGAAGTTCTTTTTCACTGTTCAACCGCACTTTACTGATTGCAAGTGCTTGCATTTCCTGATTGCTTTTGATCCAGATTGCCACACAGAGGATGATTTTCCCCTTTTTCTTTCCTGATGTTACTGATGGAGGGTTTTTTTACAATGTTCTGCATGGCCTTTTTGCCCTGTGTTGATCTTCAGTTTTTTGAGTTCATCTATGACATCCCCAGATTGCATATATGACACTATCTGTCATATCCCATCTCAGACAAAATACCCTCAATTCAAACTTTCTCCCAACATGCTTCACTTCGTGACACTCACTGTTTCTGTACTACTCTTCTACACTTACAGCCTTTGGGATGTTGGACTTAAACTCTGCCTCAACGCTTTTTGCTGGTAACATAAGTACCTTTTTCCTGTTTACAATGCATAAGAAATTCCTGGCATCCACACATTGTTTTGAACACTGAAAGTGAGAAAGTGGGTGTCTGCTTAGAAAAATCCTTCTGCCTTTCTCATCCTTGTTCAAAGTGTCGCAAGCACTGCCTTCTCTAAACACCTCTTTCAGCATGCCAGAGATTATTTCTGTTATCTCATTTCACGTGGGATCATTTCCTGATCTGTCAGCCACATCTAATACCTCAGGCAGTTTGCTTCACCTTTCCAGCCATATACATGGCTTGTAGCTCACACTCAAGTCCTTTGTAAATTAATTTTGACCTTGTTTATCAGCCTTATGGTAAATTGTACTAAATTAGCTCATGGTGAGTGCTAAATAGGGTTTTATATATTTACATATCTGATGCTGTGGAGTTTATATCTTATTTAAGCTTTTACTGCTTTGGAAGGTTTTCTTTTTTAATGAAGCCATTAGAGGCTGCAGTCATCTTAAACTCATTTGATCATGTGGAATTTCTTATTTCAGCTGCTCTGTGGTCAGCCTGCTTGTAAAAACATGATGGTTTAATTTTACTAGAAATTTGGGTCAGTGTCATACCCTCGAGTCCCCTCTTCCCCAGGGTACAGCTGTTTGGGTTCAGCATCAAGCTAGAGTAGCATTGCTGGTCACCTCAAAAGAAAGCAATGGAAGATGTTTCACTAACTTTCCCAAATATCTCTGCTAGGGAGCCTGAGGGGCTCCCTCTCCAACTGTGAGAGAGGCTTTCAAGCTGAAGCTTCTGTGCACAGTGTCCACCTGGATTCCCACCCCTGCCATGTAACAGCCATTGCTTTGCTCTGCCGTCATCCTGATCCCCAAGAAGCAAGCCCAGGTCCCAGCCTGGCTTTGATCTGACCCCATCCCCATGAAGTGTACAATTCCCAGAAGTGGGGCTGTCCATACTCCCCAGATGCCCTGATCCTGCCTGGGGCAGTGGGACAGCCCTGACTGGCAATGCCTGCCCCTGGAAAACCTCATAGAGAGAGACTCCTCTTCCTCCTGGAGCCTCCAGCCTTCACACTGCCATGGTAGCCAGCTCCCTCAAGTGAGCACAGCCAAGCCCTGGCTCATCCCACCTCTTCTTGATGATCAAGGGGATCTGTTCTGCAACACTGCATGCATCAAAACAGAGCAGACACCCTG
Source organism: Pomatostomus ruficeps (assembly GCA_013400735.1). NCBI lineage: Eukaryota > Metazoa > Chordata > Aves > Passeriformes > Timaliidae > Pomatostomus > Pomatostomus ruficeps. The sequence continues at coordinate 43,316 of VYZT01060221.1, read as the reverse complement.
TAATAGGATTTTGAGAGAGTCCTAAATATGCAAGCACTACAGAAGTTGAAGTATGAAGATAAGGCAAAAGTGAGGAAAATGCAGAAAAATTATTTCCTGTTAGAGACATCACAAAAGAGAAGATTTTCAGAAAAATTAAATAAAAATCCCTCATCCTAAACATACTTTCATTGTTTAAATAATTTCAGGACATTGTAGTTCAACTCGCTTTGCTTCAGTGATTCACTTCATTCTTGATGGTTCAGTGAGCTGGGACTGATAATAGACTGCACAATAAATGTTCCTCATGTGTTGTACCAATTTCATGTGTGGGGATGATTTTGATGAAATGTACTGCTTATGAAAGGAATCAATAAGCAGTAATAGCCTTAGCTGGGCCAGGTATAGGAAAGAAAGAGGCTATACAGACTTTCCCAAGTAGGTCTGCCGATATATCTCTATTACTTGCAGCAGCTTGAGTCTTCCAGTCCAAAACATGCTGGAAAGAGTGTTACAGATCAATTTCTGATTGCTAAAATGCCAAATACAATCTAAACCTTAGAAACCATCCAGTGAACAAACCTGACCCTTGGGATCTTTAAGATCCCGCTTAACTAGATGATAGTGCTGCACTTTTCACATTTTGTGAACTGAGAATTGAAGCTTCCCTAGTCTGTGATGTTTTCATTCTTTTTTCCCCCCAATTATACTGAATATTTCTAATTAATATGCATTTTATGCTTGTATCCATTTTTGTGTGTGTGTGTGTGTGTGTGTATTTGTATAAATATGCATATACACAACTTTCTGTGTGGGAAAATAGTGAAGTAAGGTTGATGCTTGGTAGATGTATAATCGTACCAAACAATTGCATTCATATGATGGCCTTTGAATTTGAAAATGTATTTTGGAGCAAATGTTACGTCATAAGCAATAGCAGAAATATTACATCACATGTTATAGTCACTCTAGAGAAAGTATGAAAAGAGCAATAGGTCTTTCTTCCCTGATTGGTGAGAACGGTTTGAGACTGGAGAGGTATTTTACAAGGGCATATAGTGATAGGACACGGGGGAATGGCTTTAAACTGAGAGTGGATTTAGATTAGATATTGGGAAGAAATTCTTTACTGTGAGGCTGGTGAGGCCCAGGAACAGATTGCCCAGAGAAGCTGTGGGTGCCTCATCCATGGAAATATTCAATCCTAGGTTGGGTGGACCTATGAATGAATTAGTGTCCTGGAAGATGTCCCTTCCCATGGAGGGAGGGTTGGAACTAGATGATCTTTAGAAGTCCCTTCCAACTCAAACCAGTCTCTGATTCTAGGATTCTATGAATGTGATAATTTTTTCCAGGCAATACAGAATCACAACTATGTGATAACTGATGGAGCACTCAGTTTTGCAGTAGCCAAAATCTTTAAAATGAAGAGAGGTATCTTGGAAATAGAAATGAATGAGAATCCTTACAAAGAATAAATGCATTGAATTCTGGTTTTTCGTTTTTCTGGTTTGTGCTTGCATATGATGTGAGAAGAAGACACTTGACTTCAAGGGACATCAATCAGACATTTTTGTGGCAAGTCCAGTGGCTTAACCTACAACGTTGCATTATGTGAGAGGAGAAGAAAACCAACTATTAATAGGCTGCTCTGATGCACTGAAAAAACCAAGGGGAACGAGGCACATATGGATATAAAACAGGAATAAGGGTTGCCCTTCTCATTCCAGCCACTTGTAATTTGGGGCTATTTCTAAGACACTGTCAACCAGAAAAGTCTCTGTCAGTCATAACCTCTGTTACTGAACTACATACATTGTGCAGATTTCTACGTATGTCAAGAATAAATAGTTCAAAATTATTTGTTGGTGAATCACAAACAACTGTGGAGTGAAACTGATTTTTATACAGAACCAAACAGAATCATAACTTTGTCAAACTGTGACCTAAGAGTTTGCTAACTGAAGAAAATAAATGAAAAAACAGATACCTGTACTAGAATCACATCTATTTTATGATATAATTTTTCTGCATCTACTTCAAAATGTAGTGTCAGATTTTATAAGTTGAAGATTTTGCTATAATAACACAGTGATTTGGTTTGTTTGTTTGACTTTTGGTTTTTTGGTTGGTTTGTTGGTGTTTTTTTTTTAATTTTCAGGGTTTTAAAGCTAAGAAATATTTTTCAAATTATTTTTAAGAAAATCACAGGCCTATTTTTTCACATGGTGGAGTAATACAAAATGAGGTACTGATCTGGCACAAAGCTTGTATGTTGAACACATGCTTGTTTTTAACTTGTCAAACATACACACTTGTTCACAGAAGAACAAAGAACCTGGTCAAGGGTCTAGAGAAGTCATATGAGGAGTGGCTGCGAGAGCTAGGTTTGCTTAGTCTGGACAAAAAAGAAAAGGGGAAGATTCTGGTGCTACATTCCATCACACCTTCTCTCAGTGCCTAATCTTATGATCACCCCATTTGTGCAAGCTTCTGCTGCTCATCATTTCTCAGATCTATCTGGTTTCCTTACAACAGCAAAAAAAAAAATGTAGAAAACTAGGACATGTCTGCCATTTTGATGAGTCACATTAAATATACTAATTTTTTGCATAAAAAATATGAGCACTACTGTAACTTTTCTCATATATATATTTTTGTGAGATATTAGCATTCAAGGCCTATAGAAATGACAGTTCTGCAAATGAGCAATTAGTAATCCATAATTGTATGTTATGCATGTTTTAAAGGTATCTGTATGAAAAGTAAAACATGGAGAGGATGGTTGAACTGGTAACAGTTTTCTTCATGTGTATATTTGCAACAGATTTATTTTCCATAGTTTGTTTAGCATTGGGATCTTGTTCAAATACTTTCATAACCACTCCTGTATTTTTAAAATTTACATTTTCTATTGATTTTACTGGCATGCTACAATGTAAAGGGTTCTACTTTCAATCAGTTGCAGGATTCATACTCTTAGAAATTATTAAAATGTTCTATTAGACACCTGTCTGCTTCTGAAAATAAAATAGTGCTCATGCATATAAATGTAATGCCCAAAGGGAGATGTTTTTGTAGAAGCTCAGATCATACCACTTCTTCCATAATCTTACAAATCTGTCATTGTTGCCACCAGTACTTCTAGTTTGTCTTTCATAAATGAAACTAGTTCTGCCTCTTTCTTTGATTGCCTTTCCTCAATTGGGTTTTGGGTTTTTTTGTGTCTGTTTTTTTTGCTTGTTTATTTGTTTTTTGTTTGGTTGGTTGGTTTTAATTTTTTCTTATTTTTATTTCTTCATTTGTTTTGTTTGTGTTGTTTGTGTTTTTTTGGTTTTGTTTTCAGTTTGGTTTGGTTTGGTTTGGTTTGGTTTGGTTTGGTTTGGTTTATCTAGGGCCAAAAAAACCATATCAATATTCAACAGTATTAAAGGTTAATCCCCCGTTCAGTTTGCAGTTGATAGACACAGTCTGTGAATCTTACCATCAATCATTTGTTACATCTGTAGTGGCATCTTCAGATTTATACCAAATCATTGATAGAAACCCATTCAATCTGAAGCAACTAAGTGGTAGAAGACACTCTGCAGCATGTCCAGTTAGGGAGAATTATGCATGTCTACTATCCTTTAAGCAGCGTTTCCATTTCCAGGTCACTAAGATTCAAAGTTATCTCTGGGCAGGCCTTTAACAATAGATACAAGGAACTTCTGAACTCTAAAGTTTGATTGTCTCATCTCAATTCCAGGGCAAATCCAGGGGTGCATCAGCATCCTCCCTTCATTTCACTGCATATCATGACTTTTGAAATAAGAAAACAATGAGTATGAGCTGAAAGAGAGTTTTTTGTACTTTGCTCACTTCCTCAGTCTGGATGAATAAATACCACTAGGCAAGGGCACATGTTACTGCCAATCTGTTTGCCTTTAAAATACTAAAATAAGTCTGTGAGAACAATCCTGATGACTGCTTGTAACTGAGAAGAAATATTTACAGAGTAGCTAAGTCAAGACTAAACACTTCTCATAACAAAAATGGTTTACTTTTCCATGAAATAAAGCAACCAATGAACAATCTGTTCTCATGGGTTTGACGTAACATCCTCTTTCAATCTAAACTAAAACACATACTACAAAAACCTGGTGTTTTTTTGTTTTGTTTTGATTTTTTTTCCTCCAGAGAACTATGAAGAGGGGAAAAGAGAATGACAAATGAGTTATTAGGTTCATGTTTATTTAAACATGAAGTCTTCCTTTAAATAAACAAGCCTAGAGCTACAGGATCAATATTAGGACGTGAATAATATTCTGTCAAGGCTTCCAAACAGAAAGGTCTGTATTTTGATCTTGATACTCCAAGGTCAAAAGGAAGTTAGTGCCCTGCACACTCTTGTTCTGTAAGTAAACTGCCATCAACATTTTGCTTCTCTAACCAGGATGATACGTGAGATTCTTTTGTTGAAATTTGGTACATCAGTGGAAATTCCACAGAAGCTGTGAAAAGAGCAGTTTGCTGATCTCCTGATACAGCTGTCATTCATTTTTCAAGATCTTGGAATTACAATGAGCATTGTAGTACAGGCACAGTTCAGTGACAAAAGTAGCAGCCTTGCTGCAAAGAAAGTGAAAGATTATTTTGGAAGAAAAGAATATAGAGAGCAACCTAATAGATTTCTTTGTGACCTCTGAAAAAAATCAATATGCGTCCGTATTTTTTGCCCCAGTATATCTTTCCAATCATATTGGAGGGAAAAAAGCCAATCCAATTTTTACATGTGTACAGGGCACTAGTTACTGGATATATGAACTAACTTATGCAGAGTGCTAATAATTTCAGGATCAAGTCCTTGAAAGTATATTTGGGAATGGAATATATTGGTGTTGTCACAGAGGATTTATGTATGTTGATATTTGATTGTCAAAGGCTGCCCTGTGGCCATTACTCCTGCCTCTATTTTCAAGAGGAAAGAAAGGTCCACAGCAGACAGAAAAAAAGGGGGAAAAGGTGGTAAGTGAGAAGCCATACACCTGATGCTGAGCTGAGAAAGCACCTGTTGACAGAGTGGAGATAGGTGGAACACTCACACCGTTGTGGTGGCCCAGCTCTTTCCCAAAGAGCTTGATGGCAGGTAGCTGATCGCTCCCACCACTATTTTTGGTGGCCTGTACAGGGGGAAAGGGCAGACAAAGAGCTCTGTGAGCCCCAAGTCATCTTTTCTCTCTCTTCCTGTCTCAGTGAGGACTTTCAAGTGACTCTGAAACACTCAGGCACTGTCCATCAGTGAAGCAGAGAGCAGCAGCAATGTTGAGGATGGGACTGGGCAGGTGATGGCTGGTTACAGCCTTGGTGAAACAGCTCTGATAGTTCTGCCCAAAAGCGTCCCACAACTGTGAAAGTACTTCTATCCAGCTCAGGAGCAGCAATTTTGCATATGACTGCTGCTGGGGCATGTGTTGAAAAATCAGAATTCTTCTTGACTATTAGGTCTTTTGCTTTACTACAAGGAGTTATTGACTTTTAGCACCTTCTGTCTGTATTTGTCTATTCCTTTTGAAGCAGTAGTTCATGTCTTTAGGATAGACAAGAGTTATGTGTCAGTGATTCTGCTTTTGTAATGGAGGTGGAGTAGGTGGAAAAAGTATTTCATATTGTCTTCTATAAAATTATTACACCTCTTAAAAAGAAGGATTAGAATGTGAGTTTTCTAATATATATTATATTCTGTCTCAAAACAATTACGTTTGCTAATAGATACACAAATGAAAGGACCTAGATAATGTTTTTTTTGTCCAGGTGACATTGTTGATTCACCTGCAGAACATATTTCTCACTAATATTTAGGAGGAGAGAGCCGTTTCAGCACTTAGAGGTTGAAAAATACACAGCAAGAGCCATTGCAGAACTATTTTTGCTCACTTGTTCCCTTTTTACCTGCACTTCTTATACTTCTACTTTCTTTTGGTGATTTTTTAATTTGTGTGTTTGTTTTTCTCCATAGTACAGCAATATTGCTGACTATTGACAAAACCTTGTATTCTGTATATAATCCCAGTCTGTTACTAGATGGTCTGTGGAAACTCTGTATCTGGACTCTGTTGCCAAGGTACAGCCTCTTTTTCCCTGTCCACTAACAAGAGTGACCCTTTCTACTTGGACCACTGGTTGGTTGGAGAAAACATGACCTTCTAAACATCACAGCAGTGATACAGAGAGACCTGCAGAAGGAGGATGAGACTGACTGCAGGTGGCAGGAAAATATTCACACATACTTACGTCCAAAATCAGCTTGGTAAAACTACTGTGAAGCAGTTTGACAGAAAAAGCCCTGGGGGTCCTGGAGAACATGAAGGTGAACATGGGCCAGCAAGATGACCTTGCCACAAAACAGAGAGTGGTACTCAGGCCTGCGCTAGTCAAGACACTGCCAGCAGCTGGAGGTAGGTGACAGTTCACATCTGCTCAGCACTGTGCCCAGATCTGGGTTCCCAGTAAGTAAGTGCCACAAACAAGCTGGAGCGAGCTCCTTAGTGCCCCTCCACCACCCCAGCACTCCCAGAATGATTTCTGAGGTCAGAATGGGATGCTGTGCTGACCTGTGCTGTCCTTGCAATGGATCCAATACCTGCAGGGACAATGTTGTTCCAGGTCTCTTACTGGGGACAGTGAGACTTTTGCCAAGCAGTACTACCCAGCAATGGGACGCACATTCCCAACCTCATTCCATCCACCTGGACAGTATCCTGAGCTCTGCCAGCATGTCCCATGTGATGCTGTTTCTGACCTTGACAGGATGGGCCAGGTGAAATGTTGCTGCACTTTCAGCTGGGCCTCCCCTGCAGCTCCCAGGTGTGCTGACACAGTTGAGTCCATCAGCAGCCAGCTTTCTCATGCACGATGCTGTATGCTCTGCAGGGATGACCCTGGCTCCATAAAGAATGCACATCTATCCTGGCATCACCTGAGCTGCTACTCTGTCAGCACGTGTGGGTGACCCAGGGCAGTTTGGCAAGGAAGAGAGACCTACGCTTCTACAGGGATGCCATAGTCATCCTGAAGCCCAAGGAAGACATTCAGGCTCAAGCTGCCTTTCCTACCAAGCACTGTCCCTGGTACCAGGGCAGGGACACTCAAAGGGCCCCCAATCCTGGATGCACCCATGTCCACACCCATGGGAGGTGTACACCAGAGTTACAATAGCAGAGAGTGTGTGCCCCTGGGGTAGTGCCCATGGCTGGTGGCTGCCACGACAGCCTGCAGTTCTCCTTTTCTAGTGTTCTGTGCAAGGCACACAGCTCTACTGGGTGAAATGCCCTGGAAGAGCACAAGGAAACCACTATGAGGTCATTGCCTGCTGCTCCACTTTGCAAATTGTGGCAGTGGTACGGATTGATAATAAAGGCCTTAGGGCCCCGGTGTGTGCCACTGTGGAGGAGGGGCTCTGGTGGAGAGTCCTCAAGTCTGAAGAAGCTTCCCCCGAGATAGAGACGACAATGGTCTAATCCCCTTGTTCTGTTATTGGTTCTATAGTTGTCAGTCAAATTTCGTATGTACCCCCTGTTCTGGAAAGTTCTCCCTTGTTCAGTTATTGATTAGTTCTCCCCCCTAGACTCCCCCCTCTCTCCTCCCCTGCCCCTTAATTATTGGATCTGTAACCCTGGACCCTCCCTAATTCCTCCCCTGGACCCTCTTGCTATTGGCTGTTAATTCCCCTTTTAAACCCCTGTCAGAGGGAGCTCAGGGCTCTTCGTCCCTGGAGTCCCTCTGTACCAATAAAGGTGCAGAACGTCCATACGAGGAGTCCCTCTCTCTTTTACCTTCGGCGCTCATTCGGATTACTCTCCATTCCCCCTACGCCGTGACCAACTTCCCACCGGTGGGGCCGTACTCGAGCCCTCCTGGTGTCACCACCCCCTACCCTTGGGCGGTCCGGGACACTGGGGTCGCACTGGTTTGCGGAAGCTCAATATCCGGGAAAGCGTCGAGAGAAAACCAGAGCGACAGCAAATGTGACAGCACCTGCTGGCTCCAGCTCTGTTTGGCCCTGGACCAGCTCTAGGTGCTGAGCAGCAAGAAGAGGATGACTGGAGATGCAGAGAAAGAGAAGGAAGGCACTAAACACATCACCTTGCTTGTCCTAGTCTGGCCCTGCAGTTCCTTCATTATCAATTTCCAGTGAGTCTTGGTGTCCCATCTCACAGCAGAGATGGACAGAGCCTGTGTCCTGCCCTACAATACTTCATCCTGGCCCTGTGACTGTCCCCTCAGGACAAGGCTGTGCAGATGCCTGTCTCTGCCCATAGACCAGGAACTTTGGTCCTTCTGGCTGTTAAAATGTGTTTGCTTTAGTATTTGAAAGTAAGGACTGAGGACTCTTCAACTAACAGAGCAGTTTTTGCCTCAGAGTGCAGAGGCCCAGAGGAAGTAGCAACTCTTCCTTTCTTTCTTAGCTATACCCGTGGGCAGAAAAAGAGTGGAGTGTGGGCACAGCCTGGGCTGAGCTAAGCACAATAGGAAAGGAATATAATTTGTAATGAGTCAAGCAAATATTTGCTCCCTGATAAAGGCTCTTGGTCAGAACTCCATTGTGTCTTTCTGGGGCATGAATCTTCCTAAAAACTACTTAAATCAGAATGACATACATTCATATGGACCATTCTTCACATTCCTTCCCAAGCCAGTATACGTTTATGCCTTTGCTGAGCAGAAAGAGGAGCTTAAGGTTTTCCAAGTCAGACTCCTATTTCGAACAGAAATTATATAAAGTCTCATATTCTCCTACAGATTTATTTGTCAGCTGTGCTAAAGTCCTCAGTGCTTCTGTACAGGTGGTAAGAAAAAAGAGGTGAAAATTTGTTTCAGTGTAACCTGATCAAGTCTTTTAAGCTACAAATGTGAGCAGCCAGAAAGGTGACCTGAATGGAAGGGAACAGTCATTGAACAGAAGAAAATGTCTGCTGAAATACTAACAGAGAAATACATACCAGCCTGGGAACTAGACATGTGAACCAGAACCATCCTTGAAAATTGCAGCTGGTGTCTTTGAAGTACAGCCAGGTACCTAGAAACCAGAGACACCCTAGGATAACATGGGTAATTGTAAAAAGATGGAATTATAAGGGTAATTTATCCTGTGGAATGGGGAAAGACAGTCAAATAAAAGGGAAAAAACATCCTGATAAAGTAAGAGTCCATAACTACCATAACTGCAAAAGCAGGAAAACAGCCTGGGAACATAAATATTGGTCTGCAGGAACAGAAAATATTGTTATCTATTGGCTATCCCAGATGAAAAATCGAAAATAACATTATGTACTGGCTGCCAAATCAAGGTGTTCAATGTCTTTTTATATCTCTGTGATACAAAAATGACTTAATTTTTGCCCAAAGTGAACTTTTTCTCCTTTAGAACTCCTCATGCTGCATATACTCAAAAAAAAGTGGAAAAATTTATAAGGCAAACTCCTCTGTGTCAGTGTGTGTCATCAAAACCTGTTAACCCAGGGCTGAATCTCTCTGCACCTGCAGGCTGGGTAGCCCCAGGTAGGTCATGACAGCTGCTGTACCAAAGCCTACCAGAGCCAAGTATTTCTGCATTCCTAGCTAAGGTAGCTGACCATACTAGTCTAAGAAGAGATAAAATGATGGAGCTTGGGCAGTATGATCTGAGACAAAACCTCTGATGATTCAGACATGATTGGGGTTTTTTTGTGCTGCCTAGAAGTATATGAGATCTGGGATCAGGGACTCTTCCTTCCCACAGGGATAGCCACGCCTCGTGTGTTATGATGTCTCGTGATGATGATCATAATAAGTGTTCAGGGCTCTGGACTAACAAGCTGAGCATAGTCCATTTTCTGTTTCACCTTTGGCCTTTTCCAAGTTCAAAGTGTTCTAAATAAAACAACCTCTCCACTCTGAGCAGGTCCACATTGCATGGTGCCAATTAGCACAGACATATCTAAGCGAGCTAAACAAGTATGGATGTGTTGAAAGTAGTTTTAAGCAACAGGCAAACAATTCTAGCAATAACGAATGTAATATTTATTATCTTAGAGTTTTCAGAAACATTAGTCAATTTGAGTATAGTGAAAAATATTTCGATTATGAGACTAGTGGGTTTCAAGCTTTACATGGCTACCTTGTAGACATATACATGATCGACAACCCAAACCTTCTGCCAGATAGTTATAGAGAAATAGGTAAATTTAGGACAACTACTCATATGACCTAGCTCAGACAAATGTTTCAGGGTTAAAAGGCCTTTGCTGTAAAACTTCCTATTTTTCTCTGCAGACTAAGAAACTTAATATAACTATTTTAGAGGTGAAAATTTGCACCCTAGGGATGATTTCTACTGACAGATAATTAAGATTAATTAATGTTGAACCTTTCAGTTAACTGCTGGTCCATTCTCACAGGTGGAATGCATTTGTCCAAATTATGAATTACATGTTGAGCAACTTGATCAAACATGCTTCTGGGCCCTGGCTTCAGAAAGAAAAGTCATGAATCCAGTTTAGTTACCACGTTAAGGATTTTATTCTTTCAGCAAGAAAATACTTAAGGTGCAAACAGGTTTAAACATGCATTTAAGGTGGCGTTATCAAGAATGATCCAGATGGTCCCTGACTTTCTCATGATGTAAAAAACTAAAGTTTGCATTGAGTTCCAGAGATGAGTTTAAGACAACAGGAAGGACTTAGAAATCTCAACACTAGCACAGGTGATGTATTAAAAATTTAAAGTTCAGTCTAAATTGAGATTTAACCTTGGGAGCCACTAGAGTTTGAATTACTATAATAACTTGAATTTTACACCTTCCAGTTACTTCTAAAATGCCCTTGAATTATTCTCAGCACATTTCTTATCTTATTATGAAGTCATGGGAACAGATTAATTTCCAGAAATTCAAATGCTTTCCACCTCTCTTTAATATTGAATAGCATTTGGTTATCTAAGCTTAGATCTGTACTTGTAAATTAAAAGAGCACATTCTCCAGCTAAAAGACTAAATGGCAGAAAAAGACTCAGTCCAGAACAGTTTAGGAAAAATATCTCCTCTCCTACAAACAAATACTATTGGCTGAAAACAGTATCTGTATCAGTAATTGCCAGTGAAAAGATTACTTAGAATAAGGTAAAACTTAAAAAACCCTGTTAATCCATAGAGGGTTGTTTCTGTAAATGATAAAATTATCATATATGAAAAGGCTTGACTACTTCAGTGCCTAATCAGTTGTATATGACAATGATAGCCTGCATGCTGTAGCATGCTGTAGAGGTATTCTAGCCATACTTAAGAGCTGAATTTACATGTATACAGTATTTCAATGACATCTGTGGCCTGACATTTACATAATTTAGATGTACCAAGTGAACTGTCACTGTTTAGGCCAGGCTTATGACACGCTTATGTAAAACATAGCCAGAAAAACCATACTGTCAGACCACATATATATGAGGCCACACTAAGTCCCAAGATTCTCTGGCTGGAATCCCACCCTGCCCTGAAATTCAAGCTAATTAGCCAAATTGGTTCAGTAAAGAGCAATTTCTCATGCCTATATTTGCATTTTGGATGGTAAAATATTTTGAGCAAGGATTGTATTTGTTTTTTTCTTTAAAAGGTTAATTTTAGGTCAATGAAAAGACTTCAAATGAATAAACAGATTTTTAGAGCATATATACTGCCAATCACATTGTCCATGCTTTGTAATAACCACAGGAAAGATCAAAAAGACAGTCCAACCCAATAAATGCTCAAACAAATAACAGATCACTTATCCTGCTACTATGAGACTCACTGAGTGAAATAAATTTAATCCATATTTATTAGAGTGATATGAAAATTTTTAAGATATTTAGATATTATTTAAGAAAAACTTCCTTATAATTTATATCAATACTTGCTACACTTGCTGTTACTTTTTCTTTTAAGTGTTAAGGCAAGGATCTATGTTCAAGCCATCCATTTACTTTTTTCCTATTATTGATAACACTTCTCTTAATTCTACTTTATAACTCAGTAGCAATCTCAAATATTTGAATCTACATAATGCATTAGAAATAAAATGCATGGGCGTTCTTTTTTAAGGTGGATTTTTATGCCAAAAAAGCACTTCTATCAGCAGAAAAGATGTTTTATTTAAGCTTTCATGTCTCTTGAGTGTGCTTCTCAAAAGAGAAGAATGGGTTATTTATTATTTGAAAGATGAAGGTGGGATTAGAAGACTTGACTATTACTCTTTTCTGCAGCTTCTATATGGCAATAAAAATTACTTCTAATGTCTTTGATGTTTCTCTGCATACTTTCAGTATCTTTGATACTTTAGGGAATATCTTCCTAGCTGAATGCAAATGATTATGTTATATACAGAGAAAGATAATCTGATTTGCCTCTAGTAATCTTTTCCTTTATGCTTCTAGATATAAATTATTTTAATAGAGTTAACTGTCCATCAGTTAACTCATATTTTGGTGTGATACTTTTGTTTCACAGATTATATTACTGTACAAATTATTTAGCCTATTCAATTAAGTTATCACAGCATGCCATACAAAGAAAATCTATTCAAAATAAAAAATCTAAAAACTCTTTTATAGAGAGATTTCAGAATCTAACTCAATAATGTAGGCAATTGTGCATCATTAAATGGATGACTGAATAGCTACATATTTAAAAGAAACTTAAACTCAAAATGTGATATTCATAACTAGAGATATTGTAGGAGATCATTTTACAAATTAGGCTAATGGAGTAGCAAAAGTGAATGCTTTGTCTTCAAAGTCTAAATCAGGATTATTAATAGACAAAGGAAGAAAGAAAAAGAAAGAAAGAAAGAAAGAGAGAAAGAAAGAAAGAGAGAAAGAAAAAAAGGAAGGAAGGAAAAAAACCCAAATGACACACAATGAAAGAAAAAAGTATAGGATCTTCATGACTAATAATGGGCTAAATAATTTTATAAATATCTTTTATAAACAAAAGATAGGTAATCTTTAAAATTATTGTTAGAAATCAAAGAGAAAAATATCAGGTGATATTTTAGAGATACCAGGTGATGTAATTTTAGATAGATATTGTATTATTTATAAGTATTTTTATATATATTACTGATGTGAGATTATATGCTAGAGAAAAATATCAAATTAATAAAGAAGCTTTTAAAATTGTAGTAAATATATTGTATAAATTAACACAAGTTTACCTGTAATTCACGAGATACAATATGTCTTACTATCAGGAAAAAATTACATGGAAATTCTGCAGTGAAAGATTATTTATAGCTTGAATAACTTATCTTTTTTTTCCTACTATAATACTGGAAAATAGACTAGACAGGTAATTTCATCCTCCTAGAAAACAGGGCATGTCAAGTCACTTAAGACTATAAGCAAATATTTCAGATGTCATGCTGGAGTTTTTAAATAAGAAGCACCAACTTGTACTCAAGTATTCATGGGGCATAGTCTATACTACCACAACCTGCACCTGAAATTTGCTGTTAATAAAGAGTTAGTACACACAGAGTCACACTATTATCAGGAGCAGAAATAAAAAATATCTTGTATTGGCTCAAGAGTGGAGAGCTAACTCACTTGTATTTTTCACTGCAGAAAATGTGTTAGAAAATGCCTCTTTGTGACAGCAATTAGGATGAATTCTTTTCACTAATTTCAGAAAAAAATATTTCCTATGTGAAACTCATCCCTAGAATGAAAAGGGCCTCTTCCAAACTTCAAGAATAAACTGATGCTTTTATTCATTGCAGTACTTATTATTCTGACTGCTCAGTGAATTCCAGTAATGTACTTTCAAAACTGCTCTGAAATTATCTTACTCATCCTCTATTTAAATCTTACCCCAGTCTGTGCTCCAACTGGATTGCATATTTCTCTTCCTGTCATGAAGAAAAGTATTGACTGCCCCATCCACAAAACCTGCAACCAAAGTTAGTCTTTGTTGGTTGGTGCTTATTCTACAATTTTCCAACTGTATGAGAAACTGATTTGGCAAGAATTTATTTAAAAAACCTCAAGAAATAACCACAAACTCCCCCCCTCCCCCCCACCCCCCTTGCCAACATTTTCCTGTTCTGGCACATCCGAAGAAAATATTTATCTTTGGTTGAAGTGTATCATCTTGCCTTCAGTGATTCATACATTCTACTCTCCAAAGTGGCAGGAAACCTTATGTGGCTTGTTTTAGCCTTTCAAATCTGCTTGACACTGCTTTATACTATCTAGTTGGGCAATAATTTATTTTATGACTGAGAATTTTTTATGTCTTGCTACTTTTAAATGTTTCTCATTAGAAAATTAAAATCTGTCTCACTGGCATTAAAAGCATTATACCTTGCTCTCAATTTAAATTTGGTTAAAATCCGCAAACTACAACTATGCAAACTTCATACCTACCAATAACCTGACAGACTAAGCAATTTACTTACCAGTTTAAGACCGGAAATCTGAGAAGGTCTTTCTTTTGTTCATATGACCATTTCAACAGAATGGACACATACATTGTTGAGTTAAATAGTGTTAGAGCATAGAGACACTTCTGATGTTTAGTAAAACCTCCAAAGACTACAGACAACAGTGTGCAATCCTGTGATTTAGTTCAATTCTTTTTAATATAAGATCGATGTACAAAACCCTAAAAAGCAACAAGCCTCATGCTACTCCCATGAAAATGCCAAAAAGTCTTAGAATCATTTAATTTATTATTAGCTTGTTCTCAAGTAACCCCGAAACCTACTCTTGTTACTGTGTAGTAGTGCTTGTTCCAATATCTTCTGGACCTGTCTCTCCTGTTAATCCACATTACCAATCGCTGAGTAAATTGAGATTTTCATCAGCTATCTGATAGGTGCTTCTCAGTTTTTTGCTAGCCCTTGTTAAAAACAGTAAGTTCCCTCAGTCCCAAAGGCTGCTGGCATTTTCCCCTTTCTTCCTTTTTCCTCCTTCTTCCGTTTGCCTAAATTAATCATCACTTTGACAGTGCAAAAGACTTCACTTTGAATAGCTCAGCTAGCGGACATATTTCAACTTTTCACAATAGTCATTCCCAATCAACTACTGTTTGTCTCCATTTTCTAATTTACTTTTTTCAAATTTACTTTTTCTCTTAATTTTAGCCTTTTCCTCTATCCAGTTGAGACTACACAGTTCTTAATACACTAAATCTTGAGACACTTGTGTTCTTAAAGCGTCACACAAGATGAAGATATGCATAGAAGTGGATCTGAAATACTAACTTTAGATATAGCTCTATTATAAGTTAGACTGGTAGGCAGGTGGACTAACAGGGAAAGGGGTGGCTTCTTTCCCTTTCTTCCCTCACTGTACACTCCCTCAGCTTTCTCAGCAATCACATGACAAATAATGCAAACACCATTATTTCTTATCAAGCAAATCAATTCCCTCCTGTTCCTCTCAAGGCCATCTGAATATTCAAATCTGCATAGCAAAGGCACTGAGAACACATAGGTGGAGCCAAATAACAGAATGGGAGTGCCTTTTTCAACAGCAGACACATTAAAGGGAAACAGGCAGTATTACGAAGCCTTTTCTTATTTTTTTCATCCCCAGACCTACTCATTTCAACACTTTCATCACTTTCTCATGATCACTTCATTTATTTAAACACACAAGCACAGAGATTTCATATATGAGTACTCTCCCTGGGTATTATACTGACAATTGCTATTTTCCTTTCACTCACAATGAAGATCCAAATTATCTCCATACTGTTTGTTAAAGAATAGGTTAAAACTACTTTTTAATGGCTACGTTCTGAATCAAGAGAAGGAATCACAGAATCATAGAATGTTTTGGGTTAATAGGGACCTTAACGATAATCTAGTTCCAATCCTTCTTCCGTAAGAAGGGACACCTTCCACTAAACCAGGTTGTTCGAAGACTCATTCAACCTGGTCTTTAACAGCTTCAGGGATAGGTCATCCACTCCTCTGGACAGCCAGTTCCAGTGCCTCATCACTCTCACAGTGGCTTTCTTCCTGATATATGATCTAAATCTACCCTCTCTCCTTTAAAAACCATTAGCCCTCATCCTACCCCTACACTCCCTGAAAAGGGTCCCTCACCACCTTTCCTGAAGATCTCCCTGGAGCCTTCTGTTCTCTAGACTAAATAACCCCAATTCCTTCAGTGCATCCTCACGGGGTAAGTGTTTCAGCCCTCTGATCATCTTTGTGGTCTACTCTGGACTCGCTCCAACTGATCCATGTCTTTCTTATTTTGGGGGCCCCAGAACTGGATGCAGCACTCCAGGTGGCGCCTTGTGAGAGCAGAGTAGCAGGGCAAAATCCCCTCCATTGACCTGCTGGTCTCACTTCTTTTGATGCAGCCCAGGATA
The DNA here is from genome assembly GCA_013400735.1 of Pomatostomus ruficeps. Classification (NCBI taxonomy): domain Eukaryota; kingdom Metazoa; phylum Chordata; class Aves; order Passeriformes; family Timaliidae; genus Pomatostomus; species Pomatostomus ruficeps. Next base: position 26,962 of record VYZT01060221.1, on the reverse strand, counting down.
CAATGGGCTCTTCAAGCGGTGAGCATGCATTACTGAGTCATATTCCATTTTTCATTCACACTCTCAAGTCCTTCTCCTCAAGGGCTGCTCTCAATCCACTAATCACCCATCTTGATATCCTGATGGGCTATTTTACACTTTAAAAAGATGACAAAATGATGTACTTTTCAAGATTAAACAGGACACACTTAACCTTCAATTAGTTATAGTGTGCTATTCATTCACAGTTTCTTTTGGGTACTCCAAATTATTCATGCTCAAATAATGTTTGAAAGCATTTTCAATATTTGGATTTAATTCACCTTTCCTTTTCAATCCAAATTTTAGGTGTCTGCTCTAGTCATACAGGTTTGTTTTTAGACTGTTAAAACTAACTAGATGCATCTCCACTGAGCTTTTGTAATTTTTATTAATAACTCTCCAGAGGTTGTTTGATGATTCAACAATTGTCTTATGATCTCTGTTTTGAAGATAGTTGTTTGATCAATATTTACTATGATTTCTGTGTTCCTAATCAAGCCAGGAAATTGCATTTTTTTTGGGAAGACAACCTCGTCACATCGTTTTTAAGGTATTCATGTATTTAAAAATTGAGATTTCTTTTAGAAACAAAACAGTAGAATAATCTTTTTTCTTTGCTTTACATTAAATTGAAGGTATCAACCAGTTCAGTATCTCCAGGTGCAGAATTATTGTTTGGCGATATAATTTCCACTGTCAATTAATGAGGTAAATAAAAGAATATCGTAACATCATAGGATAAAATGACCAGGCTAATATTAAGTCTTGTCTTCTCTAAATCTCTGTTTAAACACCTTCAAAATGTAATGGTAAATGAGAAAGTTATAACATCAAAACTGCTTTGGTTTATTTTATTCTGTTTGGTTCATTGTCCTACTACGCTAGCAAAGAGCTGTTCCCCCCAGCAAATAATTTAAGATCTAGATTTTGTCACATATATCAGTGAATGGCAGCTTCAAAATATTCCATCTTTATAATGATACGGCTAATAAAATCTAATTCAGTCCCTGCATTTAAAAGGATATCTAGAGGTATTTAAAAACTGTGTTAAAAAGTAGCATTTGTTAATGTATTTTACTAAAAAATTTGTAAAAAGCCACACTTTTTTTTCCTCATAAAGTTACAGGTCAGCATGACATAAACAAATGTAAATCTGGTAGTATTTAGAGATTAATCTGAAAAATTAATTGTAATAGAACATTATTAATTGAAAACACCTAGCATTCTTTGGGTCTTTTAAATTCAAATGAATTTCCATTTAACAGGAATTTTTCATTTTCAAGGATTTCTGAAGTAGCTATCAAAATTGTTCTCTTATGAGTTACCTCATTGTTCATCTGCCATGATGTATATTGGTGTAGTTCCCCATTACCTAACTGTCTTTAGATAAAGAACTACAAAGCTTCTCCTACAACCAACTGGCTCTTCTATTTTCTGGATTTTTATTTAGTCAGATCCTGGAATCCTAATGAAAAAAGCAGTATTGAAGCTCTCTGGCTTGTACTCTGGGAAAAAGTAAATAATAGTACACCCAGTTTTCAAATTCTAGGCACTCAGCTCTGTTTTATAATGTCTGTGATTTATACGTCCTCTGAGAATACCTTGGCTCCCTTGACAAGCTTTGGTAAACTAGATTTCCAGGTGTTCTGAGACCCACAGCTGCTTCTGTGGAGACATCTGAGGAGAAATAGATTCTATTAATGCAGCAATTAGAGGTAAGAAGCCATAAAATTCTCAGAAGTCACACCAACTCCTGTCACTGATTACTAGTGGTCCTCAAATAGGTGGCTGTGCTGAAGTATGGCAAGTAGGTCTGGAATTCAAATGAGTCTATATTATCTAAGAAACACCCTTAATATTTTCAGACAAAATGCTATACAGTTGTGTTCCAGAAAAATTTTCAGATTCTATTGTTTCACAAGAAATAAAATAAAAAGAAAAAAATGAACAAAAATCCACATGATATATGAGAAAATACAATTGGGTTTTCTAAGGATGGCAAATCTTGGCTCAAAAAGGTCCTAAGAGTTTGTGAGCATGAACTGTGTTAAGTGTGCTAAATAATTTTTCCATCTTGGACTATAAACATGGTTGGTGTCAAACTGCAGATTTTCTATCTTACTTGCCCTTTTTATCCTTGAGAGAGTTTGCCTGTTCCGTTTTTAAAAAATTAAGATCTGTTTCTAACATATTAGATCAGACAGGGTCATTTCCACTGACTATTTTTCTATTCATTTTGAAGTGAACATTTTACACCTTCTGTAAGTGCACCAGAAAAGAAAATTAAACTCTGTACTAGGGACAGTCAAGTATAAGGGAATGTGAAAAGGAAAAAAGGATCAAAATAAATATAGAAATTCCAATTACCTGTACAATCTCTTTTGTTTCTTGTAAGTAAAAAAACAAAATTAAAAGGTTTAATGAAGTTTTATGACTGAGGCTAAAGCAGTTGATAAATTGATAGATTTCTTATTACTCCAGTTAAAGGAAACAAACCATGTCTGTGTTCCAAACTGCTTCAGGCAGCTGGAGGTTAGGTGGCAGAAGTTACAGTATGTGGGAATGTGAGATGGTTTTAAATCTCTGTATTTAGCCAACTTCTCTGTGTCATTTCCAAAGAGTCCAAGTGTTCAGAATATGTTTTACCTGACTAGGCAAAACAATGTAATTTTTTTTGTCGGCACACATACACAAGTCTCGTGCCATTTGGGAAGTTTTAGAGTGCTCTGCCTTTTATTTGCCACTCCAAAAGGGACTGAATATCTCATATGTTGTTTGTTGTCTCTGTCAACTCCATCAAAATGTTTGTGAAACCCTAGGGTGTTTCAGGTCTCCCTAGGTGCTTGTATAGGGTTGGGTCCTCAGTGTCTGCTTTATGGTGAGTGGAATTTCTGTCCAGGTTACGCTGATAGTACTGACTGTGGCCAGGATTAATTGAGCAAACATACATTTTTAGTGGTATTTTTAGGTGTTGTTGGGTACCTGCTTGTCTTCATCTGTCCCATAAAAGATTAAGCCCTGGTTTATAAATGTCAGGTCGACAGAAGCGTCTTGAGTTCTCTACATACCTCAAAGAGCACATTTAGACAACTGCATCCTAAAATTGCAGAAATAGGACATTAGACCTTTAATTCAAATGTTCACGCCTACATTTAGACATCTACTTTTAGATATTTTAATTCCAAGGTGAATCTATCTATCTATCTATCTGTCTATCTATCTATCTATCTATCTATCTATCTATCTATCTATCTATCTATCTATCATCTTATTTTTCTCCTTATTTTTCATATTTTTCTATTTTATTAGTAAAAGTTTTGCTTAGCAGTAAATATTTTGCAATTTGTTAGTTATCTTCTGGTGTTTTCAGTTAGAGGGGAAAACAAAGCATAATTATGGGCATTGTCACACTAATAATTCAATACCTGCTGAGGAACAAACTTCAGAATATTACACTATAATGTTTGGCTTTAATGACCAAAGTGAAAATTTTGAACAATATTGATAATGCTATATAGATTTGCAATACATTTACTGCTACATTAAAAAAAATTGTTTTGTACATTTCTGAACATGACTGCCTTGCATAGTTTGATCGGGGCAATAGTATGTAAAATTATACTAGATGAAAGTTAAATCAAATCTAAAATAAATAATAAGGTTCAAACACAGGAAACAAACAAATAAAAAACTTGAAAATAAATATTAAAAACTCTGACCAATCCCTCAAGTGCAGAACAAGATAAATGATGGACTGTGTCATTAGAAAAATCTCAGCAGCTGCAATATTTTTGCCATCATTTATTTACTTGATAGAAACAAACCACAGATCAAAAACTTGTATATCAGCATGTCAGATAATTGCATGTGTAGTTTTCCCTCCCTTTGATAAGCTATACAAAACACATACAATGAGTTAAAGACAAGAGTTCTACTTCAAATCCTTTCATATTTCAAAGATGAAATATTGTTAAGTATTTTATTTAATGAAAATTTCAGTAACATTTTATCCTCAAGCAAAATGCTTACTAACACCTAATATTTCTCATTTATGTGCACTAGCCATATATAGTGATCATGGTATTTACTTCATAATTCACTTTTCTCCATCCACCATTTTTTTTCCCTAACTTTGACCACTGTGGTCACTCTTTTGCACCACCCATCTCTCTTTTTTTTTTTTTTAATTGAAGTTTTTAATTTCCTGTTTGCTATTTGGAAGCTAATGATTCAACACAAGATTTATCACTCCTAGATTTTAATAATGTCATGAACATTCTATTCCTAGTAGAATGGTGTTGTTTGGGTTTTACATACTGTTAATTCTATGTAAGTTTTAAGAATGGATTCAAGAAAGCATCTTGCTTTTAGAATTAAGTAATAAATGTTGAATGCAATGGGACTTGTAATTTTCTTCTTCATCTTTGCTCTACATCTCAAAAAAAGTTCTGTAACGAACTGATATTTTCTAATATTAAATGGGATATCATGATGATGATGATGGTCATTACACAATCATATAATTTTCAAGGTATATTTCCAAATTGACAGGACATTCTCAGCTTCCCTAGCCACTTTCCTTTGCATGTCAAACATTATGCAAACTATGAGTCTGAATCCTCTTGTCAGTGAGGTGAGCACCTGGTAGCAAAGTTACATCTCTTTCAATGTCCAGCCCTTTCTGTGTGAAACTATCAGAAATTTGGCTGTTTGATAAAGTCTCTCTGAATGAAAGTCACTCTTATGGTAACAGGCTGATACTCTCAGCATCCAAGGACAGACATTATGAGGTCTGTGCCATCTTTCTCAAAAAGAAGTTCAGACTAGTCACACATATGTTACAGCAAGATAACCACACGTGGGATTCACATCTGTAATCCTGAAGCAATCTTTTTATCTATCGTTAATCAAAAAAAAACTGCCAGAATTTTTACAGCCTCCCTGCATTAGTGTGCCTAGCTAAAGCAGAAATAGAGTGTTTGGATCAGAGACATACAGTTACAAATTGCATGCTTGAAGATGGTTCTCACAACACCACTACGAAGAGCTTTCCAATAAAGAGGGACGGATAAGTAATGGATAAGGCTTTCTGTAGCCTAGAGCTATAGTACCATTCCCATACAGCTTCCTATTCATATTCCTCTTACTTCCAAAAGAAACAAAGTATTTTCCTTACTTATAATGATTATGTTCACTGAAAATTAAATCAATATACTGCAGTCTCAGGTTTATCTGTTATAAACCTTTTAAGTAATTAATATTGAACTAATGTTAGAAATCTGTATGACATCTTCACTAATTCTGAAAGAATTCTTTTGGATTAATGATAATACAGTAAATATAAAAAGAATTAATAATGATTAGGATAATATTTTGAAGAGCTATCCTCATTTAAACAAACAGAAATTTCGTATATTGTTAGCAAGCTTCCATGGTCTTTATAGGAAGTTACAAATCATCATTATTTCTTTTCATATTCTTGTGCCAATATTAATCAGAGTAGCTACTTAAGCATATGTGTAGATAGCAGTGCAGTAGTGGATCTTCTAGAATTAAAGAGTAATTGAGTGTCAAATACTATTACAACATGCATTGTTTTGAGATTTTTCTCCGATGTTCATGTTTGACTTTTTATTTATTTATTTTAAAATCTACCTTCTGTTTTTTGTATTCTGGTTTTGGAAGGCATAAAATATCAAACTAGTGTTTTCAGGAGACACAAATTAAAGGAAAACAAAATTAAAAGGAACAGAGTGATTTAAAAGCCCAATCTGAAATACCCTGAAGATAACCCTAAGGAGGGGAGGGCTCCACTGATTCCATGTTCCCGTGGGGTGTGACGGCAGTTCTAAAACCGCGCGAGCCTTGGGAGCACTTCCCGAAGCCCGGATCGCCAGGCGCCGCTTCAACGGACCCGCCGGATCTGGAACGGCGGCGGCTTCCCCGCGCACTCCCCCACCGCCGCGGTTTCAAGCGGGGCGGTGCGGCGCTGCGCGTTTCGAGCGGCGCGGCTCTGCCGCGAGGGCTTAGGTCTGCGCAGCCACGAGAGCCGGCAGCGGCGCAGGAGCGATCGTTGCTTCTCCTGTCCCCTACCCGCAAGTGCTATTGCTGTGCTGTATAGCTCAGCAATGCAGCGCTCAGACTGACGAATAAAAGCAGGAGGGATCTTCGGTGTGTTATTCCAAGGCAGTTTAATCTGACTGTGCTTGAAGGGTCCAGAGACTGAAGACGCCGGACAATGGGTGTGCTTAGGGTTTTATACGGAGGCTGGTAGGGCTACAGGGGCGGCACAAAGGGGGGCCAGGGTGCAGGGGCAAGTGGAGACAGACTGAGGGGGTGGCTGAGGGAGAAGGACCAACGGGGTGTCGAGTAAAACGGAACTTTCCAGAACTGGGGTATCAACCAGGGAATGATAGGCAGGGGACTGATAAGTGGGAGGAAAGGCTAACGGGCCAGCTGGGTACAGGAATTAACATAAATTACTAACGCAAGGTATCTTAAGAGGAGGTCTTTGTCCCTGGCTAAGCAGGAGAGCACTGACTGAAATAGGGCTCATCCCACCAATGCGCCTTCTGTTGCCCCTGTGGTAGGGGTGCACTGGCCTCCACACTCCACTGCTTGTCATTTTCAAAATCCTGGTAACAGTGAAGGTGTTTCAAGCTGGTTAGCCAAGACCATAGGACACCTTGAATATCTGCATGGCAGAAAGCAGGCAAGCACACTCCTTAGCAACCTTACAAGTTTTGCTTCGTGGCAGCCAGTGCTGTCCAGGCAGTTCCTATGAACCGGCTGGGGAACAGCCATGGATGAACCATATTGTCTCCAAGTTTCAGTCCAGTAGTAATTCTATTTATGGGGAGAAAGGAGTTTAGCTGTAGGTGTCAATCAGAAAGAAATGCTCTACCACTTGTCTTCAGAGGCAAAGAAAAGGCTCTACTATATTTTATTTTCTAATGTGGATTTAGCCTTTACAAAAGCCTGCAAATTCTTAAAACTCTGAACACTATTAATGTAGTATATTTATCCTTCCTCATGCCTGATGTGTGTTTTAGAATGTTGCTATTGTATAAATTCTTAAAAAGATTTGGAATTACATTGTTCAATTGCATTAGTAAAATAAGTTATAAAACATCTCTTTTAAGCCACAGTTTTCAGGTATTTATCTTTGCACAAACAAATATGCACCTTTTCCAGAGCTAAATTATTTACACAACATATTAGACACGATATTTTGAGCCATTTAACTATTCAAAATTTGGAGAAAAGCTGAAGGCACAACTCCTAATTTCAGATTTTTTGACTCTGCTAGCTTTTGACTCATTAATAAAGCAATGGCATGAAATGGTAAATAAACCACAAATCTTTAAAAGAAAAAAACTTTCAACTACTTTTATTATTGCTGCTTAAAGAGAAAAGGAAAATTTTCAATTTCAGAACTAAAGTCAGTGTTTCAAAAGTTGTGTAAATGAAAGATTTCCATCAGTCATGCAATAAGTAAGAGTATCATCAATTTAGTAATAATTAATCCCCCCATGGATCATGACATTTGCTTATCTCAAACTCATTAAGTCAGCAGCAAAACATGCCAAACACACCTGGCTTTCTGACCTCAAGAGCAATCAGACATCTTCAGAAAATTAAGTCATTGAAAGCAATTAATGAAACTACAATGTAGGGTGTTTTGGGGTTTTTTGTCATGACTCATACTGTTAATTCCACTTGTGTATTTGGCACATCACAACAATAATTTTTTCCTCTCCTTGCGATTTTCCATTTTGACATGGGTGACAAAGCTTGGATTCTCCCAGGACCTTCTCTGAAATTTGTGGTCTGTCTCTTGCGGCTTGTCAGTCCCAAGTCTCCTGTGGCACGTGGCTCTCTGAAGACAATTTCAGAGACGAGATGGGACGCTTGTACAGTAACTTCACTCTGACACGTCTATACAATCCTCTGAGAATAAACTATCCACAGTCATTCCCTTTGCTGAAAGAAAACAGCACATATAAATGCAAACAAAATCAAGAACAGCAACAGAACAGTAAAATGTACTGCCTGAAAGATTTCAGTGATACTTGTGTTTTCTTCAGTAGTATCACTCTTGTGTTTTTTAAAATGCTTACCTAAACCATCTTTTTAATATAATTTCTAAACAAAATGTTCAAAACACTGCAGGCAAGTAGAAATTATTTTAAATTTAGTCTGCATTGGAACTGCAGAAATCTAAAATCCTGCAGAAACTTAGTGAAAATCCTGACAATTCCAAGAGAAAATACTGAAATGAAAAATTCCTGCTCATCTCTAATACACAGCTAACCACTATTCATTTTCATGTTTCATTCATATGAGAACTAAAATTAACTCACAACAGTTGAAGAAGAGGAAATAGAATAAAAACATTTTAAATACCCATTCTAAATCTGTGTTAAAGGAGACTGAAGAGGTAGAAAATGCACAGAAAAGATTAAGATAATTTATGTATAAAAGAATAAAAGACACCAAGAAGATTAAATTTAGTCTTTTTTGGCAGTTTCATAGCAACAAGTTAGAGATGGAAAAGGCCTATTAGATTATTCATTTCATCTCTCTGTCAAGGCAGGATTTTCTCCAACTATATTTTTTCCTGTGCTTTGTCCTGTCTAGTGTTGAAAATGCTAAATGATGAATCTCTTACAACTACCCTTAGGAGACTATTCCAAATCCTATTACATCTCCTTGTCAGAATATCTACAGATATTCAGTTTAAACTTTCCATTTGTTAATCTTACCTCTACTTCTAGGATAGCTGTTTTTACACATGAAATTTCTCTTCTTTTCTCTCCCTCTCTCTCTTGCTATCTCTCTCTTCCCCTTTAGTTTTTGTTTCGCTAAACTCTTTTGTTTTTAGATTATTCATCTAAATGACTCTGAAGTCATTGTCTCCATCTCCCTGTATCTCTTTTTCTTCTTTTCCCTGAATTCTGTCATTTTGTTCTTATTTTTCTTGACAATATTATCTAAAATTTGCAGGTACCTAAGACAGTAAAATGTAAACCAGTAGAGGATGAACCATAGAAATTTATTTTAAAATGCCTCCTTTTGGGAGGTAGACAAAGAGGAGAGTCATAATACTTCAGGAAATGCAATTTATAGGAAAAGCAAAGTCAATGTACATAAGTAAGGAAAATGTGATGTAATGATTAAAATATTTAATTTTCATATTTTCAAGACATTTTAAAAGCATTGTGAGAGGATCAGTCAAATCTAAATCCCTTCTAAAATGTTTTTGTAAAAAAAAAAAGGATCTTTAGAATTACTAGAAGGAAGTTCACATGGAAATTAAAGCTTATTTTAAAATAATTTACAAAATATTGTTTAAGAGCCTGTCTCTTTTTTTATCTTGTGATTATAATTATTGCTTTCATGATGAATTAATATGAAAGTATGCTTATGACTTCTTATATCTAGATATATATATATGAATGGTGTATAAAATCAAAGTTTAGACTTGATATCAACTTTTCAAAGGTAGTTTTTTTTTCCATGTGGATGAATCTTCTTTTTCAATAAAAATTCCTGCAATACTACATTTTCAGTTAACCTGTATGTATGATAAAACTACAAGCTAAAACTAAACCACGGAGAATATATGTGCCTAAAGCTAATATAACTGATGTATTTAAATGTTCTGTTTTCATCATATTAAGTATAAATTATCCTTCTAGAAATGTTTTAATAAATCCTTTCATATATTTGACATAATTCTACTAGATTTAATACATTTTAATAGATTACATATTGTCACTATACCGGAGTGATCGTCTAAACCAGATACCCACATATCTATGAAATGCCTGAACTGTAAAATGAATACATGAAAGAACTTTCTCAGATAGTGTAGAAACACTGCAGTGAAATGCAGATCAAAATTAGACACTGTCACTTAATAATGAAGCCAATGGCTTAAAATTCCAGACAGAAAATTAGTTCAGACTAGTTCTTTATATAGTCTTAAGCAGCTGTTATTACTAGGATTTTTCAGTCAGGTGAAGGAAAGGTTTTGATAATGACATGATTAAACACAATGAGCACAATGAGGACATCTGACTTTAACACCAACAAAAGTGTTTCCATGTTCTGCTGTATAGAAGAGCACAGTTGTCTCCATTTAATTCAATGAAAGAAACCATGATAGTGATCTAATCCCATTATTTTCTTTCCATGGAGTGGATTAGAGACTGTGAAGGATTCTTAGGGTTTTTGTGTGTTGGGTTTTTTTTTTAAAAGATACCTTGAAGTGCTTGAAAAGAACATTTTCATAATGGTATTTTAGTAGTATAATACAGTGAAAACTTCATATTGGAAGCAATATATTAGGGGAATGACTAGAAAATAGCTTGGTTAAACTGACTGTAGAAATATGCGCATGTGCACGGACATCCAATGTATTTGTACACATCAAAATTTTGGCTTAAAAATGTACTTCTGAATGGACATTTGATCCTAAGGTACTAACTGTCATCTGATTGCTCTGAATAGGCTAACGCATGTTATTTTCTGCATTTAGCTTTTATGTCATTACTGTTGATATTGTAACATGGTGTGACATCTTCTACTTGCCCTCTTTCTTTTTTCTTTTTTAAAATTTAGAATTTCCTGAGTTGTAAGGGACCTATAGGGATCATCAAAGTCCAGCTCTTGGCCTGCATAGGACAGACCCAAAAACCACACGTCTTAAAGAGTTGTGCAAATGCTTCTTGAACTTTGACATGATATTCATCAAGTTGAAGCTGGATGCAAAAGAAAAGTGTATCTGTTTAGAAGAATGCATTTAACTTTTCAGTCAGAAGGTTTCTTCTCTAATAATGTGCTGCCACTGCTAGCAGAGTATTTTTCAAAAATTTTTTTCTTATGACATAAAAGCTGTTTAGGTCACCTAAATAACAGGTCTCTGTAACCATCTCAAATTATGTGTTATGATCAAGCTGAGATGTGCAACCCTCAAATCAACATTTTTTGATATAAAATTATGGTCTATACAACTAATTAATCTTCTTCAGTGCAGCTGTTGTTAAACCTGAAACCTTCTTTTTCAACACTGGTTCTTCACTACTTTTCCTTTCTCCTAACCAGTCTAAAAACAATGACCCAGTTGTTTGCTTTTGCCTATCTATAGGTTAAGCTTTGAGTAACTCTGTACAGAGAAATTACTTACACTTAGAAGAGACTTAGGAACAGGTGTCTAAAACTGAAGTTGTGAACAACTCAAATCATTTCTTTAACAGAGTAAAGGCAAAGGAATGGAAATGGCTGCTAAAGACAAACAGGAGAAAGATCCTTTATTACTTTATTCTAAATACTTAGTTTCAAAATGACACTTTCCAACTGCACAGAAATAAACAGAAATTCTTGTAAACTGTTTGACCACCTTCTACATGTAGTAATATTTAATTCTTCTTAACAGAATGTCATACTGAGTTATGTTGCCTTTGCTAATCAAATGCAAATGTCATGACTGCAGCATCTCCTTTTCAGATTCCTTAATAAGTCTGAAGAGTTTGACATTTCAACAGATTCTGCATTCTAAATATATATTTTTTTAAGTAGAAATGCAGGAAATGACCAAACCAATAAATCATTTACTAGGAAAATCAAAATACTGAAACCTCAAGGCTTTCTTTCTCTTTGTTTCTTCCCTGTTCCAGACCCCAGTATTTCCTAGAAAACATAACCAAAAAAAAATTGTATTTGTCTTTTACCAGGCTTTAAAGGAAGTTTTTAGTGTGGGGCTTTTCTAGAAATGATACTTAGAATAAGAAAATTTGTGGGTGATAAAAGATTTTACAGCTGAGCTAGGTTTTACTACTCCTTTGCATCCCTTAGCACTAATATTTTTCAACTTTTTTCATCCTTTTCTCAGAAACTGATTCCAATTTACTTCAGGTATGTATTTTTAACTATGCTAATGTTCAGTCTTCTGTACAGTTCTGATGTGCAATACTGGTCATTCCAACTACTTCTACATTGTTTAGAAAAGCAAAGAAGGACACCAAGCTTGCTATTTGCATAGAACCATATAATTTTGTGGCTTCATTTGCATGCCATATCTCTTATAAGATTTTTTTTTAATAATCCAGCCATTTCCCTTCCATTCCATTCCTTTCTTAAAAAACTACGTTTTTAAAATACCATGTATTTCCCCTTAAAATGACGGATTTCTTTTAAATTAAGAATCATTAACTAACTGTTGCAGTGTGCTCTGGCCAGTTTCAGTCTATTTCCTGGCCAGGCTCTGCTATGTACCTTCCTCCCCCCTCGGTATCCGTTCCCCACCCCATGGAGGGCTTTGTATTGTGTAATCCCACACAAAGCCCGCCAAATTCAAACCTAGCTCTCCCCCCATTGGATGTTGTACCCTCCCCTCGTCCCCTCGTGTCTGTATTTATGTATCTGTAACACACTGTGTTAGTGCTTCCCCGGCACAATCCAGTGCCAAATAAACCATCTGGGAATGCCCCTCCACCTTATCTCTCCTTCTTCGGCATGCCTGTACCATTGGTGGACGAGGTGAACCCCTACAGGAACTTCGCCAGCCCACCTGTGCCTTGGAGGAGCCTGGACAGCACCTGAAGCTGCGGACGGACGCGCGGTGCCCCCCCGGAAGGCACTGCAGCAACTAACCAAAGGGTTTTCAACAATTTCTTAAGTTACTTCTCCCCCTCACTCAATTTTTTCTTGCTGAACACTTTTCAGAAGTGTCTAGGTTTCTATGTGTAGATTTAAGTGTACTTCATTTGGAGCAGGTGGTGTCAAGTGTTAAGAAATATTCTTGAGATTTGTGTGAAGAGGCAATCTCTAAAGACTCCTTAAAGTGATTTTCAGAAAATAAAACAAGGAAATAAAGGGAGAAGAAAGATTACAATAATCCCATAAAAAACTGTACACTGAGGATATACTCTTCTTCTGGAAAAAAATAGACTTTCATCCCCACAGTATTTGTTAATCCAACATCATTCACAGACTCAATTATAAAATCTAAAACAGTGTAAAAGGAAAGTTATATAGTGAATAGTCATTAAACGAGAAGAAAGAAAGGACAGAAAAGTTTTATAAAAGAATATCAAACTGTGCATTTATAGACGGACAAGAAAGGAGCTTTTTGCACTGTATTGATCAAGTGTTACATTAATAGGGCTTTGTGGTTTTTTATGACCGATACCTTGCAACAAAAAAAAAAGACAGAAAAAGTGACAAAATTATCAGCACATTAAAACCAAAATACGACTCTTCCCTACTAGTGTATAATTATCATTTTGAGGAAAAAACATTCAAATCTCTGGTTGTAATAATAATGCTTTTATATAAGAGGACACATTTTAATTATTTTGTTTATTAAAAATAGTAAACAAAAACCTGGAAAGCATACAGGAAATTGATATCTATATAAAAAAATACAGTTATTCTTATATTTTGTAAAACTTTATAATTAGGAGAGTAGGGGGAGGTCCCTGTTCTCTAAATCCTCTGTTTTGGGTTGAGATTAGACAGTGAATTGTTTTGTGCTCTATACCTACAGAAAAAGCACAAGACCTAAAGTATGGGTATTCTACTTTGTGAGAGTTAATTAGTTTTATAATTAGATTATCAAAATCTTTTTTTATTCTGCAAGATGATAAAACAGTACAAAACAAACAAGACCAAGACAGTCTGAAGGAAGTTCTGATGCAATTTATGAGGACAACAATGAGGTCTCTTGGAAATGTGTGTGGATAAAAAAGTCTGACCTTAATTTTTATGTAATCTACATCCTTCTCAGCAATACTATAGTTCTAGATACATTGCCTAAGATGGGAATTTTTCAAATAAAAGGGAAAATAATTAATATCCAAATTACTTCAAACTCTTTTTTTGCTTGTTTCACAGTCTTAATTATAATATTCACGTTCCCTTCTACTGTCTTTCTTCCACCTTGACATGAAAACAGTTCTATTGACTTACGCAAGTAGTTGTCAGTGTGTTTATGAAGCACTTCAGCTATCCTTAGAGTAGCAGGTCACAGTACTTACTATTTGACCAAAATATATATTAATCTTTAGCCGTCTCCCTTTCTATTTGGACAATTATTTTGTGGTCATACAAACCAAGAAAACCTAAGCAATCTGAACCCTGTCCAGTGTGCAGAAAGGATGACCAAAAGTGGTCTTTTATTCACCAAGTTCTTCATTTTTGTATCAGGCAATTCCACTGTACAAGTAATTCCACTGTGTTGTAAGTCAAGCAAGCAGAACAGAAGACTGGCTTGGCTGAACAGGAAATTCCTTGTGGAGGTCCAAATGAATAGGAAATTTTATGATTTCCAAAAGCCAGGTCAGTAGTTGCAATGAATTACTGAATCGCAATTCATGGATGCAAGGTGAAGACATGAAAGACTAAAACTCCATTAAATTTTAAACTGGCCTGTAGCATGGACGGGAATCAGATGTGGATGTTCCCTGTGCTATATGGACACAAACACACGTAGCCGACCAGGCCGAGGAGCCAAAAAAGGAGCCAAATGAGAGACCACACAGAGCAAGCAAAAGGAGGGGGCAAAAAAGAGAGAGAGGGCAGAACCCTCTGACCTTTATTTATATGTTCTTATAAATCACCATGGATTGGAGGTAGAAATCACCACCTCTCAATTCCACTGGTCAAAGGAAAAATCTATCACAAGTCTCCGCCTAGGAGAATGGAATGACAAACAACAAGGACAATTAACAAAACATAGATAGTTGTCAAGAAACCATGGCCATGTTTACAGCAGAATGTGTGAGAAAGTATCACAGCAAAGAGAAACACTGAAAAACTGCAAAACTCAGGACAACACTGGCCAAGTATCAAGTACTTGTATCAACACTTGTATCAAGTAATAAGAATGGCTTTTTAAAATATATTAATAGGAATAGTAGGTCTAAAGAAAACATTGGACTGATACTTGTTGAAGACACTTATCTGACTGTTAGGGATGAAGAATAAGTTGAGGCATTCAATGCTTTTTCCTTTTATTTCAGTTTTTAATAACATTCATAGACTCTGGGCTGCCTGATCCCCTGAGTCAGAGGACTATGAGTGTGGGAACATCAGTATTCCATTTATGGACAGTGAAATTTTCAGGGAACAGCTGTATAAAATGGATATTCACAGGCCCATGGGGACTGATGGGATTCATCCCTGAGAACTGAAGAAGATAGCAGCTGTCATGACTGGACCCCTCTCAATCACCCACCACAGCTTTTGGGAGCCTGCTGAGGTCCTGATGACTAGAATCTGGTCAATGTTATTCCAGTCTACAGAAAGGGTGTGAGGGAAGACCGAGAGGACTACAGGCCTGTTAGTCTAACCTCAGTTCCTGGAAAAATTATGGAGATTATACTGGGTGCTACTGAAAGACATGCAATCATCAGACACAGTCAACCTGGATTCACAAAACCAACATCCTTTTAAACCAATTTAATATCCCTCTACCATAAGATCACCCAAGTAGTGGATGAAGGGAAGGCAGTGGATATATTCAGTTGTAGCCTTCTTCAAATGCCTGTTTTCAAAGTTAAGCGTTATGAATTGGAATACCAAGACATAAATTTGAAATGAACTTGCCAACATTGGTTCCTTGTTAAATGTTCCTTGTTATTGAAAAGAAGGTATTCTCAAGAGCAACAGACCCCACAAGCTGATGTAAGAAACATAATTAATTATTAGTATGTATCCCTCAGTTTTGCTTGGAGTATGCTTTAAATTTAAAGAATATAAGACACTATTTTTTCCTTTTCAAAAAGGCTCATTAAAGTTCTAATTCTATATCAATTGGTCCATGGCTCTGCTATTAATTGATTTTTCTGGAGCTGATATAAAACAGGACATCTTTCAAATTTTTCTGAATTATTCCTAGAAATTAAATGTCAGCAATGACATGAGATCAGGGAATTCTGGAAGAAATAAGACATAGAAGTAAATTCAGACTCTCTTTGCTTTTGTGACTGAAGTTTGCTTCATTAGAGGCAAGAAAATCACTGCAAAAATAAAATATAATTGCATAAGAGAACTCTAAGTAAGAGTTACAAATATTTTCTATGGGAAGAATGCTCTTTTTCTGTCTCTTTTATTTTTTGATGCTCATCCTAAATGCATCTGACATTCATGTGCAATCAGATGCTAAATCATACCTTCACATCAATATGATTGCATATCGTAACCTGATTAAGTCAGTTTTCACATTTTTCCTGAGAGGTACACAAGGAGGTCAATTGCTTGTCAATTTAGAGTACTACTAACAGACAGTTTTATGAGAAGGAGCTGCATCAATGGCCTGCTTTGTCTCTAGTTAAATCAAATTGATAAGTTTATTTTCAGAATAAAACATATTCAGCAGCGCTAAACAATAGAATAGCCTGGCTATAATGCCAATAAAAATATTGAAAGTTATAATACCTTAAAAAGGAGAATAATGAGAAGTAATAATAATAAGTTTAGAAATAAAAGCCACCTGAATGGAGCTGTTATTTTTTTTTTGTTTGTTGGGGTTTTTTTGATTATTTTGTTTGGGGGTTTTTTCCCCTCAATCTGCTGGTTTTCAGTCATCTGTTAATTATTTGTGTTTAAAAAAGGAAGAAAAAAAAGAAATTTCCTCTATTCTGGATTCTTTATTCCTCAATAAATACTTCAACTTCCTTTTAAAACAATATTTTGTACAGGAAGAATCTGACTGAAAAGATGTCAATAAAAAGACAAGTAGCTCTGCAATTTCAAAAGTCTCTAGATGAGATCCAAGCCTTAGTTGTGGTCAATTTAAAATATAAGATTGCATGGATTATATTCAGAAATGTCACTGCACTCATGACTGTCATTGAAACTGAGTATGTTGATTAAAGATTGTTTTTGTATGAGATGTAGGATTCTAGAGTAAGACTTTGAATAATCCTGCTCCCTACGTTATTCTAGTTTTTTCTTTTTTATTCTAGTTATTCTAGTTCCAAGACCTGAATTGAAAAGCAGTAAGATTTCATTTGCCCAGTCTAGGAAACTGTTTGGTCACCTGTTTCCTGGAGATTGGAAATACTCTGGGACCCCATGATTTAGCTGTAGATCCATACACAGCAGTCTGCACTGGCTTTTAGAACAATCTGCCACAATTAGAAATCAGGTTTTCCTTTCTCCTGTCTCATTTATCTAGAAAAAGGCAGGGACTCCACTGTGATTTCAGGGAAAGTATCACCTAAATTATGATGAAATTCAAGGGAGGGTAGAGATGATAAAATCCTGTGACACTGTTCTCTCTCTCTCTCTCAGTGCCGATCTAGTTAGCTGAACTCCAGCTTTGTCCAGTGAAGTAGATCTGTCCATTATGTAACATGTAGAGAACTGCACACTCTAAGAACAATACCTTAGAAGCCATGAAAAAATAGTGCAAATGGGAAACTAAAAAGATTGTAAAAGGGATTTATGAGAACTATTTCGAAGCCTTTATGTGTGATTGCATCTGAGTACACCAGAATCTTGAAATTGTATTTCCCGGGGGATGGAGCTGAAGAAAGAAAATGGATTTGTCTGAAGAAAAAGGTTACTGGAAGCAGTATACCATCATTACAAGTTAGAAAGAAATTACCATTCTTTAAGGAAGGTTCAGACAATTATATGACAAAAAAGATTCTGGAATATTTTGTCAACAGTGTCATAAAATATGACTTTTAGAGGTGAGCTTCATCTTGTTTAATGTTAGATATCCAAAATATATCATGCAATCACCCTTAGAAGAAAGAGGCTTAATGAGATGGAGATACATACATGTCTTTTACCCGTTTTGGTTTTTTTTCTCTTAGAGTCTAATACATTGTCAGTGTCTATTTCATTGTGCTAATAACAGGGAGATTTTAGCATACGTAATTCAGATTATGAACTTTTAGACATCCAGCTTAAGGCAGAGTAAGTCTCCTATAGTTGACCTGTCAATCTCCCTTCTGGTTCTGTTTTATATCCATATGCTATTGTAAATCAATTTTCAGGATTAATCCAATTTCTATTTTGTCATTCAATGCGAGTCTATCTACTCTGCATGACTGCTCACTATATGCAAACTCAGTAACATACGACATTGCATTTTCAGTTGACTGAAACTGCTGAACCAGATATTTACTCCATATAAACAACAATGGCATGTGCAGCTTAGATCCACTAAGAAAGCATCCATTTTAAAGGATTATATATTTTCTCAAACACATATTTTTCACTGTTAAACCATGGTGTATTTTCAATGTTAGCTATGGTTTGCAGAATGTGAGCTCTTTATTTAGATAACACAGTTACAAATTAGGGAAAATGAAGCCTGCTGTTGCCTGTCTTAGCTGGAAGAAATTTTCTTTTAAGCTTAGTGATTTGCCTTCACAGATAAAGTTTTTAATTATACCTTGCACTTCTTTGAAGCCCATTAGACATCTAGAAATGTAGCATACTGTAAATATAATTATACTTATGAGAAGTAATTAATCTAATGGATTTTCAGTCTACCTCACCTAGTGAACTGCAACCTGTTCCAATTTATTATGCTGTTTCACAGCAGTAGTACAAGGGGGTAAATATTGTCTTTCATAATAATTTTGAGTGTTTATTAAGGAGATTCCCTGCATATCTCATACAATTAACTGCAGAAAACCACTTAGTTCAGAAGATCTCGTGACTGCTGATAATAGTAAAGCAGTACTTTAAAACTTTTGCTTATTAATTCATGGTACACAAAAATCAGTATCATCTTTACATATGTAGGCATCAAAATTCTGATCTATCCAATAAGGATCCAGCTGTGTGGAACAGACTATTGTGTCTTTCCTGGAATACTGACAAGGTCTGCTTTTGAAAGTGATTTCAATAGAATACTTATAAATCGGTTGTTTTATACATACTTATTTGTCTAATGTTGCTCATATACTTCATTAACTCTGTCAAATGCCTTTCTTATGACAGTGAGAACTATTTCTCAAGAATTTAAAAATCTTTTTAAGTCCTATTCATACTGCTTAAATAGATGAGGAAGATCTGTATCTCCTCAATTTATTAATAACTTACCGAGAAATATTAAAAGGAAATATTATTTTCCTTTTTTAGTCAGAACTATATTTTTGAGCATAAATTTATAGTTACTCTGTTGTGTAATTATGTTATGTTGACAAAAAATTCTTTTCCTTTTGGTCACTGTGCCATGCAACACTGGTAACTCTGCACTTCCTATCAGCCTCAGTTTTAACCTTTTTTCCTCTCTTTTGTTTCCTGTTGCTGCAAACCATTTTCAAGATCACATGAATAACCTGTTGCCTACAGGCAGAGACCAAGAGCACAAATGCAGATTGTGTCTCTGTGCATGAAGATGTGTTGTAGCCTGGTAAGTTGTACTTTAAGTGAGCTGCTAACAGAAGAACCCCAAATAAAATTTCATGAAGACTATCTATGCCTCATCTTTCTCTCACTGTGACTGATTTGATTCGTAAAGGTTTGGGGTATGTCTCTATGCAATGACCCTGTGGTTTTTCTTTCCTAGTCCAAAACATATCAAGAGATACTGTTTGTATTGGCTGAGATACACACAATACCATTTATGTAATTAGCTATTAGGTAATGTTTGAGTAAACAAACTACTGGAAATTTTTATTGTTAATCTCTCATGCATGATATGCCCTGGACAATACAGACTTTTGTAATTCTGACCTCTTAGGATAAAGCCTGGAGTTGCATTCACATGGTGTTGTGGTTTTAGTAGAGGGGAGGGGGCCAGGACTAAAACCACGACACATGGGTTATTTAATTTTGCCTGTAAATCATTTTAAATCATGGTTTATACAGATTTTTACCAGCTACCTTTTAAAAAGTTATGTAATTTGAGGTGATTTAACTATTTTTTTTCCTATTATGGAATATGAACTATTAAACCAAATTTCTCCTCTCCAGTAATAACTCTGTTCTCTACTAAATTTCATGAAGGAGTTTTGCTCTATAATCTGTATTGATTAATTTTCCTCTACTAACTGTGCTGCCATCCATACAAAAGAAAATTATTCCAGCATGATTATACACAAAAGCTCATCCAAAATCAGACTGGGTTGAAAGCATGTATTATTAAAGAAAAAAAAAAGGACAAAAACCAAACCAGACACAAAACCCTTAATGAAACCAGTGTACTTACATAAAGGATTTGGGCAAAAAGACTGTAATGTTATTGAAAATAAAGTCACATTAAAGAATTAGTTGGAGGAAAAAACCCAAACTTTTATGTTTATTACAAAAAAGTTTTCAGGAGCATAATCAAATACATTGTTGTCAGGGCTAATAAGCTCTAATTTAATAGCAGTGTCAGTCTCATAGGCAAACCAGTAACTACCACATAAACTACTGTTTGTGTTCTGTCTGTGAATTCAGAGAGGTACTAGTGAGTGGTGGATAGTGAAAGGTAGATAATTCTCTTTGAAAATTGCAGTGACTTTTCAATATAATGACTTTAATCATCCCATTTTTCCCTAACATCCATTAAGGAATTTTTATTGTTTCTTTGGAAACTCTCTCTAGCACAAAGTTCACTGAAAAAAAATAACAAATAATCAGCAATTAAATTTCAGATAGGCCAAAAAGTATATTTACTGGTGAATACCCAAAGCCTTCAGATTTCTAATGTTCTTTAAAGACTTAATCAACTTCAAGTGCAACACTTAGCTTCATGAAAGTTTATAGGATTTGTTTCTTTTAAGACACCTGCTGGTTTAAATTGTGTTAGAACTCTCCTTGCCTTTGCATTCACTTGTTTTGAACTTAACCTAGTTTATGTGTCAGTAACTGCTTTCTCTAAACAAAATGGACCATATAAAATATCTTAATCCAATTTCTTTTATGTAAACAGTATCTAATTTTCCTTGTTTTACAGTAGTTTGATAAGCATAGATCTTTGCAATGCTTTTCTGCCTTGGGGCTGTTATCACCTACAATATATTGATATGTTTGAAAGGGAAGGTATAAGAGGGAGAGGTCACCACAAAAGGTTACAGCTCTTTCGTAACAGATCAGTATAATCAGGTACTGTTTTGATGCTTTAAAATAAAAATAATAAATTTCAAGTAATTTAGGAAGTTTCAAGATATATTTTGGAAGAAGAATAAAATTGCAGGGCAATATGAAGTAGTGCCAGCTCTTTAAATTACACAGTCAGGTTTTGGTAGTTGCAATCAGAGGACTTCTGAATCAAGAAAATGACTATTGCTATTACCAAGACATAATGTGGTTCCACTGTTAGAAGTAATAGCTAACTACCTAGAGGGATGATTATGCAAATAAAAGCAATTTTGTTTTCTGAAAATAAGACCTCTCTTTACTACTATTTTATTTTCAAGAAAATAATCTCAACTTCACAGACTTTCTTTTGCTAACTAGACACAGACTACTCACAAAAATGGTTAATGTGAAAGGAAATTTAGAAATTAGTAAGCCATCTATTTGACTTATGACACCTTAGAACAAGTAAAGTTCATATATTTCTCTTGTTCAAATAGTTTTAATGGTGTCTCTTAAAAGTATCAATAACTATTCTACATTGGAGAAAAAGAGATCATTGATCTGGAGGTATATGAGAGACTTAAGAAGTATTGTCCTTTTTGTTAGCCATTAGTAATGAATGTGAACATGAAAAATGATGGTTTTAGTTCAGCTTGGTGTTTGAAATTACAATTTAAAAAGCCAGACTAAGAAAGGAGTCTTGTGGTAGGTTCAATATATTCTCAACTAATGTTGTATGACAAACAATATGGCTTTGGCATTCGTTTTACAGGCATTCATTGACTTCACTAGGTTACCCTCTGGAAAATGTGCCAAATGGAATGTCTTGATTTAGAGACTGACATTTGTTCTTTTTCCTTTCTTTCACATTCTGGCTACCATTTCTGGACCACGAGTTACATTGATTAGAAACTGTGTATGCTATAACTGCTCTACAGCTTTGAACATTTTCATTGCTTTGGATCTTTTTGCTATTAGGCTAATACACTACCTACAGCTATTGCAATATTAACCTATTTATGTTTAAAGATGTTTCCCACTAAGTTGTAAAGCTCAATAGTACATTTTCAAACAGTCCAAGCCATAGGCTTCTTTTCAACATGAGTGATTTGTTCCCATTTAGATGAAAGGCAGGTTATTTCAAGTCAAAATAAAGTACAGCTATTCTAGAATAAGAAATGTTTTCACATATGTTTGTTCAGGAACAGTTCTTCTGGAATAGCTGCTAATGAATAGCTAATTTGGATTGCCTTCATTTGGTGATTAGTGATAAGGAATACAAAAGAGCAGAATTCAAAGGGACTTTTCATTCATCATTCTCTTGGGGGAAGAGGCACAAAGTGACTTTATAGACTTTGTAAAAGCATTGATTCTCAAGCAAGTTTGTATCAAAAAGTGTTTTATAACTTTAGCTGTGTGAGGTTATTAGAAGATATTTTCAAGTGCACCAGAAACTTTTAAATCCTTGTTATTCAGTTAACCATTAAAATCTTATTATCAGAGAAATACATAATTACAATAAATATGAAAAAATTACTATAACAGATAATATATTCTTTGTATCAAGTTTAAAAGTTTATGTTAGTGGGTACAAGATTTTGGAATGTGTGTATAAAGTATGATTGGTTTTTTTGTTGCAATTGCTAACACCTGTTCTTTTTTAAGGGAGACTAAAATAAACCTCATCATCTGAGTCTACTTTAAATCTCCCTTCTGGTCTTCAGCTCAATTCTAATAGGCTCGCTTTAGTCAAGACAAGATTTGACTATAGCTGCGACAAGCTAATTTTCACCACCTGTTCCATTAACTGAATGGATAAAAAGGACAGGAAGCAGTCTAGAGCTGGATCTATGTTGTGCTATCATACAGACAGAAGTCCTCAATTGAACAGTGATGTTTCCATGATAAAGTTCAACATTTGAAGCACTCTGAGTTTCTTAATTATCACATTTACTACACAGACTTAATACGAAGTGCTCCACATTACTAAAACTTCCTTCCTT
>VYZT01060220.1:0-25836 GCA_013400735.1 Pomatostomus ruficeps | reverse complement strand
AAAAACCAACCCAAACCCCAAATAAACAAACCAAATAGTGTGGGACTAGTAGAAAAAAAAAAAAGAGCCAGAGAGGAAAAGTTCAGTATGGTTGTGCTCTGCAAAGGTGGAGTCAGCCTGTAGCTACACAGTAAGCTACCAATGAGCTCAACATGCTCCAAATTTTGTCTGCACAGGCAGCCCTGAAAGAACAAAGCTGTGCAACAGGAGCAGTCAATGGAACCACTGGAGCCCCAGAGATGGGTGCAGACTTCAGTTTTATAGCCCCCCCATCCATTTCTTCAGCTGCATGGAGGGCTGCTATAGGGATTTGCACATCAGTGCACACCAGGCACTGCACATGGTAAGCATTATCCCTCCAGTGGATGCAAGCTATTAAAAGCAGCTTGTGCCAGATATGAGAATAATCACTAGCATAGAAGTTTAAAAAGGAAGAAAAATCCTCCCTCTTGGCTGCAGGGATGACTGGAGGCAACTGCTGCTGGATGCATCTGGCAGATGATAATCCTCCATGCTTACACAGCACTTCGCCTGCACAATGCCCTTGGCAGAGCACGATGGGACCCATCCCTACCACACCTCTTGGGGTAAGCAAGCCAGAGCCAACCTTGGCTGTGCAACAGGTGGCAATGAGACATCCCACCCTTGGTTAAACAGGGCTGATAATAGCATTTGGGACTTCTTGAATAACAGGATGAGTTATACAGCCACCATTTTCAGCAGGCCAAAGGAGTTCAGAGCAATTCAGGAGAAACTTGCTCCTTTCACTAGCTGATAGAGACACTGAATCTCACCGAGTGACCAACACTACAGATGATTGTACAAGTACAATAACTCTCATGGATTTGTTACCTGTCTCCCTACTTCACTGTTGTGCAGATGCATCAGTTTATTGGCTTGTGATCCTGATTTTTTCATCTTCATGGGAGCATCTGAAAATTTGGACCCCATGATAAGACCATAGTTGAGGTTGTCTGCACATCCTCCCCATCGATACCCAGGTCCAGGTGTCTCACCTGGGATGGGACCACAGGAACAGCCAGGGAGGTCACCGGTGGTGCAGGCTCTGGCAATGGTGTGGCTGATGGCAGCAGCAGAGAGGGCATACACAAATGCTGACTCCCTTGTGCCTGAAAGAGACAAGAACTCCAGCTCAGCCTCCTGGGCCAGATAGATGTTCCCCAAAAAGAGACTCACACAGTCTGTGTCCCACAGAGCAGCCAATACACCAACTCACTGCAGCTGAGATGTCCGATAGCACTATCTCCTAAGTGAACGCCAACATAAGGCAACATCCCAGCAGGGCAAGGAGTCACACAGATTTAGGCATCTTGTTCATTGTGGTGTGATCTACTCTTGGAGCATGTGGATAAGCCCTTCCCTGGACTCTTCTGCCTCCTTTTGATCCTGTGCTTATCCCATGACTCCCAGTGGGATGAGCAGACCAGATTGGTGGTCTGCTTTGTAAGAGTTGTGATAGACCGGGTCTTGGACCCAAGAGCTTCTGAGCATGACTGGCACTGTAATGATGAATGTGATCTCAGAGAACAGGACAAGTAGGCTTTGTAGTCCCTCCATGGCCTCCCAGGAGCAAGACCCTTCCAATCTCCAGCACACACACGCACGCGCGCGCACACACACACACACACACACTGGCTGACTCTACTGACTCCAGTCCTAACTGAGCTAGCAGTGCTGTTTACCTCTCTCTAAGTCCAGCAAGTAGTTAGGAGCCAGCTCAATTGAAGAGCAGTTCCACCGCATGTCTGAAAAAGTTTTACGGCAGGTCTTTATCACTTCCCGTGCTGCCTGAATAATGGTCTGCATTAGCTCCAAGTTGCTGCGGCACAGCTGCACCTGAGAAACCACCAGGCCTTCAAGCTGCTTGCAGTGCTGGGTTTGATTCAGGGCCAGAGCTGAAGGAGTCTTGGACAGAGCTCTGAGGAGACAAGCACATGCAAAAAAAAGCATTAAAACACAAAAAATTTTAATCTTCAGGTCAATATTCATTTCTCCACTCCCAGTCCAGTCACCTATGTTCACCTGACTTAATTAAATCTTTCTGTAAATAAGTGCTTAGATAAAATTGGTGAGAAAGATGAGCAACTATGAAGAGTGATTCATCTCATATAAAGTAGGCATTTAAGGTAGGTGGGAAGAAACACCCTCTAGCAGTGTGCAATTCTTTCCATTATTGAGGGAGACTGCACAAAGCTTCAGGGGCATATGTCAAGTTGACTGGATGTGTAAATCCTATGGGAAGGTTTTTTGCTGAAGAATGAAGAGCACAGACCTCCCAACAGAGTGAAAAATGACCCATCAGTTCCATGATAAAAGAAATCTGGATCCTCCAAGACTGTGGCATTTCAGCGAAAAAAGCAACGTTGGTGTTATCAGTGTTTTGCATTCAGCATCTGTCTCACACACTCTCAAAGGATTATGCTAAATGTCATGTAATTAATTACAGAGAAAATCCCCTGCGAGGCCTAGGGAAAAAGTAACAAATTTGCAAAACATATGCTTTCACTTAAGAGTTAATGCCAAGGGCCTCCACTGGTTCCATCACCATTGCACATAGGTAAGTCTATTTCTCTAGTCTCCAAACACCATAGCGCAAAAGCTCAATGGGAATATGTGCAGAGAGAGTACTATAGTCAAATCTGAGAAGGGATCCATGAATACCAGCATATATGTTACCAGGGAAGAAAAGAACAACATCCCAAAGTGGTGGTTCTTCTAGTGTCCAATTGCCAACTTTTCCAGGTTAAGAAAAGCATAAATGCTGACATGCATTTTACAGGGCTGTGCTCTTCTTCCCTGAGCACCCACAACAATCACCAGAAGCCTGGTGTGTAACTCTCTTTGTATCTTTATGGTTTTCTTAGGGTAGTCGTAAAAGTTATTCATTCCCATAAAACAACTTTCTAGCTGGCTGCATCAATAACTGGCATCTGATCCTGGCAACACAACTTGAACATGTATTTCCTTCTCTCCTTGTTAAGTGTGTTGGCTTTCAGATTCATCCCAAGCCATCTTGGTTAGCTTGGCTTATTAGCAACCATATTTTGGAGTGCATTTCATTTAATTACTGTAACATCCATATCCTTCAGAAGTTAAATGAGATGGAAACAGAGCTAAAATTGAGCCCTAACCAAAACTGGAGGTATTAACTCTGATCTTCTGTTTCCAGGAAAACATATCTTTGTTCCACCAGTTCCCTCAGGTTGGCTTGAACCAGATGCTGTGTATGTTGGAGCTTCCTTGGGGCTGCACTTAACTGCAAACCCCAACTGCTCTTCCAGCAGGGAAAAGCTACAAACCTTGTTGGGGCTGAATAGGTCTGCACTGACAAATTCCCAGGTGACTGGAGTTTGGCATTTCTGGCACTAGAGAAGCAGTGGCAAACTTGGAAGGGAAACCACCACTCTGCTAGCTATATAAATATATACATCATACACGTATTTAAGAGGTCTGTTAATCATACTGCAAACAGAAGTCCTCACTAGTGAATTTCAAGGGAAAGGGAAAAGTGGTGGACTTGGCAGTGTTAAGTTAGTGGCTGGACTCAATGATCAGAGGTTTTTTTCCAACCTAAATGATTCTATGACTTAATCATCAGAAATTCTGCCCTGTGGGTCATCTTGGTCCCGTACACACTGGGTTCGTGCACTGTTCCCTGTTGGGAGAGGGGCCCCTCTAGAAGGCAACTCATCCTGCCTTAGATGTGAACCTGAGCTTGGAGACAAAACTTGTTGGTGATATACTGGGTGTTCAGGTATCTCAGAGAGACATGCCCTTGAAGGTAGAGACATGAGTCTCTGAATACTGACTGTCACCTGACTGCAAACCTCTACAGTGTGGACCTCACAGTAGTCCTTCAGGTCCTTCTGTTGCCCATGGAAAGCCAAAAGCCACATCTAGGAAGTAGTTAGCCTTTTGTGTTTTTGAGACCTAGAGTAAGATACCATCATGACTTAGAAGTGCTCATTTTCCGCTCTATATAGGGAACCCAGACACCGAGCAGGAACACAGACATCTGAATGGTATAAGCACAGAGCTGAATGAGATATGTCCAACCCCTAGCACTTGACACCAGGGATCTGTGAAAGCTTACCCCAGAAAGCCTATCAGCAACTCGCAGGAATGGACTGAAACACAAATCAGGCAAGAGGCCAAAGCAGATCATTAGCAATACAGTAAAAATGCTGAATACTCCAGCACAGCATGTCCCAGCAGCAAGAGAAGCAGCAAGGTGTGGCAGGAGAAGTGAGAGAGCTTCACAGCCTGAGCTTCAGGCAAATGAGGAACATTCTAAGTCTCTGAGAGAGGCTGTACTATGAGGCACCAGCTCAGTTTTCTAATCAGAGGTGTTGGGTGGCACTTGAGAGGCCTTGGGTTGTTTTAGCTGGCCCTCCAGAAGGATGTATGTATCTCCTAGGTCCTGCACCACATTTTCTGATCCTTTATAGAGGTCTTCAGCCTCTTTAAAGGACCTGGAAGGCTACAGTGAGGTACATCTATCTCACCATTACAGACAAGTCATGAACAGCAGAAATAACCACCTACAGGTTGGGACAAAAGCAGAATTTAGATCAAAACTCATCCTCAGTACGAAAAAAGGGGATGTGATGCAATGAGACTGTATTATTACAGACGGCCTGTAGTGATCACCACTAGAGAAGCAGTTTTATAATGCAACAAGAAAGCCATTTGCTTCATAGAAGAGGGAAAATACCTTTTGATTGGTGAGAACTCGGTAAATGGCAGCAATGGCTGTTTCTCATAGAATGAGCTGAGGTCCAGGAAGCCCACCAAGAATAAAACCGCAAGACGCAGGAGGGCGTTTTCTGAACATCTCCCAGACCTGAACTTCTCACCTTTGCTTGTGAGAACCTATAACTGGAAACATCTCCAAGCATCGGGAGGAAAAGTAAGAGGTAATGGAGATGGAAAAGAAAACTCAAGTTACTGTAGTCACTTGCTGAGACTGAAAAGTACATTTATAAATCACAGATCAGGAATGTGAGAGGCCTATTAGGTCATCTAGTCCATGCCCTGACAACCCAGGTTTTCCCAGTCTCTGTCCTACATTAAGGAATATCTTCTCCACCCCATGCCACTCTAAACCCTCCCCATGGAAATGTACCACCCCTCCCTGCTTCCTAAATTCTGACAGCATCAGGGGAGGGATACCCACTGCATGCAAAGACATTATTTGGAAATCACGTCCATTTGTGGAAAGAAAAACATCCTCCAGGACAGCCTGGTCCATGGTAGGATTTGGTGGTGGGTCTCTGTTCTATCTTCACCCAGTCTCTACTGATCAGCAGCATTGGGAGGAAAACTGGAGCCAAAGCGGCACTGCCGGCGTGAAAATCCAGCCCTAAAGGACATAATTCGCAGAACAGCCTTCATTCCTCAACCTGGGAAAAAAAATCCCTGACAAACATATTTCTGTGGACTCACACCCTTCATCTAAAAGGGGGATTTTACCTGCTTCCACCCTGGAAATACTGTTTTTCACTGTTTCCTTCTGATAATCCACCCTGGAAATACTGTTTTTCACTGTTTCCTCCTGATAATCTCGTGCTCTTCTCCCTTACTTCTCCTGCTCCATCCTTCATTCTCTAGACAACTAAGGGGTGGTTGTTTCAGGTTTTTTTAAAATATACATATTTGATCCATCCCTTTAAATAAACAGGGCCTAAACCAAACATCTCCTGCTCTATATATAGCACAGCAGGTCTTTCAATTGACGATACGGATACTGACAGAAAACCATAAACATAATTACAGAGGAAATGTGCATAGATGGATGATGACATTTGTTTACTCTTTTAATTATCTTAGGCAGTTAATAAATTCATTTGAAACCATTAATGCTCTGCAGTGTTAGGTCCCTTGAGAGGTGTGGGCCCATTCCTGCATGACAGAGCTCCATGAGAGGACTATTCATAGGAGCTGGAGCTTAGGAAGAAGCACCTTCAGATCTCAGCAGATGTCAATGAAAGTCATATAATATTTGGTTTACAAGGTACCCTGTGAATAGGACACTGCTTCTGGTCAAGCCAAAGGAAGAAAAACTTGAATTGGGCAGCAAAGCATTGGTGTCCTTCTAAACACCCTTGAAGGGTGCAAGAATCTTCTCTTGCAGGCATCTCCCCATCCCCCCTTGTGTGACATGATCTGAGAAGGTCTCATAAAGGGACTGCTGGTGAAACTGAACTTCTGCTCCAAATTGTCAGCTTTGCTTTCTGAAAAGGAACTCTTTTTAATGCCTATTCCTAAACCCCTTAATCTTGCAGGGATTTGGGTAAAACAGGAACATTTAGACAAAATTACATGGCTGTGGAGAGTGAAGTGTGTGGTAAACATTAATAAAGAGAGACAGACATTGAGGGTTCTTTTTGTATTTGATCTCATTGAAGGTTTTTAATCTGAAGGAGCCTCATTTTCTCAGGTTTTCATCTGGAAAAGGCTTGCAGAGGTGTTACAATAATGTTGTCTAAGCTCCTGGTAGTCAGAGGCAGCCTGTGCCCCTGTCACCCTGCCCTGTATCAGTCCCAGTCTGGGGACCACAAGTCCTGTGAAAGACACCACATCCCCTGGTACATGCTTTCCCTGGTTCTTCAAGGCCTTTTCAAATAGAGAAGNAAAAAAAAAAGGAAGAAGAGGGAGAGAAGTGTATGTGGGGGAAACCAACCCTGAAGTAAAAGCTTTAAAATAAGGGCTGCTTTCAGATATGGTGCCAAATTCAGTGCTGGCAGTAGTGGGCACAAGGCTGTTGACTTCAAGCCCAAGCTTGACTGAAGTCAATGCCAGCAGTGAGTTGGCTCACCAAGCGCTGAGGAAGGCCATGGAGCTTTGTCAACTTTTCCTGAGCTGCCTATAGAGTGAAGAGCAAACTTCAAAGACATGGTACCCCCCTTTCCTCAACCCCAGCCTACTCCCCTCCTGCCATCCCCACCCTGTAGTCCTTTCACAGCAGCTCATCTAGCAGTCCCTTGCCAGGCAGACAGTCTCCTCACAGGCGCCCATGTCTCCATGACCCAGCTCTCTCCCACTGCTGATTTAAGGAGAGAAGCAGGAGCTGCCAGGAAGCACAAAATCTTTCCATTTTCTCCCCTGCTCTGCTGGCTGCAGAAGGACTGTTCAAGGTTGGTGGGCTGGGGGATGTCCTGTGTTCACCAAAAGGTGTGGCTAAGCTACCTTTTGCTTCTGAAGGGCTGCAATTTAACCATAGAAATTGTGCAGCAATAGCTGGGAATGGGGCTCAGCTGGGGATGGCACCAGTGCACACGAGGTATGATTGGGTCACCACAACAGGGACAGGCAAAGACTTTCCAAAGTGACCAAGCTCCACCTAAAAATGACGGTATTCCTAATGCTAGCACTTGCTCTCCTGGGCATATTCTGCAAGTCATGAAAAAAACCCCAAATCATTTGCTGCATTTGGCTTATTTACAACCACTCTTGCACTGAAGGGGACACTCAATACAGAGGGACAGAGGAGATGCCAACCCCTGTGGAGGCAGAAGTGCCTCAGAAGCTACTCTGTGCCTGAACATCAGAACACCTGCAGACCTCTGGGGTGTGCATATCTGGCCACAGCTCCCTCTAGTGCTCACCTATTTTTCAGTTCTACCCAAATAAGTTGCTCCAGCACCTGCTTGGTCAAACCCAAACTCTCCTGGGAAAGCTAAACAGATTGTAAAAGCAAATAGGGAAGGTGATAGAATTGCTAGATACACTGGACCTAAGACATATCTCATGGAAACCAATGGCTGCCTCACCTTCCCAGCCACTGCGACACAACAGAGCACCACAAAACTATGTAACCTCCCCACATACCTGCCACAATTTAAGGATGAGAAAGTGTTTGCAAAAATAAGACTCAGGGTTTTATATACATTGATAAGAAAGGCTGCCTCTCCACAATAATCCTGATCCAGTGAAGATCTGGAGCCATACTCTGGCTTTACACCTGAGTAGCTCTCTGGAGCTCAGATGGAAGAGCCCAAGATATGAAATTTCTCCATCAAGAGAAATGTGTACAAGAGCAAGAGCACATATACAAGAAGCTGACTGTCCACACACCATGCTGGATGTTTGGTGGTGCCCAGCACCAATTTCCAACAGCTGGGGATCTGGACCACAGAACTCATAAAAATAAGCCAAGTAAAATAAAATAAATAACTCCTTTTACCATCTCCCTGCTTTTACTAATTTACAGGGGATATTTGTATTACCAAGAAGTCCTAAATGGCTGAAAATTGTGTGTTTCTTCTTGCCCATCCCCTACAATTATATCACGCCCTGAATCAAAACTGAATTTCCTATCACCTTTCATATCAGTTGCTCCCTCATCTCCAGGCTGGCAAAACACACCTCCTTATCTCTCCATTCCCCTCCCAAATCCTCTTTGAAGCTCGCCTCTGGCACCATGCCTGCAAAAATGACACAGTGGGCAGACCGCTGGGAAACACCCACAACTGAAAGCAGCACACAGCACTTTCCTCCTTCATCCTGTCCTTTTTCTCCTCTCTTTGCTCATGAGCAAGAGAAGGAAGGAGCAGATTTCAATTGTACAGCACCCAGAATATGAGTTCAGGGCTGGGATTGCAGGTCTGAGGTATTTCTCAGTATTTGGTACTCTGTTTGCCAACAACTTATCCATG
Organism: Pomatostomus ruficeps; assembly: GCA_013400735.1. Classification (NCBI taxonomy): domain Eukaryota; kingdom Metazoa; phylum Chordata; class Aves; order Passeriformes; family Timaliidae; genus Pomatostomus; species Pomatostomus ruficeps. The sequence continues at coordinate 17,158 of VYZT01060220.1, read as the reverse complement.
TGGTTTCTAAGGACAGCCTCTGAGCCCCAAAGAAAAAGAGTGATGGGGGTGAGGGAAAATTAGCCTGTGTCTCCGTAAGGAAATAAGGGTGGGAAAATGAGGAGAAACAGCAAATGAAAGAAAACCCAAACATAATTTTGTGAAATCGCAGCTGCCAGCATCCCAATTGCAAAGCGCTGTGGACAGGGAGCGCAGGTCTCTGCCAGGTTTTAAACAGGTGTGAGGAGAGCTCAGTCGTACATCTGGATGCAGTTCATGCTTCAAATGCCACTTTAACCCCAGCTTTCATCTTCCTCACTCTCTTTTTGATAGGTGGGATATGTCTGCTGTGAAAGGAAGGAGCGGGAACTGTGGTGTCTTGTCTCCAACTGCTTCTCCCCTCACTCATCCCCAAACGCAACCCTTGCAGCTTAACCACGTAGTGGCCAAAAGGCTGCTTTTGACAGTAAAGCTATTAGGGACCTTATCCTGCCTCCCAGCATTTTTTCTTGTCTATGGCTTGTCACCATACTATTAGGTTCCCTCTGGAGCTCATCTCACCCCTGCCCTTTGGAGGAACTCAAGCCGTCCACTCATGATTTAGCACCTTGTCTAAGTGAGACACCAATGCCAAGCATATGAACAAACTTCTCCAGTAAGTCACGGTTCTACACATAAAGGCCGTGCTGAATCAGGGTGCCACAAAACAGTTTTATTTCTGTGCTGCATAAAAATAAAGGTTGCAAAGGAGTCCCATGGACATGTTGCTAAATGTCCTATAGAAAGGAGATGTCTGCCTTTCCTGGTGCTGGATATAGGCAGAGCTGAGAGCCTAAATGCTGGAGGAAGCTGGCAGAAAGAAACAGCTGGGCTATGTAATTGAGCTCTGCTGACTATTACAAGGTGTAAAGCCAAGACAGGGAAGAGTAAATCAGATCCTTACTCTCCTCCACTTCCAAGATAGTCCTTAGAGCATGGAGATAGCAAATGAAGGATTGGGTTGGAAGGAACTTTAAAAATCATCTAGTTCCTACCTTCCTGCCATAGGCAAGGATGCCACCTTGAAAGATGCCCCGAAGTAGGTGACTATAACTTCCACCTGAATGTGTATTTAAACACCCTATGGAGGGATTCACTCTGCTTCTCTTTATGGATATAAAAGGCAAATGTGTGGTCTCCAGCTCCCTGCAGCACATGGCATCATCAGATGCTATTACTTAACATTTCTGTTGTATGTTTCTATTTGGAGAAGATGAATTGCCACCTGGAAGATCCTCTCTTCCCTGACTGCATGATAGGCAGTAAAAACACTGGCTACAACAGGATACCTTAATTTGCAGATATCCAAATCTAAGCCTTTATAGAAGGTGGCATGAGTAGAGCCTCAAACGACAATGATTAGAACAGCAGAATGGGAATTACACATAGCATGAACTCTGTGGCAGAAGGAACAACAAAACAGGAACCTCTCGTCCCAGTCTCACCACCTAACCCAAAGATCCTTGCCTCAATGCACTACAAAGTCATCCTGGAACTGTATGTTATTGTGCCTTCTCTTTTACAGAAGATGGTCATTTGAGGCAAACCCATATTCTGTCATTTATTTTGTGCTGAGCTCCAAACCCAAGTAGGAAAGACAGATCACTCATCAAGGACATGAAACCGGATTGGTGTTGGAGTGGCTTGTTTGTTTATTTTGCAGTAAACAACTAACTGATTGCTTGCTTAAGAAAAGAAATGAGACTGTGACATTTTCACTTTGCAGAGACATTACCTCCAAGGAAACTCAATCCCGACTTGACCACAGTCCCTGGTATTTCTTCACCCTCCTCCCCCCTCCTTGCCTCATTTTTAACACCCTTCACAAAATCCAAAGGTTAAAAGGTCTACAAAACCCCCGTGTTATCTGTCAAGCATCCCATGTGGTTAGAGATGGGCAGCATTATCTCAGCTGCCATCCCCACTGCTCTCAGTTCCTACTCAGCACAACCAGCAGTCCGGGGGGGGCAGTTTCCTAGCATGGCAGGAGCTAATGCTAGAAACTTCATTAAGTGGCTCATGTGAGCATTCAAGTGTGTGCCTTTCCCTTGGTATCAATGAGGAGAAAAAAACCCAAATGAGCCTAAATCATGCATATTTTAGAATGAAGATGGAGACATATTGTTAGCATAAGCCCCTAGTACACACACTTGAAATCAATGAATGCCTGGAGAGCTGCAGTGCTTGCTGCACTTTAAACAGCTTTACAGCATGCCTCAAACAGCAGTTGTACAAACGCGTAAGAGACCAGCAATTTCTACAGAAACATTAAAAATGCAAAGATAGAGCCAGATACTTACATCCATTTTATCCCATAGCAAAGCCCTGTCTGCAGAATCAACAACAGAAAACCAGCTAAGAAAAATTGCAGACTTGGTTTCATTTTCTCCACTTTCTCCTGCTTGCCAAAGGAAATCAACTTCTCCAAGGAAAAATTTTTTTTAAAAGGCGTTTTCCTAATATTTTGTGCAATGTATTTTCCTTCAGTTTTGGTATTGCTCGTTCTTGGAGACGAACAACCTGAAAGGAGAGAGAGAAAGAGCCCAAGCTACAGTTAACTCTGAAGTTTAGCAAGTCACTGCGAGAGAGAAATGTATTATCCAAATTGCAAAGGAGTGGTTTATGAATCACGAAAGGTTTGGATTATCCCTTCTCAGTCCCCTCCCTTGCCAAGCCTTGATACAACCTTTCAAGTCAATAGACAGACAAACCGTATGGGTTGAATTACGCAGAGTTATGGTCTGATTGTGTGTTTCCATTTAACCCTGCACATGGCAAGACTTCATTCGCTGCTTCACTTTAGCGGGGGTTTTTTCTCCCCCTCTCCAAAAAGTTTGTGTAACTGCTCAGGAAGAAGTAAAAAAAAAGATCTTTAGACTAGCCCAAATCTTCAGATAGAAATCTGGAGAGTGGAAAGGGAGAGATGACTTTTTCCTCTCTCTTTTTCTGCAGAGAAAACAAATGATAAAAACTGCATTTCCCTACTTAATGCAGGTGCCTTTGCCCTGCAGATGTTTCTCTCTGATCTGTTACAACAAATGTGTTTTGCTCTTTACCTTTTCCTTTTCTTCTCACCTCATTAACTCTGCCTCTCACTTCTTCCAAATCCTTGGCACCTGGAGCTCACGGAAAAGGCTGCAACTTTGTAAATATAAAATCCCATTTTTGTCTCCAGGGAGCAGCCTGAAGGAGACAAAAAAGGTCTCAAGGATTCCCCCACACCCCTTTTCTTTTTGTTGTTTTTTTCTTTCTTCAGGCCAAACAAATAAACAAACCAGGTGCAGGACTTAAATCATTAGAGGGGTCCTCTCTGCCTCCAGGGCATGGTTTGCTTATTTTAGCAGCGGTATTAATAGCAGTAAATGGGTTTTCCTTCAGTTATTCACTTCAGACACTGCTCCGGGCTGCTTTTTGTGGTATTTGCAGTGGTTTCCCATCCCATGAGAAAGACAACAATAAAATAAACAGAAAAACCTGCCCCCTACATTGCATCTCTGGAGTCTCACAGTCCATCGCACAGCACACCGGCATACCCAAACTGTAACTGTGCATCCCCCCACATCAATCCCTCAAAGGGGTTTGGGAAGGGACTGGGAATGGCTGAAGCAGTCAGGTTTACTTTGGGAAGCTCCTTACCCTAGAAAAAGGGTACCCTACCTGATCCCCAGCTCTGGATTTGCCAGTTGCAACTTTCTGCCTCAATATCCCCATTTGGGGAGCAATTGGTTTTGGGGGGAATGAATATTTTGGAGTGTTTTCTCTGCCATCTGCAGCATATTTTTCTATTCAGGCTGCTTTTTGGCTATCCCAACCCCAGTGCCTGGTGTAAAGGGTTCCTAGAGAAGTGCTGTTATTACAAAGGATTTTAATAACCTCTAGGGGCGAGTTCCTGGCTCTCTTGAAGTCCAAGACAAAACTGACTGCCTACAAGGCAGGCAGGATTTCATTGCCATGGATTGTTTTTCTTTAATGCCCACTTGGATTTGGGTTTGATGCATCCCTTCAAGACAGTGCTCCCACGAGCATCCAGGCATACATATTTCTTGTTTCAGAGTGTTTCTGTATCTTGTAATCTTTGGGAGCCCTTTTCTTCCCACCCCTCCACAAGCACACTGGAAACCTTCAACCCTTAATCCTGCCCATGCCTTTCAGTGTCTATTTAGATATTTCAGACCCCTCATCTCACTCCCATGAACTGCTGGAAAACACAAGAATCGGGTGTAAAATGTCTCAGATGGTCTAAAACCCTCTCACTATACCTGAACAGCCAACACCATTCTCTACTTCCATCCCCTCGCCTTGAAACAGTCACCGTTTGGGGTTTTTTCAACCCCTGAAGAGGAAGAGAAATGATGTAATTCCCCCATACCTACCCAAAGAACTATGAGCTTTGCCTGCAATTGCACCTCTTCTATTTGGAGAGGTAATAATGCCCTTTTCCACTCAGTCCAGCACAGATTACATTTGCAAGAGCAATTTGCAAGGGGAGGGGAGGGACACACTTTGGGACAGATGTGATGTTTGCACCTCCAGAGAGCTCTGGGACACTGATCAAACCAATAGCAAGTGGCCTGTGGACTCCTACAAACAGGAGTTGTTTTTAAGAAAAGCTCTCTTTTCTCTTCACCTCAAGGCTGTTTGTAGCCAACCCCACTTTTGCACACAGAAAATGCCCTCAGCAGACACCTCCAAGACTCTGGGCTCAGGGATGCAAATAGGCAATTTTAACTGTATATAAGCCTGTGAGTATCCAGCTCACATTTTTCCAGTTTTCCCATCCAAGAAGCAAAGACATCCACCTGACCCTGCTGCCAGCCTGCAGCTCTCTGTAGGAGCACAGTAGCCTGGTTTAGGGGTAGCAGATCCCCAAATGACCTGTAGTGAGGACTAGGAGCAGAGAAAAGGAATAGAGGGTGATGGAGCTGATTCCAGCTGCTAGGTCTCACCTCTGCCTTGCTGCCTCCTGCATGTCCCGTCTCCCCTGCAGCCCCTGGGTGTCCCAGCTACCCTGCAGCCTCCCGGACTCCTCTCTCCACTGTAGTTCCTTGCACTGCCCTGCACATTTGCAGCTCCAAGTCTCCCCTCTGCCTTCACCCCCCGGGTCTCCAGTCTCCCATCCAACTCTTGGGTCTCTCGCCTGCAGCTCATCGGTCATGCGTCTCTCCACCCTCTGCGTCTCCTCCCCTGGGTCCTCCCCTCTCTCCCGCATTCACACTTCCCTTCGCCGGGTCTCTGGTCTCGTAACTCAGCCTCCGAGTCTCCTCCTTCTTTGCATCCTCCCCTTGCAATCTCCAAGCCTCCTCTCTCGCTTGCATTCTCCCGGTTCTCCCTGGCCCGTTCATCCTCCGGGCCTCCCTTCTCTCTTGCAGTCTCCAAACCGCCTCTCTCCCTGGAATCTCCTAGGTTTGCTTTGCAGCCTCTAAAAATCCTCTCTCCCTCGAACCCCCCGAGGTCTTCCTCCTCCCATGCATCCCCCCAGAATGCATCCCCTCTCCTTGAAATTCTCTCCACGCCTCGCAAACCCCTGTTCTTGGCCAGCCCCGCATCTTCGGCGTTTCGAGGGGCTCCGCCGAGCCGCTGTCCCCTTCCCACCGCTCCCGGCAGCGGCTCGCACGCCCCTGCAGTCGCCGCTTACCTCCGCCCGGGTCAGGCTGCGCGGGGTCCAGGGCCGCTCTGGCGGGGCGGTCCCCGGAGCCGCCTTATATGCGGCCCCCTCGGCTTTGATATGCGGAGTGATGTCAGCTTGGATTAGCATAACAAAAGGCTCCGCGCCCCGCGGATGCCCCCGCGGGCAGGGCCGGGGCCCCACGGGGCTCCGCGCATCCTCCCCCCGCGCTCCATCCCCGCACGGCCCCTCGGCAGCGGGGCCAGACGAGCAGGGGGGGCCCGGCCGCGGCACCCGGGCATGGCGGGGACCTGGCGAGACTCAAGGGTGTTATTCTAATGAGCGGTTAATGATTAGCAATGATGAGCAACAAAAGTAGCGAGTTGCTGTTTTCGCCGGAACGTGAGCGGCCGCTGTCCGCGAAAAGGACAAGGACACTTGTCGCGCTCGGGGCTGTCAGGTAGATTTGGTTCTCCTGCGAGGGTAAAGAACCACCACCCGCCAATCCCGGCTCATGTCATACCTCACCACGTCCTGCTGTCAGCCTGCAGATTCCACAACCTCTTCTCTGATCTGTCTGTAATCGGTGGAAAGAGCAGATGTTGAGGTCTGGTTTTTGCTTTCAGGTCGGTTTTGGGGTTGGAGGCTTGGTGATTGCCTGCTAGCGAAAGAGAAAGAGGAAGGAAAATATAAAGAAAAAGAAGAAAAGGAAAGAAGGGGGAGGGGGGAAGGAAAAGATAGTAAGGAAAAGGAGAAAAAGGAAAGGAAAGGAAAAAACAGACGGATACAAGAAAAGAGGAATGGTAAAAAAATAAAAAAGGAAAAAGAGGAAGAATAATGAGAAAAGAAAAAGAGAGGAAAAAAGGAAAAGAAAAAAATTTAAAATTGAAAGAAAATAGCAAAAAACAAAGAAAAGGGGAAAGGGGGAGAAAGAAAAAAGGGGAAGAGAAAATCAAAAGAATTAAGGCAAAAATGAAAAAAAAAATTAATAAAAAGGAAAAGGAAAAAGAAAAATGAAAAGGAGAAAAAAGATAAAGGAAAAAGAAAAAGGAAAAATGAAAGGGAAAATGAAAAGAAGAAAATAATAGAAAAAAGGACAAATGAACAAAGAAAGCATAAAAGGAAAAAGAAACAAAATAAAATGAAAAGGAAAAGAAAAAAATAGAAGAAAAAAGATTAAGATAAAAACTCTTTAAGAAAGAAAAGCACAGCCAGCTTCTGAACATAAGGCCTCATGAGTCTGAATTTAAGACATCTGTCAGCTATGAGCTCTGAAAAAATGGATGCTGGTTGCAAGAGTAGTTGTGTAATTTTTTTCATTTGGTTTAATTGTGGGTTTGAGGTGAAAGGAAAGAAGATAATAAATGAGACTCAGAACAGTTTCCTTAAGGTCTATTTTCAGGACAACTATTTATATAGGATCACTTCTTTATGTATGTTGTCCCCGTGCTGATTGCATTCATATACACAAGTTACAAAAGGTCCTGTGTGAACTGCAAAGAACCCTGTATACACAATCCCAAATTCCCAAAGCCACTATATTATTTGTTTAAGATCCAGTTTTGCCATCGGCTTTGCACAGTATGTCCATTTTTCTTTGTGTGACTGTTGCCCAGAAGTACTCGAACTGCTCCAAACTTCCATTTCCCTGGCCCTCCTCCCATCCCACTGACCCCCAAAAATGTGTACCTACAAGGAGGAGGTTTTGACAGGGTTCTCCAAGGAGGACTTATTTACATGGGGAAATTGCCTGGTATATCTATTGCAGTCTGACTTGCTATGCAAATGCTCTGATTTCTGTATACATAGCCTTTTTCCAAATTACCCTAATCTTTAAAGGGCAATAGGGAAAATACAGTTGTTATTAGTCAATAGGAGTAGAAGTAGTAAGTCATGACAGTTGCAATACTCATGATTATGCAGTAGGCACCTGCTGTGCTCAGAACTGTGCAAACAACATAGTTAGATCAGTCCTACCATCGGATCTTCGTGATCTTAATATTGGTGCTGAGAGGTGACTGGCCTTAATAGGTGCTGAGAGGTGATGGTGTGGAAGAGGAACATGGAAAGAAGGAGATGATTCCAATCTGTGTGGTTTTCTCGAGTGCTAACAGTTTGTTAAGGCTCAGAATCACGGAATCATTAAGATTAGAAAATCCCTGTAAGATCACTGAGTCCAACACTGCTAGAACCACCACTAAACCATGTCTGACATGCTGGGGAATCATTAAAGAAATGGCACTGGAGTACAAATATCTACTCATTGCAGTGTCCATGGGAGCTTCTTGTCCATGTGTTCATTAGGACAGAAGGACACAGGAGATACAAGTGAAAAGGTGGGACAAAGAGTAAGAAACCAGAAGGATGAATACATAAAGGTATAGGATAAATACGCCCTGCACTATCCACATGCATACAGGGAGTTATTCAGGAAGAGCCTTGGGAAGTTTTAAACCACTCCAAACCTTTAATCTGAGAAAATTTTGTGCACAGACAAGCCCCCAGGCCCTGATATGCCAAACTATTTCAGCACATATTTAAATATTCTTTATGTGACATATTGTGGTCTAAGTGCTTTGTTGAATCAGGGAAGTCCATTGTTGAATTCTTGCAGTTCTTTGTCTCCTGCTCCTCATGCACACATTGGGGTGTGGGTCTGGTGACAAAGCATGGGTGCTTTTGGGGCACCTGTGAGGTAGAGAGCTGCCAAGGTGGGCATATGTGGGTTTATTTCACAGGACCTGGGTGCTGAACCAGTAACCTAAATCTAAAAGTTTAGCAGTCATTACCTTTCCTGATGCTTCTGTGGGTCAAAGCTATTACAATTTTCATCAGCAGGAGACAATGATTCACCATTTTTCGTGGGATGTTCATAAAACAGGACTGGTCACACTAGTGTGACAATTAACAAACCAGAGCTGGGGCTTTCCATTAGCATTTAAGCCACAGGGGAAGCAAATGGATGTTGAGCAAACAACCCTCTTTGGCTTTGCAGGCTGCAAAGAAAGATTTTAGATAGAGTGTGGCTGTATCCATCCATGAATAGAAGTGGAGGCAGCTGGATGATATTTTCTGGATTGCATTTCCTAATTGACATAGTTATTAGACTTAAATGTTTGGAAAATCATCTTCTTGCTAATTTTTAGAAATACCTTTGGGGTGCTGTAAGAAATTCATTAGCATGTTGGAAAGATAACTGGACTGGAAAATAAGGCTTTATTGTAATCTATTGCACCAGGTAGCCTCCAAAACTTGAAGACCTCTCCAAATCTACCAGCAAGTCCTTGCAGGATTTATGAAGAGTGTCTAGAGAGTTGGGACAAAAAAATCACAGAATTGTTTAGGTTGGAAAAGCACTACAAGATCATCAAGTTCAAGCATTCCCCCAGCACTGCCAAGCCCACCACTAACCCATGTCCCCAGGTGCCACATCCACACAGCTTTTAAATCCCTCCAGGGATGGGAACTCCAGCACTGCCTTGGGCAGCCCATGCCAGGGCTGAGCAATCCTTTGGGGGAAGAAATTTCTTGTAATATCCAACCTTAACCTCCCATGATGCAACTTAAGTCTATTTTTCTGGTCTTATTGCTTGTTACCTGGGAGGAAAGACTAACCCCAACTCCCTATAGTGTTATTTCAGGCAGTTGTAGAGAGTGATAAGGTCTCCCCTGAGCTTTAGAAAGACTGACACCAGTTTTAAAAGCTACCATGCACAACACAGGTGAGACTCCTTACAGCCAGACTTCAGCTACACCTGTCCCTGACTTCAAATGTAACTCAGAAGGAGTGACTCTCACTCAAGAAGGAGACCTGCAGTCCCTTGAACAAGTCCTAAATCTGTTGCAGACCTTCCTAGACTCACACTACATAAACCATAACTCTGCCATTGAGAACAAGATACCACACAGTTGCTGAGCTCAACTGGATTTCAACCAGCCACACAAACACAAAAAGGCCCTAGGACCACCCATGCACCCTTCAGTAGCATTTCATTTATCATTTGTTTTTATGTGTGTATCTCCTCACTCTTTCTTCTTCCATCCCCCCCCCACAGGCAAAGACCCTCCATCGATGACTCAGGATAACATTAAACATCTGCAGATCCAGGACCCAACTGTAAACTCTCTTGGAGCAGAGGACCATGCTCCTTCATTGAAAAAATCTCTACAGCAGTATGCCAAGTCATGGCACTCTCCAAATATTTAATAATATGACATAATTATGTGTCTTGTGGGGTCTGGTATTACAGTTTTATCAGTGAGTTTCAATATGCCGTGGGCTATGAATGAGCTACGAAAGTTATCCTCCCACAGGTGTTAGGGTAGCATTTCACCCAGCATTAGTGTGTGTGTTCTTCATGTGGCAGCCAAAGGAGCCATGGATAAATGCCCCGAAGGAGTTTTTTTTTTAATTATTTAGCTGGGACCGATGACTGGAAGGTTGCCAGAGCATGTGACAGGATGCCATTCCTACATTTTAAACAAGTATTCTGGCCATATTGAGGCACAGGCTCCATCTACAAATACAAGTAACTGAGCTAGTGGCCATTTACTGTCCCAAAGCACAACTGGACTGAAAAACCAAGTTCTATTACCCACAGTCTGCATAAAGAAACATCTCTCTTAAATCCCCCAAGCCCCACATTGACTTTAGTGAGTGGTTTTTTTGGTGAGAAATGATGTATAATAATAAGTTAAAGGTCAGTGACCAGGTTTGTGCCCTTGACCCTATTTATTTACTAGTTTAAGCGGACACAAGTTTTTCACTGGGTCTCTAAGTTTCAATTTCAAGCATTGATAGGGTTGTTTTTTTAAAGGCTCTATCACCTACTAAAAATAAGCCAAATTATCATCATATGAATTTTGAATATTCACCCACATACTTCATTTTCTGACAGGGAGAACAAGCAAAGACTGTTTGTTGCTAAAATAATTTGCAAAATGCTGAAGAGCAGGAGTATATATGAAAAAGTAAGGACTCAGAAAGTGAAGTTCCTCCAAATTAAATCAAGAATAGGGAACATACTTGCGGAGTCATTCCTTTGGACTGCTTCATAGCAAGCATTGATACTCCTGAGGGTAGATATTCCAAATACATTGGTATAAGACTAATCTGTACAGCATTCAGGGAGAAATGGCACATCTCTGGGAAAAGGAAGATAGCTTCTGATATATGGAATTTTTTTAAAATTAGGTTGTTCTGAAGCCAGACGGTGGGTTAATAAAAGAATACACCTTGGCAGGGACCCAGCAGGGACTGGGATGCCGAGGAGCATCCCTGCAGATGCAGAGGAGAGATGTGTGAGCATCTATATCAGCCTCACCTCATCGTGCTAGAAGGGGGTGCAGCTCCAGCTGTGCCTCAGCAATGCCTGGCAGCTCTAATGTAAATAACACAAAGGATGTTTTTGTCCCAAGATGTGGCAGTCAGAGGAAGGCAAAAGCTCTGTGGTTCTTCTTGTAGTGCCTAAACCCTAGAGATGGAGGTCAGATCCTACAGAGGCCATATGCAAACCATCTTGTACCTATAGCATGGACAGCTTTACAAGGGGATGAGGCTGCTCTTTGTCCTTCCTCTGGCATGCAAGGCCACCTCTGTAAATCAACAAGATTTCAGCAACCTGCGATTTCTCCTCCGTGAGACATCTTGCAGAAAATTATCGCATTTTCCAGGGTGAAATGCAAGCCTTTATTTATTTATTCTGCCTTTATTTTCCTCCTGTCATTAAACAGCATACATTTTTGTGCACTAGCATCCCAATTACCTGCCTGTAAAGTTGTAACCACAATCCATTTTCCCTAAATTTCAGTGGGTTTTGTCTCCCTTGCCTTTGTCTTTAATACCATCACTCATCACCTATGCTGTAGGAGTGCCCAATCTGTGCCCAGTCTAAACTACAACAGTGACCAATTCTTGTCCCACTGCACCAGCCCAACTCCCATCACCAGCCAGAGGAAAATCAAAACAGAGTTTCTCGACTTTTGTGCCTTTTGGCTGGAGACCACTCAAGTCTGACCTTCCAGCCCTGGGACTGACCAGAAAAAGCTGCTCTTCCAGACCAAAGGTCCCACACCTACCCCAACACTTCCTTTTAAAGGCTAATAAAAAACAGCTGTCAATTCCTCGCTCCAAAGCTGAATGCTCCCTTCAGGGTGGAGTAGTGCTTTCCCTTCCACAAAGAAGTCCAGTAACCCCTCCTTTGCTGCAGTGCTGGAGCTGGACTCCTCTTTGCAGGGGGGCTTAGCTGTGTGTGCATAATTAATAGCAGTGATTTGCAAGAGTGGAGAGAATGACACCAACTGGAAAGGATAAAATGCCTAAATAGCCTTTTAGGAATAGGAGGAATAATATAAAATGTTCAGGGGGATGCCTTTCATTATGGTCCCTGCTTTGCAGCTGCTGGCTGAGAGTAGAAACACCTCATCTGTAAGCAAGACATTTGTTAGACATCCCTGTTTCTGCCCAATTTTGTTCTAGTCCCTGATCCCAACATTCATTCTGATTCTGTGATGTGAAGCAGGGAGCAGGAGAGGGCTGTGTCAGGTTTTGCTCTGAGTCAGCGGGTCTTGGAATGATCTCACGAAAGGCAGCATGAGGGCCAGGTTATCCAAAGGGCTTTTGGAGATGTTTTCAGACTAGACTGACTTTTAAAAAAGAAGGTGGACTTTTTGCAGGGCTCAAGGCAGCCATCCCTGCTACTATATCTCCTGGACAGATATCCCAATGCTTCTAATACTTCAAAAATAAGATTTCTGTAGCCTAAGTGGGAGTTGAGCATCTCTGCAAACCCATCTGTGACCAAAGGGGCTGAACATTTCTGAAGATCCAGACACAACTTTCTCTACTGAAAAGATATTCTTCTCCCAGGTAACAAGCAATAGAACAAGAGGAAATGACCTCAAGTTGTGCCAGAGGAAGTTTAGACTGGAAATTAGGGAAAAATTCTTCCACAAAATGGTTTCCAAGCCCCAGAACAGGCTGCCCAGGACAGTGGTGGAGTCCCCATCCCTGGTGGGTTTTAACAGATGTGTGGATGTGGCACTTGGGGACATGAGTTAGTGGTGAGTTTGGCAGTGCTGGGGGAACAGTTGGACTCCATGATCTTACAGATCTTTTCCAACCCAAATGGTTTGGTGATTCTATGGTTCTATGACACATTTTCAGACTAGGCAAAGCAAAGCAAGACTGAGATTGGCCAACGGTCACCTTGGTTATTTGGAGTCCATGGCCTTGAGCAGAGAATGTACAACCCCCAGATTGGGGAAGGATCTCAAAGGAACCCACAGTACCCCAGTTCAGCCAAGTATTTCTGTTTGCAACTGTAAAAAAAGCTGCTTTTTGATGGCAGTTTAGGACAGCAAGAAGATAGGACAGCAAGAAGATTAAAGGCATGATCACCTTATGACGTAACTTGAAAAGTGCTGGCAAAGGTAGCAGAGAAGGTAGCAAAGAAGGTACTGTTATTTGTAACTCAGACAGGAACAATTTTGACAAGGAAAACTTCTCCCAAATATACCCTGGGCTATGTAATCATAAACCATAGACAACACCAGACTTCTGTGGTTTTGCCTGAAATCTGCCATGTTTTTCACAGGAGTCAATTCATACATCTATCTTACTCAATCCTTTCCTAACTTGGAAACATAAATTTTGAAGCAAATCTGTACAGCTCAAGTGGGGTCTACTTTTCAAGCATCCATGTCCCATTTAGTCCCTGCTAATACTCCAGTTTCTCCCATCTGGGACACAACTGTGGATACCCAGAGTTCCTCATCTGCTTGCACTGCTGGGAGATCAGCACACAAAAAGCTGGTCTCTGATTTATGTAGGCATTCTTTAGGATATCCTTAAGATGTCCTTGAGATACCCAGCCTGAGTTATCTTCCTTGTCAATTGTTTTCATTAAAGAATGATCTTTAAGGAGATGCTACAAAAACCTTTCATCCTTTCCTAGAAGCACCTGGGCTTGGTCATTTTGCTCTTATCCTAAACTACCCAGAAAACACCAGAGATGAATCATTTTTGTTGACGGCAGTGATTTTTTTATTTTTTTCCCCTGAGTGATTTCTCTGTAATCCTGATGTAATTTCTCTGATTCCACCTTATGGTTCTGTTAGGTTTTCTGTTTACCTACAAACACCTGATTACAGGCTTTGGTTTGTCTTCCATAATGGGGTATGTTCATCATAAAAACATTGTGAAATAGATGCTGAGCAAAGTAGACCACTTTTAAGGTTGTAATATGGATTCATGACCTGACACAGCACTGAGTTACTTGAATTTTATTCCAGAGACATTTCAATGATTAATTATAGGCTGGCACAAAAGCTTAGGCAGGCATTTGTTCCTTTTGCTGCCTGGTATCATCACTCTTGATGGCTGCTATATATCACTTATTCACTTAATTGCACAGAATCTTCAGAACAAATATTCATGAAGATATTTTAAATGAGGAACTCTGTGGGGTAAATGTTCATTAAGCTTATTCTCTCCTCAGCCAAATACAAGGCGTATTTGAAAGCCATATGTCACTTTGTTCACAGAGTCAAGTGCTTGTCAGCATGAGTACAGGAAGTTCATTAAGGTGAAATAATGGGGAAAAGAAATGGGGTCTTGTTTGAGCCACCTTACTTGGGCATATCCCCACAGCCACCAATGCTGATGGACATAGAAGCTGAGCTGCAATGTGGAGTGGCCACAAAAGCCTGAAGACAGCACACAAAATCAGCTCTTCTGATCCCATGTCCATCCCTTGTCCCCACCAACCCCTGTGAGCTGAGTTAAGCAGAAGTCTGGATGTCTCTAGAGGATATGCCTGACAGGCGGTGGCCATGCTGGCATGACCTAGCTGGGGTTATAATGCTGCTTCATCAGCTCACAGAGGCTTGGGACGTGAGTCGTACAAGGGACATCCCATCCCACCTGCCTAACATGCTGTTTTCCCCAGAAGTGAAGGCTGTTATACTAAATTCAGTAAGAAATAATGCAACCAAACAGCACATCACCCTCAGAGTAAATAATTTCTTGAAAATATCTGATCTAAATCTGCCTTCTTTCAGTTTGAAAGTTTTCCCTTCCCCTATGACTATCTGCCCATGTTAAAAATCACTCTTCATCTTTTTTATAAGCCCCCTTTAAGTACAAAAAGACCACAATGAGGTGTCCCCAGAGGCTTCTCTTCTCCAGGCTGAACACCCCCAGTTCTCCCAGCCTGTCTCCAGAACAGAGGGGCTGCGGCCCTTGGAACATCTTCATGGCCTCCTCTGGACTCACTCCAGCAGCTTCGCATCCTTCTGATGTTGGGGTCTCTAGATCTGGAGGCAGGTCTGTAGGTGAGGTCTCACCAGAGCCGAGCAGAGGGGCAGAATCACCTCCCTTGAACTGCTGGTAAATAGCATTTAAACACCGACAAAAAAGCATCAGGCTCCATGCATTATTCCAATCTGCTGGATTGGTATAGCTTCCTAATCCAATAGAGCCACAGCTAGCGCATGGGTATTCATATGTTTTAACAGTCACAGCCAGGAAGGACCACCCTGCCAAGAAGTTTAGATGTCACCCCAAAAGATGTATTCACACAGAGGCTGAGGGCTCTATGCTGTTACCATTTTGGGATATATTCCCTGTCCCTCTCCACTCTGGAGATCTAACCGAATGCTTTCTTCTTGTCTTTCAATTTCTGAATCTAGTCCCTGATTTGCTCAGGGGAAAAGTTCTACTAATATCAACAGGACGGGATCAGTTGTGAAAATCCGTATTCACTGAGGAGCTACTTCTCCTTCTTACTACTCTGTTTATCCCTCCCACAGCTGTGATAACGGTATGACTTTTGCTACAAGAACAACCCAGAACTTGCTACTTCTGTGTGGAAACACAACACCTTCAGTTACATACTCATCCTAATACTCTGTGGGACAACTCCTATATTTTTACACTTTTTAGACATTTTGTACTTCCCTGTTCTTCTGTCTTTTGCTCTTTTTTCCTTCAGCACAAAAAGTGGACATAACATTCTTTGGTTGTTGTTCTGTTTTCTGGCTTCTTTTGGTGGTTTGGTGGTTGTTTCTTTTAAACTGGAGAAGGTGAACAAGGGAAGGAGCATATCAGAGCACATTAAGGCAGACACAGAAATGGCAAGCCAGCAGTTATACTGCTGGCAGAGATATATGTGGCAGAGAGCATCTCTGAATAAACAATAATAATAAAATAAAAATAATAAAAATAAAAGCAGCAGAAAGCTTTCTTTCATTCAACAAGGCCAAAAAAGTAAAATTTTGGCAAGAAATAATCTGAGAGAGTGCCTGAAGAGTTGGAAGTAGGTTCTGTATCATACAGGAGAGCCAAAAATGTGTTTGGCCACAAACAGCGTGTGATGCATTGCAAAATGCTTCATGAGGAGATATTTAAAGGGTAGGATGGTTGGTATGGAGAGGAAAAGGCGGGGAGGCATCACTGTGGAAGGAATATCTTTAGCCTTCAAACAACAGCCACTAAAACATCCCAAATGCTCTGTCTCCCCAGAGGTGACAAGGGTTGAAAGTTTTGTGCAGGCCAGATTTTGATGGATAATATAATCTCATTTAAAATTATTTTTAACTATTCTTTTCATAGTGAGAAGGAAAAGCCCAAAGATAGGGTCTGATGCAGGGATTTCAGTAGGCTTTGGATTAATTGAGTTTGGATTGGACCCATGGTGTAAGAAACAGTGCTCCAATCTAGCCATAAACAAAGTGACTTCCATTAACATTTATATTTGCTTTAATTTATTTAACCAAGAAAGTCAGCAGAGGCCCATAGGTCTCAGTATTAAGAATGAACTGGCCAAGACAGCAGCAGATAAAACTTGCACCAGCGTAAATCAAAGCTTCAGTAAGTCATACCATACTCAAAAAACCATGGGTGAGTAAGACAATAAAATGTGACCCTTTTTTCTTTATTGTCTGGTTCTCAGCTCACACTTTCTGCTGGAGCCAAACATAATTTCTCCTTCATCTTTTTAAGAGGTCCTGGAAAGAATGGACTAAACTTATTACAAACCCAGGGTCTAGAGTGGCGGTTAAAGAGCCGGGATTTGCAAGCAACTCACAAATGTTTTCCTCCCTTTATGGCCAGATAATAACAAAGATGAGATCCAGAAGCATTACTACTTCTTTTCTTACTTAATGTTGGAAAAGGCCGTACCTCCACCTTATTAGACCCTCATTATGAAAATTTATTGCAGTTCAGTATTGTTTTGTCCCATATAATTTGAATTTTTCCACATATAGACAGCTGTCCATCCTGGAAATGGATGTGCTTAATTTTTCCCATCTCAGGGTGCAAAGAGTCATGGTAAGCCCTGCAGAGTGGCTGGTTCAGCATCTCACCTTCCCTAGCATGGGGCTGCACAGACACCACAGATGCATTTTGCACCAGGGTGAATATTTAATCCTTGAAAATTCATCTTGACAAGTAGCCCTTTTCCCATCCAGTCAGGGAACGCACCACCTCTGGCCTTTTGGGCATACCAAGTTTCTTTTCTTTTCTTTTTTCTT
>VYZT01060219.1:0-22602 GCA_013400735.1 Pomatostomus ruficeps | reverse complement strand
GCTGCAAACAGTGTTGATAACTCTGGAATGTTTAAGCTGTTGCTGAGCAGTGTGTGCAGAGTCCAGACNCATGTTTTGGTCATTGCTGAGCAGGGCTTACACAGTGTCAAGGCCTTTCCTGCCCCTAACACCTCCCCATCAGTAAGAAGTGGGGAATGCACAAGGAGTTGGGAGGGGATACAGCCAGGACAGCTGACCCCAACTGATCAAATGGATATCCCACACCATTACACCATACTCAGCATATAAAGCTGGGTAAGGAGAAAGGGGAGAGGTTTGGAGTGACGGTGTTTGTCTTCCCAAGTCATGGCTGCATATGATGGAACCTGGCTTTCCTGGAGATGGCTGAACACCTGCCAGCCCATGGGAAGTGGTGAATAAATTCCTTGTTTTGTTTTGCTTGTGTGCACAGCTTTTGTTTTACCTATCAAACTGTTGTTTTTGTACCCTGCAAGTAGCTCTGTAGGTCTCATGACAGTCAATCAGTTTAGATTTCAATTTGAGTAGTAACACTCAAAAAAGTAGGAAAAAGAAGACAAACATACTACACCAAAAGGATGGAAGTTATTTCCATATGAAACGCTACAAAAATCTAGGAAAGTTTTGTTGGTCTTTTAGTACAATTTAACAATACAAAAGAATCAATTTTCAGAGCAAAACCTGAATATGCACTTTGATAAATCCATGGTTAAGTCAGTCAAAGAGAGATTCAATTCCTAATTTGTGCAATTCAAATCAGAGTTACTTATCCAGGCCCAGAGCACACACCTCAACAATGCCATCTGTCTTGAAATAAAAGCCAAAGAGTGAAACTCCTAACAAACTGTCTATATTGGCATTCTTCCACTGAAATCATTCCCATCAGCTTTAAAAAACAAAAACTAGGAGACTGAAGTAAACCAGGGGTTATTATACTGGAACATAGTATTGTATTTACAAACAGACAGCAAGAAAATCATGTGCCAAACAATATGACTGAAGCACAAAACCTGCTACCACATGATATTATAATCAGTTAATGATTAGAAGAGATATGCTGAAAAGATGTATGTGTACAAGGACATATACATTAAAGTGAGGAGGGTAAGCACCATCAACCTTCTTGATCAGGTCTTCACCTAAAGTACAAGTTCTTACAGGAAGTTTATCTACTGACAAGGAAGCTAAATGTTTTGGGGTATTTTTTCTCTACTCTGAAAGATTTTCTTTTGTAACTATCTGAAGTCCTTTGGTAATTTTACATAATTATCAACAAATGCCCTGGTCACTCCATCTTCCACTAAAATACATCCATATGTGACAGTTGAGAAACTAATTAACATCAATAGCTTAAAAGTTAAAAATACAAAGTTATAACCTCTCTAAATTAACAACTACATAACTAATCACCCACAATGGATTTTTTTTCCTTCTGGAATTGCTGTCTTGAATGAAGGAGAAAAAGAAATCAGCTCTCAGGATCAGGAACTCTGAAATGTCAGGGAAGTCTGTGCTAATAAACATGTAAGTGTAATCATTCCCAAGGGTTTCTTCCTTTACCTCTACAGAAATTACTGACAGCAAAACACAAAACTTCTCTTGTCCATAGTGTGGAAGAGGCTACAGCATGCAGGACTGAACAGGGTAGGGATGCTGCACACTTCTGTGTGTACAGCTACAACAGCGCAGAGGTTAACCAAAAATATTCCCTGGAAAGTACAGAAAGAAGCAATTCAAAAAAGGAAGCAGCTTTTTTGTGGAAATCTGGTACT
This sequence comes from Pomatostomus ruficeps, assembly GCA_013400735.1. NCBI lineage: Eukaryota > Metazoa > Chordata > Aves > Passeriformes > Timaliidae > Pomatostomus > Pomatostomus ruficeps. The sequence continues at coordinate 20,851 of VYZT01060219.1, read as the reverse complement.
GTCTTACACCCTTCCCTCTACATTCACTTGCACAGAGATGGGCTTACCATGGATTTGACAGGCTTGGCAAAATCTCCATGGAAAAAGGTCATAAAGGAAGCACAATGTACAGGGACATCATGAAAAAGTAGAAGGGAGGAATGTACAAGGCTGTGCACACAAACGGAATGCATAATTCCAGAAGAAACCATCAGAAAACCCAATACGCAAATGAAAAAAAAAATCTGCTCTGGTCTCTTACCTTGCTGTCAAAAAGATCAGTCCATTTTGTTGTTTCCCAGAATGTCTCTGTCAAAGCCTCCGAGCAGCTCTCATGATCCTCATCTTTGCCTTCTGCATCACTGGAAGCAGCCCCTTCTTGGGTCTGCAGATGAAGAACCTGGTCAGCCAGTGCACTCCCCTTTCGACAAAGTGCATCCACTAAAGTACTCTTCTGTTTTTCCATTTCGCTAGGGGGGAAAAAAGGTACAAAAAGTATTTAGAACCTTTATGCAGATACCTCCTTAAGAACAGAAACGGTGCTAACTCAGTTTAAGCTAAAAAGTTTACAGTAGTTAGTACACACAAAATGAAAATACGCACAAAAATAATTTTTAAAGCAAGGCTATTTACTATAAATTAAACTAACCATAAAAGATTACCTAAAGACACTATGCATTAAAGATACTCAATAATTCTTCTAAACATGAAATGCCTTAGATGACTTAAGGCAAGGGCAATTCAGGATTCTAGAAGTAAGCCAGCATCTAGAAATACAGCTTTATAGTTCCTGGCATTATAAACAGAGAGTTGAATCCACCACTAACATAAGCAGATACAATTCTGCTGACTTCAAAGGAATTGCATCCATTTAAAGCACCATTGAATTTGGTGTTCAATTTCAGATGTTATACTCAAACCACATGACCTAATGGATCAACTTACCAAGAAACGTTTAGAATGAAGTTTATTATGTCAAGGCTTTACTTTTATATCAGCAATTGTAGCATTGCATGCAAACCTGAATTCAGGATAGCTAGAACAGACGGACCAGCTTTACAACTGAAATCTGATATTTACAGACAATCAAAAAAGATGCATCTCCCATGTTAAGGGCCTAATCTTCAGATCTGCTGTTCAGTTACTAAAACAGCACCATGCTACACACAGCAAAATCCATCACTTTCTCCAGACTAAGGTGTCACTTTCAAAATACTGTCTTGCTAAGGATATATATACTGATAATAGAGAGGAACAATCTAAAACTGAAGAACAATGGGTCTCAAAAACACTCTTAAAGTATGGTCATCATGCTTTTCACGTATGAAATCTTTTGAGAGCATTTACTCCTTAGGCTGATGTCAATTTTGTCTTCAAATACAGATCTGAAAGGTTGCAAAATATAAAGAAAAGGCAGGTAGCATTCAAAACAGATACTTCTACTGATACTCCAGTGGTCCCTCTGATCTTAGCTTAAGCTTGATACAACAACTTAATACCCTGTTTTTCTGACACACTTAAATCCTGAAAGCACATTCATTTATTTTATTGATTAAATAAAAAAATTGGAAGTTTCAGTGTCCCTGCATTCTGGAGATATAACAAGGGGACATAGCAATTGTGTAGTCATATTGAAATTGCCTGTGCCACAAAAAATAATACAAGTTATCAAAAAAAGTTACAGTCATTCCATTTCTTACATGCAGAGACAAAGTACATAGACTACTGAAATAGGATGCAGGAAAATTATTTACTGGGTAGGTACTTTTTTATAGTAGTTGCATCAGGCCTGGGATCAGTCTTCATAGCAAAATATACTGCTAAGGCTGTTTGATCAATATGAGAGATTACTGTATTTGCAGCTTCAATGATTTCATCAAGTCTTTTCATTCGTTCCTAAAGGAAGAATAAAAAAAGATGTTCAGCACCATGAAATCACACTACTTCATTGTTGATTCTACTAATATTAGGGTGATTGCAAAGCTATGCAGAAATAATGTTTGATAATTCAACATGTTCTTTTTCTCCACTTCGTTCAAATTTTGCTTAGAAAACCCTGAAAAGTCTTCAAGATTTCCTGCATACTTAGTCCATTCACTGAAAACAAACTGTGAAATATGAGGTTGGCATATGCAAAATGCAGAGTTTACAGAAAGAAAATCACCTTTCAGTACAAATCAGTACTCCTACATAATGCAGCAGTTACTCAATTCAGAAATAAATATAAAATCAGAACCAAATGAAAAATATTCAAGCTAATGGCATATGCACAAAGGTGTTTGTCTTCAAGATAAATAAAAAGCACATGCTAAGTCTTCTGTTCACAGTTTCTGTTTTTGAGGACAATGATGGAAGCTGGATTTAGCTGTGTCACTTTAGGGGGTTACTGTCCTCAGTTGTCTGAATCATGCTGCTAGGAGAAATTACCAGTTCAGAAGAGGATCAGAATGGGATATGTGTTTGTCTCAGTAGCCATCATTCAGAATAAAACTGCTGTCTGTAAACTAAATAAGTAAGAAAACTTAAAATGTATTTAACTGAACAAGGCATAACTTGATGAGCAAACACACTCTGGTTAGGCATACTTTCTTATATTCTGCTGTGGGATTAAAAAAAATCACAGTAAAGGGAGGCAGCTGCCACTCTAATTAGAAATTACTGCTTTTTAATACTGAGTACAGTCCCTTCAAGTTCAAAAGTATACAAAGAAAGACTCAGTTGTTTAGGCTACATGGATGTATTGAGATAAATCAAGTTTAAGAAGTGTTAAATAACCTTTTCAGAATCCAGCTGATGAAGTCTTGCAACATACAAAGGAAGATGATTAGGAAATGCTTCTTTCAACTCACTATACATGTCAGTAGTATCTAGCCTAGAAGAGAGGAAGATACAGCATGAAAGTACAGATTCTGAGTATTTTTGTAAACTTCAAGCTTATGTAGTAATGATAGCAGACATACTTGGTCATCCACTGTATTTTTAGGTCTCTTAAAGCTTCAGCAAATTCTTCTTTTACATCTTTTTCCTTTTCCTGTTCTTTTTCTTTCTCTTTACTGCCATTTTTACTCTTCGATGGTGATGGTATCAGATGATAGTGAACAGTAAGGACATCCTGGAGGTGGGAAAAGAGACACATATTGAGAGGGATACAGTACACTTTTTCTGATGTCATATAAAAGCTAAATCATAGCCAGCAACTACTCTGAGCTACACATACAGTGAGCAAGGGTTCTGAGAGCAAAGATATTAGACAGTAAAAATTCAGGAACTGCTCTAAGTTTTTATTCTAAGCAATGCAAGGATGTAAATATTAAAACAGCACATTGGGTGTAAGAAAAGATAACCTAAAATTTTGACATTTTTACATTCAAGTAATTTTACATAATATTAGTTAGGGAATAAGGAAGGTGGTTTTCTGTTTGTTTGTTGATCAAAAAGCAAATAACTTGGTTAAAAGACTAAGGGAAAAAAGACAGAGATCCTATCCTACGAATCTGGCAATAAACAAATGAATAAAGATGGCTGAATTCTAAAAAATAATACCACAGTAGGATAAACGTGAAACATGTCACAGGATATGTTTATCCCTCCCAAGATACTATTACTTCCATATGCATACTGAATTAGCTGACGAATCCACAGTCAACAGATTTTCAGTTTGCTGCCACAGACTTTCCAGTTTCACCTGTATCTCTGCTCTAATTAAGTAGACTCAACAGCAAGTTTCCTTTTTAAACCTTAAATGGTAGCATAGAAATATCACTATAGTTTGAGTTCATGCTACACTAGTCAGTAACCACCATGAAGTCCATTTCCTGACAATTTACATGTAAGTTTGCAAATAAGGTAGCATTAGATTTCATTCATTGCTTCTGAAACACCAAACTGCTGGGTGAGGCCATTTTGTTCTTTGTGGTTTTATTGTTGCAATCTTAAAACAACCCTCTCCCTAAACAGTGACGGCACATATCCCATGACTTTACACATAGGATATTTCACAGAGAAGATCACGTAAGTTTAAGTCCTCTAGATACCACTACTCTGTTGCAACATGGTGCAAAATATTGAGCTGCATGCTCAATTACTGTGGCAATTGAATTATTCTTACCAATTATTCCAGCATACATTTGTGGGAATACTTCCCATAAACCAGGTCATTGCTGTGTAATAAAATGAACCCTTGTGAACAAGATGGAGTTAAAGTTACTTAGACAGCAAGTAAAAGGGTGACAGAAACTGCAATAATGAACTTCAATGCTACACTTCTGAAACATTCAAAAACCAGGATGCAGAAAAATTTTATTTGAACTTACAGTTCAAACAGACCAGCATCTTGCTCTGGGTTACTGAACACAATACTGGTAAAAGTGACTTCAATACTCCCTTAAAACAATTTTTCCAGCTACTTAATATGTAATCACAGAACCACAACATGGACGTTTAAATACTTTTTGAAAACTAGTTTAGATTACTAATCTGCATTAAAGCGTATCTTTCACAGGAACTATCCTGTACATATGCAGTTCAAGTATGAAGTCCACAACCAGTCAGGACACCCAAATGAGCCTCCAGCAAGACCTAGGCCAGAGCTTGACAAAACAGGCCATGGCATTAAGTACACACAGCAAGATAGAGAGGTCAGGAACATGGTGTGGGGCTCACTAACGTAATTAGAACAGTAGAAAGCAACAATATAGTTCACTAAAGCAAAATAAACATTTTAAGAAGTCTAAGAACCTAGTTCAGCACAAAAATCATAATTCACAATGTCTTCTAAAAGATGTCCTCTATTGAGACTAGTATTTTCCTAAGAAAGAAACCTGCCTTTCTAAGAAATATTCTTCCAACAGTTGAGGATTTCCTTCTCATCCTCCTTTTTCATTTCACTAGCCAAAATATATTTGGAGTTACATATCTAGATGACCTCTGCACTCTCAAGCCTTGTCTATGTGAGAAGGCTCTACAACTCTGGTTTAAGTTTCAAACCAAACATAATTGGATTAACAAAATCTCACTTATGTGGATGAACACTTGCATTTTGAGAGACTAATCCTATGTAGCTAAACCACCAACAGTAAAATGTCATCTCCCCATTCTCTCACCTAGGTAGTTTTGGTCTCATAAGGTTCTGCAAGCCTTACAAGCTATGACCACTGAAAGGAAAACCATGAGCTTCAGACCCACGCACCCTCCTCTCAAAAGAGCTTACAGAGCACACTTCTCCACAGACCTCAAACTTATTTCATGGGATAAATAAAGTTTAGGTGCTTATCACATTTAACTAAACTATTACAGGGCCTTAAGAAGGACTGAACACTTCTTTATTTATTTTATCTGCAAACACTAACGTCATTTATAACACTTGGCAATTGCCTAGTCACCAGAAGATCTCAGAATGGCACTGTCATTGCCATTACAGAAACATTCATCATTAGAGACTTAGGAGAAGAAAGGCAGGTCTTCACAATTCAGCACTTCAATCTGTTTTCTTACTCAAACTTCTCTCTCACAGGAATAGAATTCCTACAGTAGTGTATTGGATTTAATTTTATATGTAACGATACAGAGACAGAGAGCTATAGACAGAGAAAGATGACTAGTGAGCATATTACCCACTGAAAAAATTATTTTAAGGAACCATTTAAATTTATCCTCTAGAAATATATGCAGTATTGGGAACTTGGGAAGCATATAGGATATGCACTTCAGGCAGTGTAGTCTGTGGAGTCTCGTAAGCCTCACTGGGTTTACTTTTAAATGAACTACAAACTGCACACATAAACAAGCACAGTGCCCTCAAAACAGTCACCTCTTAAAAGAGCTTAATTAACAGTTAATTTGAGTTCAACATCTCAATTTAGATTTCTACTTGGTATTTTAACATCTAGTACTTTATATGGAAAACACATATAAAACTATTGTTATTTGTACTTCAAAGCATTCACAGCAAAACTAACCACAGGAAAAAAAGCTCCTTCTAGGAATATATCCCAGATCTCATTTTCCATTTAATACGTATCTGCACATACAGATGAACATACATATGGAATTCCAATCTACTTTAAGAGGGATACAATTTGTGCAGTGTTGCTTATTTTTATGGCAACTGTCATTTAATGGAAAATTAATTAAGCTTCTTGAAGTCACCAGGCAGGCTTACACAAAATTGTATCAGACACATACTTCATCCTACCTTTGAACATCTCATGAGATTAAACAGGGATAGTATCTTAATGCTCAAAGGAAGTCACCTTTTTACATTTGACTTCACAACAGTATTTATTAGTCTTCCACTAGTACTTATCAATATCTGCATAATGCCTTTCTTGCTTTAGACTGGAAGAAAGGATAGCAGAATAGCGAAAAAGGTGTAGAAACTTTCCAACCCTTGGCTAATTGTTCAAAAGCTGAATTATATAAACCAACAAAAAATTATTCTTACAGACCAGAAAAAGTTAGTAATACGTTTTTCATTCTAACTGTGTTCTGGACAAAGCTTGGAGACAAGGGGAAAAAGTAATCAGATTGTAACTGTATTACAAATGAAAACAAAGACAACTGTTTATTATGTGGAGTGAACCCCTTGACATTTTTGTACAGTTATAAAAGAATTAACTATCTCTGGAAAACTAGGCTGCTATTTCCTGGCATAACCACAAACTGCTTTTATGCAAAACAGAGATGCAGTCAGGTGGATTGAAATCTGCTGAATGTCTGGGCCCAGAGGGTGATCAGTGACACACAGTTGGAGGAGAGTAACTAATTGTGTGCCCCAGGGGTCAATTCTGGATTGAACCCTGTTCAATGCCTTCATTAATTACCTGGATGATGGCACAGGGGGCACCTTGTCACTACCTTTGCTAGTGACACCAGGCTGGGCAGAGTGGCTGATATGCCAGGGAGTCTGCTGCCATCCAGAGGGACCTCAAAAGGCTGCAGAAATGAGCTCAACAAGAATTCAACAAAAAGAAGTGCAAGAACTGGAGAACAATAAATCCAGGCACAGTACATGGTGGGGGTCATCCAGCAGGAAAGCAGCCTGGCATCCTGGTGGACACCAGGTTGAACATGAGCCAGCAGTGTGGCCTTGTGGCAAAGAGGGATCCTAATCTTACAAGAGGGACTGGACCTGTCTTTGAAAAATATGAAAAATTTACATATACTTTTTTAACTGACTGCATCACAAAAGAAATATATGAAAAAGTTTTCTGTGCTGGAAAACATCTTATCTGCATGTAAACTTATGACAGGCCAGGGTAAATATCAAAATTTTTAAACTAGGAAGGCCTCTGAGTTGCATGCTCAGCAAAATGCGTTCATGGAGCTCTTACAGAGCAGTGCTCTGAAATACGCTGTTTTATTTCACAGAATGTGCTGAGTTGCAAGGGACCCAAGGATCATTGAGTCCAGCTTCTGGTACTGCACAGCACCATCCCCAAGAGTCGCACCATGTGCCCAAGGGTATTGTCCAAACGCTTCTTGAACTCTGTCAGGCTGCTGCTGTGACCACTTCCCTGGGGAGCCTGTTCCAGTTCCCAGCCTCCCTCTGGGTGAAGAGCCATTTCCTAATATGCTCCCTGACACAACTTCAGGCTACTTCAGGTCCTGTCACGGGTCACCACAGAGAAGAGACCAGTGCCTATGGGTTTGCTTCCCCTCATCAGGAAGTTGTAGGCTGCAATGAGGTCTACCCTCAGACTCCTCCATGCTGAACAGTCCAAGTGACCTCAGCTGCTCCTCACACCGCTTCTCCTCTAGACTCTGCACCATCTTTGACGCCCTCCTCTGGACGCTCTCTAATAGTTTTAATATTTTTCTGATATTGTGGCATCCAGAACTGCACACAATATTCAAGGTGAGGCCACCCCAGTGCAGAGCAGAGTGGGACAATCCCCTCCCTTGCCCGGCTGGCGATGCTGGGCCTGATGCACCCCAGGACACACTTGGCCCTCGTGGCTGCCAACACTGCTGACTCAGATTCAACTTTCCGTCAACCAGGGCCCTCAGGTCCCTTTCCATGGCACTGCTTTCCATCATCTCATTCCCCAGTCTGTACCATACCTCCAGGGTTGCCCTGTCCCAGGTGCAGAATCTGGCACTTTCCCTTGTTGAACTTCATATGGCAGTTTTTTACTGCTCACATCTAAACACAAATCTCTGTTCTAAAACCAAAGGAAAAAAACCCAACCAAAAAAACTCCACAACATGCAACCCCTGGAATCTGTTTAATAGCTTTTGTTATTTAAATGGTATTATTATTAATTTTCTTGTTAGAGATTCACTTAGTGAAGATTTTATACCCTATTTACTAGGAAGCCATGCATTCACATGGGATTTTAAATTATCTTTCTAAAAATGATTTGCATGATTTTCAGGTATAAAAATAAAACTCAGCAACATACACTAAAATCCTTCTTGGAAAGCCTAATCAGATTCCCACACGGTTATTACACCAAGACCAGAGTAAGTTAGCAGGTTCAGCTTCCAGCTCACCATTCACAAAACAATGGAATACGACTGTAAATAATGTTATTCATGGTTCTCAGGTCTTACTTCTAACAAGAAACCTGACTAATCTGTGTGTCATTCCAGAACAAAGTACCTTGAAGTCAACAGAAAGTAAACACCCTCACAACTTAAGAAAAAGAAAAAACCCAGTAACCTTATGTAGGTAGTCTAGTAAAATTTTTTTTGCATTTTTTAAAACAAACTGTTTCACACTCTAACTGCTGGGAAATTATTGTATTACCTGATGTGAAAATATGAGAAAGCACAATATTAAACAGTGTTATATTAAAAGTCACTCACCCCCTATCTAAACTATTTTATACATGCTCCAAAATTCGTTCTGTGAATACCACCACCTGCTACATGACTGTATAAACTCTAGCTTTCTACTTAATACTTTTTATGACTGTAAAGAAGACAACTCTCAATTCAGTTGACTGGGAATACAGTTAGATATTCAATTATTCAACTAAAATTAAAGCGTTATGTTTATATTCAATTCTCAATCTGTAGACAGAATAGGCAGAAACACTTGCCACAAAAAATCTTCACCACAAACACTGAACATTTCTGAGTATTTAGTAAAAAGAAAAACTGCAGACCACTAACATCACATGCATTTTTACAGCGCATATTGCAGAAGTATACAGATGCTCACGTGCCTCTCAGCTGTGTAGTTACCGTAGTGTTTTGTCATTCTACCAGTAAACATACTTAGAGTGCTGAAGTAAGTAACTCAGGTCTAAGCAGGTAGATGAACGTGACAAATGAAAAACCAAGACTGGTAGACAAATTCTTTAAGTCATATGCAAAAAGACTTCAGTATATCTTTTTCAAAAACTAACATTCAGTACCTTTTTAAATTTTCCTTGTCGCTTTGCTGCAGACTGCCCCTGGGAGTTAGAATAACATACTGTAAGAAAACATGCACACACCACACAGGATGGAGACACCTTCTCTGTACAATTATAGTTATACTTCCAACCTACAGATTTCCAACTTTTAGAGAGTCACATCTGTGATAAAACATGCTCTTAAAGCATGCTCTTTCAGGTTTTAAAATTAACAAACCAATGCATCACTGTATATACAATCCATTACTCCTGCAATATAAGCAAGTGTTGTTAACCACTTAGCTTCAATTAATAAATTACAGAAATTCAGCCTCAGAATTTTAGATTTTTTACTGTTAAGTATCATTGTTCTATTTCATAAATAAATAGACAAATTAGATACATTTTCCCTTACCTTGCATCCACCCACTGACTTAGAGACAACTTTGCTGCCTAGTCCTCCTTTTTTTGTCTCCTGGTACATATCGAGGTTCACTAAAGGCAGCAGAAAGTATCAGATGCTATTTGATACCATCCTTTTTCCATTGAAGTATGACTATAACAGCAATGCTTTAAACTACGACATGAGAAACACCTCAGCTAGAATTAAGTATTCTCTATCACATGTATTTTGACAGGCTGTTATCTACCTATCTCTTGCTTCCTATCCCAGAAACGACTGTACATAGCCAATTAGTCTGGTTTTAAAGTAAAACATGCAAGAATTGAAACCAATAGTTCAAGGAAGTGCACAATTCAGCTAGGGAAACTATATTACACTAGTGTAATGGATTTATCGTGGATTTCATAAAAGCACATTTGCAACCTCTCGGGGATCTCAAACAAATATTAAACTAGGTATTTTAGTGCTCCTAGTTACTGGGTTTTTCCTCACTGATCCATGAATTCTGATACATTCTCACCTGCAGTTACATGCAATCTGCCACAAAAGTACTAGCTACAACCAATTCAGATTGAATTAACTAAACTTTTATGTTCGACAAGATCTAAAGGTACATGCCAACCTACTCACAGAAACTTATTTTCTATGAAGACATACTCTAGTTTTATGTATGATGTTCAGCCACATCTAGTGATATAGAGACATAGATCAACCACCTCTGAGTACTAACAATCACCAGAAATAACTAAAATTTAGTCTCAGGCTTACCACCTGTTTAAAAACAGCTAAGGGAATCTTCTAAACACGGTAGCACCAGATATACAGAAAAGTGACATGGTTACTATAATCACTGTTGCATTATAGAGTCATACATGTTAAAAACATTTTTCACAGGATGCTGTGTTATGAGCAAAAAGATCCTTCAGCTTTTATTTCCTAGCATCACACACACAGATCTTATACCATTCTGTTGAAGCATACAGTCATACTAGTGGTTGACAACATCAGTGTGTAGCAGGTAAGAAAATCTGTTTATGTATTTGAGTCAACAAAATTCCTACTACCTGGTAACAGTAACATGTGTTTAGAAAGCATGTGTTTTTGCTGAAAATTGCATGCATGCAACAAAGAGTATTACAGAACCAACATGCACATAACACTATATGCATGTATTTTTCATTCAAAAATTACATTAAGCTAGGGAGTTACGTAAGGTCAATTTTAAAGGCTCCACACCAAAAAAATAGCAGCTGCTTCTAGAAATAAAAGATTTCAGAGCAAAAGAATCAAAACTCAAAGTTTAGAAAACGCAATTAGATTTGAAATTAGAAGGTGAAAATAATAGAACTACTTAGAAGTTATGCTGACTTTAAAATGAAACAACTGCTTCTAAAATGTATTATGTTACCAAACCTAATGCTCTTTAAAGTACTAAGCCCATACAATACAGCACTTCCTGGCATGCCATTTGCTTGCTAGAAAAAATTTCAGAAAAAAATCCCGTCATCCATTCCATATACTCACAGCTTTCTTTCCAAGTTCTGTTTTAGACAGAGTAAGACTTCCTGCAAGATAGCATCCTGGTCCTGCTCCTTTTGGTATTCTGTTCAAAGAACGTAAGTTCAGTGTTAAAACCAGGTTCACTAAGGTTCCATGGAAACTACAATAAAGCAGCCAAGCAGGGAAAAAGTAACACGAGGAATTACCAAGCCTGGACAGATAGACACTATTAAAGTATCATTTTAGTGAGGTGCAGAGGCAGCTGCTTAGATGCAGATGAGAAAAACAACACTTCATAACTTACTTGTCATCAGGCAGAGATGTAACAAAGAATGGCTGACTGTGTTTTGGTGGTAATGTCAAACTGTTGGATTTCTTCTTCCCTAAGAGAGCAAGGCTATGGTTTTCATAAATATCTAAGCTCAAGGTACTAGACAACCTGTGAGACACAATAAAGGGCAGGTCTTTGATGCGATCCAGCTCACTGTTCTGCTCATGACGAATTTGTAACCGAATAGTGTAATCTCCTTTTTCCAGTTTCACAGAATACTGAAAGAAAGAAGGTCTCATAAATGTCAAGATTAAATATTTCATCATTCATAAAAAAAAAAGCCCAAGCCCCAGAAATAAGACTGTCATGTTCTTGACATACAGCTCTAGTCATTTAAACTATAATAGATTGTTTGGTTTTGGAATCTCCTGAAAACAAGAGTGCTTTCAAGACATGATTGCAGCCAAAATACATTTTGTACTGACTGAAAAAAAATTAAGTTTTCAGATCACAAAACAGGCTGACATAATTTGTTCCTATTTTAATACTGTATTAAGTGTTTAAATAATAATCAGAACTCCTGTTAAGCTTTCAGTTCAAAACCTCTGTAGGTTTGCCTTGGTGCACTTTTCAATTTACTAAGTTGGGTGCTTTGCAGTTTAGATCACAGAATATCTTCTCCTGTCTCAAACACTGTACCAGTTTTCACACCAAGGGACTCAGTATTCCTGTGAGATGCAGTTTAAAGTGCTGACAGAGTCTTTGTCCTGAGCTTGTTACTCAGGAATATGCAGGCAACATCACCTCCATCACTTAAAAAAAACCCCCAAAAAACCAAAATAAGCAAAAACAAAACTAAGAATGCCTCCTAACCCCAAATCACCCAAAGAAAAAATCCCCAGACTCTCAAATTTTTAGTTTTGAAAACATTCTTTCATTTCTATCAAGATAACAGGGCAACACGTGGCTATTTGGAGCAGTAGTATGCTAAGTCTCCTTTCTGATGCTCCTGCAATAATACAGAAGGCAGCCCCAAGTAGAAACAAATAATAACTCAGAAATAGCCTGCTCCCAGAATTTCCCTCTCCTGGGTTAGGGAGTCATGCTTCCTGTTGGTATTTCTTCGTGGACTAAATAATTTTGAATTGCTTTAGAATTGTCCTATAATGTACAACACCAGAGATTTACAGCATGACAGTCCACCAGGTCTAAGTAACAAAGCTCTGTGGTGATGTCTAGATTTCATAGCATCTTAAAAATGCAGGTTAAGAAATAGAAGCTTACACAATGCAATTTCTGAAAATAATTTATAAACTTTAAAGCATGTCTCTTGAAACTATCTTTTGTAACTTCCAGAATGATCAATCTATCAAAATTAACAGTACACTGATGATGTTCAACTGTGATTTCAGATTGGTAAAAAAATAGTTTCAAAACAAAAAAAATATGAAAAATGTTTCCTTAATGACTTTATTCCTTTTCTTTTTTTTTCTTTAATTTCTCCCTACTTACCCCATGGTCCAGACACATAGTCTGTTACAGCAGAAAGACACTCCCACAGGGGGTAGAATACCTACAAGTGCTGTGCAAAAAAGCTCCCTTTCAAAGATGGTAACAGGATACAAAAAAAGCTAAAGTATTAAAAGAGCTGTTTGAAGATACCAACAGCACAGAGGACAGACTTCATGAATACAGAAGCCTCTGCTCTATCAGGACACAAGTCGGACTACAGGAAAAATAATGGATCCTTTCCACCTTGCATAGAAAAGTTCAAGCTATTGTCTTTGTAAAAAACTAAAACAAAAAACAACACACTTTTGAATTCATTTCTTGAGGAACACCAGGGGAAATCCCAAGAAATCAGAAGTTAACAGCTTTTCTTCTTTCTCTTTCTTCGGGAGAGAAAAAAAAAAAATCATGTTCTATTTCATGGACAAACATCTGTCTTTTTTTGCTACAAATACATCACCACTGAAGCTTGTATGTCTTTTTGTGAACATATAAGAATATTATGCATCAGGAAATGTTAAGAGATAACAGGAGGCCTAGGAGGTGAAAAAGAATGAACATTTTCAAAGTCTGCAGCAAACAGAAGGTAAAATAAATACATTATTCTGTACCTGGTGTGGATAGGCATCTCCTGAACCCATTTGCCTTTTGTTCTGGTCAAAAATAATCCAGAGTTGACTATCAAATTCAGATTCATACAACAATTCACAAAGAAGTGGACAGCTTGGAGTTACTTCTCCACTCTTAGGCTATTAAAAGAAAAGAAAAAGCATTTAATCTACTATAGAATAAACCATGTACAATCCTTACATGCATATTCAAAACGATAACTGAACTGTAGCCTGTTTCAAGCAACAGTAGCTTTTAAAGTGGACCAAATCAGAATTTTGACTGTGGAGAGTCTAGAATGTAAATCTAGACCTCCTTTCTGAAAGAAAGCTAGTTAAAATTAAGACCTGGTTTTAGAAAACATGCTGTATTTATTAATAAGTTCTAAAAAAAAATTTAAAAATTACCATAACCCTTACCTGATGGAAATTATAGGTCAAAATCATCTCATACAGTTGACGATTATTTGGTAAAATATCTCTGGAGCCCAAAGGTTTTATTTTTGCACTCACTGGTCTGCAGTTAAACAACAAAAGGTATTCTTGAGAAACATGTATCATCTATCAAAATTTCTCTTGCTTAAGTGGAAGCATGTTCTGAGGTACAACTGAATTCAGCACATGCCATACCATTTCATATACTGTAACTATCCAAGCAGCATAAATTCCTCAGTTAAAATTAGTATCAGTCCAAAAACAAGGTTTAGTGACACTACAGACACTGCCAAAAAAACCCCAAAAAACCAGCCAATGTAGTAAGCATGTCTAAATGCTAAAAATTAAAGGCCATTAAAAGTTTAAGGAAAAAAACCCATCATGTTACATTTCTAGTATCCATGCTGAAATCAGCACTTGTGATTATAAGTGAAGGACTAATGGCACTGCAATTAGAACAATTGATAATTCCTTGTTATAGAAGGTTATATCTTCAGAGAATGTAAGAAGCCTTAGAGATATCTGAGTAATAACACAGAAGAATGTACACTACAGAGTGCCTATGTTCACTCAGACATAATTGGGAAAAGCTATTGTTCAGGGCAGCCAAACATTTTAGACATCAAACATCAAAGAATATAAACAATAATAATATAGGAAAAATCCGAGCTTCAGAAATAAAGAATAGTAGAATCAGGGTGGTCTGGCATCATTTAAGTTTACATTTCATTCATTAAATCAGACAACCTTTAACTACATGATCAGAATTTTTCTCTAAGATTCTGTCAGGTCTTTCACTGCCAAGGGCACAGACAAATCACCCAGTAAGATTTGGGTGCTGGGTCAGACCACATGTCCATTTAACCCAGGTTTCCTAGTCTGGCAGACACTAGATACACTGCTGACAGAAGCCTTAAGAACTGAGTAATACCACACGATAGGTTTCCCTAACATTCACCCTGCCTCCAAGCACTTGAAACAAGAGACAGAATGAAAAGCCATTCAAAATTTTTTCCTCTGTGTTATGATTCATTAAACACATTTTGCGTTCATTCAAGAAACACAATTCATGCCTTAATTTAAATACATAAATATTTCTTCATAGTTAACTTAATTGCAGTTCATTTACTGTCAGATGAGCGCTTTAAATATTACAAGGAGTAAAGAGCATTTCCATTTTTCAAACCAAGAATGAGGCAAAGCTGTATTAAGGGACTGTTTTATTTCCTCACTTAGGGCACATCAAATGGATTATTTCTGAATCTAACGTTAGGTGATACGTTCATTAAACGCCTGGCAACCTCAATTCCAGTTATAAGTACTCAAAAGCCCCAGACAGAGCCCAAGGTCTCCACTGACAGACACAAAAATGGAAAACTTTGGATTATTGAGCACTGTGAAATTTTCTATCCCACATCTGAAAAGTACCACTTAAACCACATGGCATTTCTTTACCTCTCTGAAGTGACCAACTTTAAAAAGTGCTGCATTGTTGAGAAATTTTCCAGCAAAGTTTTCCCTCCAAATCAGCATGTGTCAAACTGACACAGCTTTCCACAAAAAAATTGCAACAGATTCTACAAAAGCACTTTTAATCAAGCAAGAGAGAGAGGATAGTCTTCCCAGGTCTGAATTTGGCAGAATCCCAAGCAGCTACTTAGGGGAAAAAAAACCCAAACAAACAACAACAAACCCTGAAAAAACCAAAACAACAAACAGTAGCACATAACTTCAATAACTCTACAGTTTCTTTCTTTAGATATTAAAGTGCCTTTTACCTCTAAGTTTCTGGAAGCAGTGGAATATTTTGGTAAATTTTTCTTCTTTCAAATTATCTTAAGGGAAGTAATTTGTATTGAAAAAGTCACCATAAAGAAGAGAATGCTGACAAATTAATTGATGCTTCCAAAGCTACTTTGAGTTTGACAGGAGTATTTTTGTAATCCTGAATTTCACTGCAAATGTGTTACTGTTTTAACGCTACATATGAGGAGTTATCCCAGTCTTACAAAACAGTTCCTCAGAAACTCTACCTGAGTGTTTGAACCCAGCTTTTCAGGTTTATGCATGGAGCAATATCTTCGTATTTCAACAGGGACTGAACATCAAACCGCACGATGCCTTCTGAAGCATGCTAGAAGGAGAGTACAGAACAATTATGCTTCTGTGCACTTACAACATCAGATGGGGACCATCTGTTATGACCCTCAAAACCACAACATAAGCTGTAATTATCTATACTTTAACAAGCAATACTGTGTAATTTTCAAAGTGTCACAAGTGCATCTCTATTTTACAACAGCAGATAATACTGGGACTTGCAAAGCTTTAGCAACTGGAACTTATGTTTTATTCATATTTTCTTTTTTATTAATATATTTTTTTCCATTCCTAAGGTAAATACTTTGTACAGAACTATTAAGTCATACTTCAAGCAGGACTGCATTTGTTTGTGCATTTGGGATGATTTCCTTCCAATATGTCATTCAATATATAAAATACAGAATATTAAAACATGTATTTTACGGTGCTTCCTAGGACTATTATTACAGAATAGATCAACTCTGCAAAAGAGAAACAATACTGCATACAAAACGTGGTGATGGGTAAAATAATTAGAAAGCTTTATTTCTATCCCATGACAAAGACACTACTATATAAGCATAATTAAAATTTATTTTATGAAAGTTACTGGTGCTCAAAAAGGAAGGGCAAAACTGTTTGTATTCTCTTATTTTTCACTGTCCAATATTCATTTGGTGTAATCCTACTGGGGCAGCTGCTGTGTACACCATCACTAACAGCTCTTTCTTCTTCTGTCCTACCAGTTCAAAACTCGGTACCTTAACACACTGCACTCACTCTTTCTTCCTCAGTTTACTCAGCTCTTAAGAGTCTGAATACATCCAAATTCACCCATGGGACAGCTATAATTTGCTCTGGCCTCTAGCTGAAAAATAGGCAGGAGCCAAGAGAGATTAGCATGGTGCTGCTTCATGTAGGTACCAGCTCTCAAAGAGCTCTCTCCTGAGGGAGGCAGTGTCAACTCAAGCCAGGCTGCATAGGACAACAAAGAACACAGGACCAAGACAAAGTACTGGAAATATTATACTAACGTTTTAAGCAACTTTTTCAATCCTTTAGTATCACAGAGCATTAGGAATCATGACACTACCCTATCCACTCTACCTTCAATTGCTCTAGATGATGAATCTCAAGCCAATCCCTCCAACTCAACAGAACACTGAACAGAAAATAAATTTTAATGAAATTTTACTCTGAATATGGTATTGAGAGTGCTGTTGTTTTAGCAATGGTAGTCAAGATACTCAAGTTCAAGAACTGTGGTCCCAGCAAAGTTTATTTACATAAAACACTTGGTACTTTAAGCATATTTATATTTTCAGCCTTTTAGCATGTTTTTCTACTGGTGTTGAGTTTAAGTTTTTTCTTTGGGTTTTTTCTCTCCTTCTTTTTTCACTACTGGTTTATAATGAAAAGACATAGAAAAAATGATAAATAATGGTACCTGACATTTCTCTGGGACCGAACTCCTATTCAACAATATTTAAGAGAGAACATGTAAGTCTCACATACAAAAATACTTTTACTGTTTCTAAATACAAGTAAGAAGAAAGAAAAGCTTTTTTTTTTTTTTAAGATACCATAGGATTTCACAATAATTCAATATAATGGAGTCTGAAAAACTTACCATGTTTAGCTGAGGAGCAGCACAAAGTACACCATGGAAAGAAATTGTGTAATTAATGCTAACATCGCTAAGGCTTGCCCACCACCGAGCAACACAAAATTCAATGGTTTTTCCAGCCTGGGTAACAAAAGCACAAAGTTAGACTCCAGCTCCCATCTTCCTCTTCTATCGGCCCCCAGCCTCCCTCAGCCGAAGCCAAAAAAAAAGATCAGAGTACAACTCAAAAAAGTCCTCTTATATCCAGTTTACTCCAATTGTATAGATTTGTACAATACCCAGTAAGACATTATATTTGGTTCAAAAAACACAAGACAACTCCAAGCAAACAGAATGACTGACAAATGCTTCAAAACGAAGAGTGCTGAGGTATACCCTACACAGAAAGGTACTGCTTTTAAATGTTCTGTCTTCCATTCTTACCCTTCAAACTAGGCAGACAGGTTAGTTCATAGATCAGTTTAATGTGTGTCACCTAAAAACATGTATTAGAAAAAGAGATCTCCCTCTGCCTAAGTAAGATGACACAAAACTTGAGAGATTTGAGATGGTTTTGGTTTTGTCAGGTTGGTGGCATTTTCTGGGTTTTTCTTGTTTCAGTTTTAAAATAATATGATGAAATTCATAATGTGTCAATGGGACCACAATAGCTTAAGGCACCCCACCTGACATTTCCACAGAAGGTAAGGGACTGAATTGCACAGAAATTATAACTGCTCTTAGGCATTAGAGCTATACAACTAACCTGAGCAAAGCCAGAAACAACTTGTGAAGGAGGCTCTGTTGTCCACACCCCTGAGCTGTTAGCTCATTCCCTGCTTGTTTTGGACTCTTGAGCTAGCATTAACCAAGCTAAGACTGCTGTACCTAGGATGTATGAATGTGAGCCAGGCAGTTACATCCCAGCTTCAAGATGACATTCCAGATTAACGCATTAACCACTAAAGGCAAGATATGCTGGACTATGCAACAAGTCATAGCTCCTACTTGAAAAGGAAACAAACCACTTTGTATAGAAAAGTACAAAGAAATTGAAGAGATTAACAGGTATTATGTCACTAAAGAGCTCAGAAACACTAGCAAGCTATTAGAGATGTTTTCAAAACTGAAAATCAGATGTGTTCACTGCTGTAATACACAATGTCTTGGGTTTGGGGTTTTTCTTAGGAAAAAAAATCACAAGTAAGTTACGTTATACTGCACTGATACATCACTTTATTTACCCCACCCTAAGGTAACTTACTAAGACAGGAAATGCTTCAGTCACTGAGCCTTTTTCTGGTAAGGATGAAAACTTGTAGAACTCATGACTTCTGTATGCTTTTTGTTTCACAAGCTGAACAGCATGAAGCACAAACTTGGCGGTCACATCAGCTGAACATGAACACACTGTCACTTCTAGATTAAGGAAAAAGAAATTTAGCCTGAAGACACAAGAATTTTAGAAGAAAAGCAGAGAGTCACCAGAGAAACACTACTTTCACAAATCATTTGTAAGTTAAGAAGTTATGCAGTACCCCAAGCGGCTCCATATGAGAAAAATGCTCACATATCAGTTAACTTCAAAAGCCTTTTCAGGTTAAAAGAAAACCAGGTAAGTTCAGAGAATGGTTAAAGATAAATACATCTCAATTAAGCGGTCAAAATCAATCAGACAGTACAGTTGTATCGTATATAGGACACACTGTTGAATTCCAAAGTAAGAGTCTTATCACTAACTTCAGTTTAAATGAAAGATTTTTGAAAGGTTTATTGTTTAGCAATCTCACAAAGAAAGGTAAGGGGAAAAAAAACCCTTTTTTTTCTTCTTGAAAAATTATGAGCTTTTTACCCATTGTGAAAGCCCCATTTTCTTCAGTTATGATTTCTTTCAACACTACATCCATACACCTTAAAAACTAGATAAGCCTCAGACAGTAATATTTTTCCATAACATGGGGCATTCCTCCAAGTATACACAATCACTTCAGATTGTTATGGGCTGATTTCTTTAAGACTTAGAATCAAGATCCTGCCATACCAAAAACTGAAATAACTCAAAATCACTCCTCTAAGAGCTTAAAAAGGAAACAAATATTTACATATTCATGGGCCAAAACCTTCAGTATTTATTCAGGCAGAAACCAAAAATATTTAAATACAACTTTGTCAAGTCTTATAGATGCAAGTTTTTATTTGGTTAATGTGGTTATTTTGCTTACCAGCCCATGTAGCTCCCTGCGGAACATCAATGAAGTGCCTTCGGATCTGACCAGGTTTAAAATGAACATCTGTGTATGTCAGGTCATAGCTTGATGATTCATCTACTCTGTAAGTCAAAAGGAAAACAAAACTGTAGTCAAACAAGCTGTAAAGCCAATTTTTGAAGCATTTTTAAATGCAAAAATACTCTAAAAATCTAAAAATGAGGATATTTAGTCCTCAAGGCCAATTATTTTAATCCTACTAGTACAGAGTCTGACACCACAATGTATCCAAAAGATTTAAAATGTCAGCTCCACCACACTATGTAAACACCTTCCCCACCTGCCTGAAGTTACACTGCTTAAACAGAACTATCAAGCAATCCTCGTTTTCAGTGGACCTGCTTTTCCTGGTGGCGTGAACTGCCACTGAAGTGAGCTAAAGTATGGAAGTAACAGTATTTCCATGAATGAGTTAGGGAAGTTACTTTTCCTTTCCCCCTCAGAACAGACTGTCCACTAAACAGGTTTAATAAAATACTCTCCTTCCCTATCAACATCACTTAAGCCTTATGTGTAAATCAATAATGGGCGCAATACCAACTCTAAACTCACTGTATAAAAGCTTATCCTGATGTACAATGGCCAAATAATGCCCTGTGTGCTCTAGTACACCGGGTAAAAACGAAAAACCAAACTCCAGCTGACCTACACATATGAAGAGTACATTGACTGATACTTTGGTCAACAAGCCAGAAGGCATCTGTCTGCTGATGGACCAGGAAGCTGCTGCCACTGTGGCTAAGCCCACCAGAACACACTGCTGTCATGAACAAAACTATAAAAACCATCACAGTTGCATAAGTGTGCCGTAAGAATCTTTTCAGGTGTTTGTAGGAAGTTCAGGAACTCT
>VYZT01060217.1:3260-27883 GCA_013400735.1 Pomatostomus ruficeps | reverse complement strand
AAAAAGGAGGTCATAAATAATAGAGTCAAATTGTATCACCACATGTATTTTTGCAACATTTTCAAAATAAAAAGAGTATGTGGAGGCTGAAAACAGCACAATCTCCCACAAAAATGATTTTCACTGTAGTCGCATGTGAATACATGAACTGTCAAATACAAAGAACAAGGGTAACTTTTCAGGGAGAAGCAGGCTAGTAAAATGCCTATTAAATGGTGTAATAACACAACTGTACAAACCATAATATTTATACAAATTCTAAATACTTGAGAAGTAAAAGGATAATGGAATTATAAACATATTTTCTTGATATTGTATAATTTCAGATGTTCTCTCTTGGCTAGAAATTATGTAAAACAAAATATTTAGAGATATTTTTGTTTAAAAATATTTTTAAACCTTCTTCTATAAATGCATGAAAAACATGACACTTTTGAAACAGATGAGATCGTTAATAACATTTACACCACCCTTGGGAAAGTAAACAAAATATACTTGCTCATTCAGAAATCACAGAAATGGAGACACACCATTTCTTAAATACAGGACAAAAGCTAAATTTTCACCCAATTTCTCATAACTAAAATTTTCAATCATCCGTGAGAAAAAAATACAGAGAATTAGGCGACATTCTGTCCAAAGTGAGGTTTAGATTTGCTAAGATGAAAGTTAAAGAGGGAATGTGTTGGAAGGCTATGTCAGAAAACTGGAAAACAAATAAAAGACAGGTAAAAAAATACCATAAATATTAGAAAAGGTAAAATTAAAAAAAACCAAAAACAAAAACAAAAAAAGAGACAAGGTAATGAATTCTGAAAACACCACAATGCATAGGCTAAACTATGACATAATGTGCAAAAAAAAGTAAAATTCTGTAAACTATGAGTAATTCAGGTATTAATTATTAAAATTTTTTTTTCTTAAAGGAGCTAATGCTTTACTCTTCTCTACAGTAATGTCAAATTTTGCATGTAATAGTGAAGAATTTGGTGAGCACAATTTAAGCTGTTGAAAGAAACTGTGAGTATTTACTGAGAGGCTGAGGAGGGACTTTTCATCAAGACCTGTAGTTGATAAGGTAGAGTAATGGGTACAAATTAAAAGAGGGGAAGTTTAGATCAGATATTAGGAAGAAATTCTTCCCTGTGAGGGTGGTGAGGCCCTGGCACAGGGTGCTCAGAGAAGCTGTGGCTGCCCCATCCCTGGAAGTGTTCAAGGTCAGCTTGGATGGGGTTTGAGCAACATGGGACAGTGGAAGGTGTCCCTGCCTATGGCAGGGGATCAGGACAAGAGGGTCTTTAAGTTCTCTTCCAACTCTATAGCATTCTATGATTCTATTCTGACTTGCTGAAGAATGAGGAACGTGTTCACCTCTAAAATTTTGTATAGAAATCTGCCTACAAAAGTATTGAAGCACTGCATCTGCCTGCAATGCTGGAGCCTGGTTGCAGCAATCTGAGACAGGACAATTTCTGGACAATTTCTGGACAATTTCCCTTCCTGAATGTGACTTTGTTGCCATTAAAGCTGCATCTGCAGTACAGCTGGATAGGAACACATACCCAGTGACCCCTACAGAACTGCCCTCGCTCTGGTGTTGACACCCCCACTTCCAAACCACAGCAAGGAATTCCAAAGGTTCACTGAAATCTCCCTGACAAGATTAGCTACGAGTGTTTCCAGTGTTTTTCGTTGCTAAGCTCGACGTTATATGGCATAGAATATATTCCTCTGGCCTGGCTTTGTCCCAGCCTAATATCTTGCTCACTTTGGGGGTCAGAATTGGAAACAGAGAAAACCTTGGCACTGCTCAGCCACAGCCAAAATATGAGAGAGTTGTTTCAGACACAAATACAAAACACAGTGTTATACAGGCTGCTATGAAGAAAATTAACTCCACCCCAGCTGGACCCAGTACAACAGATAAAAAGACTATTACTTAATCTAATGGTGTACTTTAGTGAGTAAATAAATATTAATCAAATAGATATGATAACCACTACATCTATTTCAATGATATGAAGCTTTCACATTGGTGACAGTTGGTAGCACCAAGTAACGAGGTAAAAAGAGGAAAAAAAGAAAAGGTAAAGGTGATTTTTCCAATACTTACCACTATTTAGGTAATAGGGAATATTAACCTCCTGGGGAGAAAACTCTTAACTAACAGGTCAATTCTGAAAAGTTGCAAGAAGATATGAGTCCCTGCATCCACAAATCTCACAGACCAATGTTGTTAAAAATCACACTCCTTGCTTGATCTACCACCCTTTTGAAAACAATATATTCAATATCAGGAGGCAGTCACTGTGTTTATTGTTGAATCTTATTCTCTGCACATTGTTCCTATTTTAACTCAGACAAATAAAACATAGTTTTCTTTTTCCATGTTAAAAAACACGATTTTTGGCTCTCAGTGGTCAGGTTTTATACTACTGCATGAACCACTGGGATTTCTGCTTTGTGTTACAGTATTTGCACCGACCATCTCTTCTGTTTAACTTTCACAGTGATGCTCCACTGTGCATTGAAGTCAATATTACAAATTTTAAACAAGCATTAGACTGTAGCATATCCCCTGGGTTCACTGAACAACATACCAGTAGTGATGATTTTGGGACCTGCTGGACACCTTAAGATGTATCTTTCTAAAAACTCTCTTTTATGAGGAGTGGTTAATGTATACAGATTTTATGCTGCTGGTACATCAAAGGAACATTTGCAAGAACTTCTGAAAGTTTCTGAATTACTGGAAGGTGTCCCTGATCACAGCAGGGGGGTTGGAACTAGATGATCTGTAAGGGCCCTTCCAACCCAGGCCATTCTGATTCTGTGATGATGTTCAATAGAATATTAGTCAGTATGTCACTGTAAGTGGGAAATGCCTTGTTTCCAGTTGTATGACATCCTTCTAGTGGTAAAGTGCACATTTAGGCAAAGCCCATATGATCTGTATCCCCGGGAGATTTCTGAGTCACACAACCCTTTATGCTTTCTAAGCACTTTCTGGGTTCTCTAAAGGAGACACTTTTTGCCACTAAACTATATCAGATTAAAATTGTGCTTCTTGAGCTGGCTCAGCTAAGCCAGACATGACGGAAGAGAGGTTAGAGAACATTGACCCTTCGCTCCATGCCACTGAACTGCTCACAGAACACAGCATGTGGCCTCCTCATGCTGCCTAACAACATCCAAGCAAATCCAGGCAAGCAATTCAGGGGATTGTGGTGCTGATGAAGAGATGCACAAGTTAAGTAGAATGGATAAGGGACACAAATTCAGGACCTATACTCAGGCTCAATTCAGTGGGCTATGTGTGGAATCAGAGTCTGGCAGCTCTGCAAACACCCTGAGTCATTTGCTGTTTCCTTGACCTTAGACGTCATGATAGGTAAAGTGACTGAACTAATTATGGATTTTGTCTACAATTTTAAAGAGGGTTCTTAAGCTAAGAACTGAAGCTTTCTCTTCTTGGAAAAGGGGGTTTTGGAAAGAGTCGGTCTTTCCTGCTTTGGAGTCAATACAAAATTCTAGCTAAATGAAAAGTTGAGGAAAAAAACCCTTTCTTTTTTTTTTTATTTTTTTCCCTTCTCTGTGTTAATCTCATCCAGGCTTGGCTTTTTGCCTGGACATTTCCTAGTGTCCAATCGGAAACATCAAGGAGGCTGATGCATCAACTTTCACTATCTGCAAAACTAAGAAGGAAAAAAAGAAAAGGAACCAAATTCATGGCACAAAGAGTCTAAAGCGAGAGTGTAGGGAAAAAGTTCCAAATGCCGTTACCTGCTGTCAGAAATGGATCTTTAATGACAGATAAAAGCTGATCATGTCCCTAAAGTAAAATAAACTAGAGGATGACAGCAGAAGATATTCATAGGGAGTGAAAGGAAAGTGTTTTGCTTTGGAATCAGGCCATAAGGAAAAGTACAGCTAAGGATAATTCATTTTACAATCTTCCCCAGGCTGTATTAGTCCTCTTGCAATTTTGGAGAATAATAGAACTAAAATGTTCTTTTCTGGAGCTGTGAGTTCAGCTTCATTAGGTCTTTCTTCCATATGTTGTCATTTAGACAGCAGGGAGATATGTCCCTTTCATCACCCGAAATGGACAGATACAGATCATTAAGTTGTCTGTTCTAATATCTGGGAGGATCAGCTACACTTAGGGATGTAGTGCATATTTCTCCAGAAACAGCCCACCACTTTTCTAGGAATTATGTTAACTAACTCTTACAAATCCAGCTGGTCATAGTTGGAAGTTGTTGTTAACAGGCCTGATCCAAAGCCCATTCGAACTGGGAGACTCTCACTGACATCACCACTGCAGCCATCACTGGTTGTAGAGCAAGCCCCAGGACATCACAGAACAGTGACTATATTAAAAAAAAAAAAAAAAAAATCATACTTGCATTTTAATCTTACTGCACTACATATTTATAGTGGTTAAGTAAAATAGAAATTCAATGTGAATATCTTGGAGTTCAGTAGTATTTCTAATCGATATTCAAATGCATCTTTTAAAACATATGTTTAATTAAGGAACAATGTTTAAAAGTAATTTTCTAACAAACTGTAATGCATATCATTCAGTTATTGCATTTATAAAAGTATCAGCTTAGTTTTAAACTCATCTAAACATATAAAAAGAAGCTAAACCACATAAAAAATCTCCACATTATTTCCACTAATAACTCTATTTTAAAACCAGTGAAGTTTAGCCCCACATTTTAACAAGTGTTTAGGTGAGATGAGATGGTGATCAACTTGAGAATAGTTTTAAAATAACTTGCATGTTCATGAATATTAAACAAATTAATTGTTGAGGGAAACATATTGCGGCAGCAGTTGGAAAACCAACAAGAGAAAATTAAACCTGATTCATAATTTTCACTTTGACTCAGTAAAGCATGGAAACACATGCTTAAAGCTGACACAGAGCTGGTAAGTCAAGTCAGCCTCGACGTGAAGTAGAAAATATTCCCTCTGAGGAATGTCTGCTGAGCCAGAGAGATTATCCAAGGGTAGAAAACGAGTTAGAGCATGAAAAACACACTTTTAAGGGAAGATGTGCCAATAAAACCAGCAAAGGAGCAAGTGTTATTTCTTTATAGAACTTTCAGCCATGTTTATATGGCTGGAGAAGGGGATATTGCAAGAGTGGGTCAAGGCCTTAGCTCAAAGTGTGGGTGAAAAAATCCTGGTTGGAGAGCCCTTAAACACATCGTATTAAATACATTGTTTTCAGCTAACTGGTTCTGAGGAAATTTTACATAAAAGCCCCCAAACATCTCTCTAAATTAATCTTAAAATACTACTGTTAAAAAACTTTAGGAGGACTTTCACTATGAAATATATTTAGGAGAAAGAAAGATGGAAGGGCTGGCCAAGAACCCCAAATCTACAAGTGCAGGTTCAATTCCCAGGCCAAATGTCTGAAAAACAACAGAAAAAAATACTCCAACTACTTGCAAGCATCCCAAATAACACAGAGATATTACGAAAACAGAGAAGTTAGAACAATGACCTTTTAAAAAACAATTATCTCAGAACAATGTCATTCAAATTTTTTCCCTAGGAAAGGAAGAGAGCAGGTTTAGGCTAGATGCTGGAAAAAAATCTTCCCTATGAGAGGCGTGAGGCACTGAAACAGATTCCTCAGAGTAGCTGTGGCTGGCCCATCCCTGGAAGTGTTCAAGGCCAGGCTAGATGGGGCTCTGAGCAGTGAAAAGTGTCCCTGGCCATGGCAGGGGGGTGGAACGAGATGATCTTTAAGGTCCTTTCCAACCCAAACCATTCCAGAATTATATGATAGCAAAGGTTTTATATTGGCTCAGTCAGATGTTTTAACTTAGGTAGACATCTGATTCTGTTTTATGTGCAAATTTATCATAATGAAGCTTTGCAAAGGGAATGGAAAGCTTTTGAAAACCTATTCTCAGAAAGCTGCAATCAGTGGTTTGGTACCTGGAAGGAAGCCTGTGAAAGGGTTTCATAAGAATTATATTTAAGCAGAAACAACTGCTTAACAACATTATTTCTATGTAAACAGAGTTGTATATATGCAAATTAAAAACATACACATTTTATTCCTTGGCAGTTTCTGATTAGCTTCAAATACAAAGATTTCTGCTATTGAGTTAGTCTTTATTGTCTTTGTCCAGTAATAAAAAGATTTTTGCTATTGATTTGAGTTAGTCTTGTGCTTTGTTCAATAACAAAAAGATTATGATCTCAAAAAGCAGAATATCTTACTGTAATCAGATTAATGGCAAGTGCTCATTTGGGGTTGAAAACATGTGAGACAGTGAATGAGACATGAAGAAAGTGAACTCACCTTTATTGAAAATGTAGTGTTTTTAGGTTACAAAAGAAAAATGTACTTCCCTCTATTTTGCAGTGATATCTCATCTTGCATAGAAGTATTTTACAGATTTCTGGGGAAAAAAACAACCAAAAAACACATGCAAAAATCAAACCAACAAAAACTAAAACAAAACAACCTTCCCCCAAAGAAAAAGAAAGGATTTTCATTATTCATATTCGAACCACACCTTGAAAGTTTCAGTACCATCTGTTGTGCTGGGAGTACAGTTCTAGGCACTGCTTTTATATTCCAGGATCTGAAGGCAAACCAAGGCTTCCCTCTGTGAAGGATCGATCTGCCCACCGGAGGGCAGTGCTGCTCTTTCCAAAGCCCGCGTTTTCCCTCCTTTATTTGGAAGGGAGAAAAGGACGAGCATTAGAAGCCTGGGTTTCAGGGTGCATCTCTGCAAAGCACAGCTGTACTGCTGCTCTTAGTGTTGCACTGGGAGCTTAAGATAGGGAAAACACAGAGACACGTTCCCAAAGTTATGTTCTGGATGGAGTTAACTCACCAGTGAAACCATGTACACAGGAAAGCTTTGTGTTGATGCTTCCACAATTTAGAGTTTCACCCTGATTTGACAATACTCTGCCTATGCAGCTTTGATGGAAATAACTGATCTTAGTCTGAGTTACATAAAAAGAAAGAATTTAACAATAAACTCTATTTCTGAAAATGACAGCCTTGATTTCCTGCTCCAGAGAGACATTTTTGCTGATTAATTATTATGGTTGCAGTTATGAAATTTTAGAAAACCACTGCAAACAGCCTTTGTTTCTGAGAAAAACTGCAGTTACCAGAAATTGTTCTGCTTATTCTTCAAGAATTACATTTTGGTCTCTGAGCAATTACCAAAATAATTTCGTTCTTTCATTCGCTTGGAAACTGATGATCACACAGACTATGCTAAAACAATTCTGCCTCTTGATAAAAGGACTGTCTCTTCCTAAAAAGATCAGGAAAAGCAGTGCATTCCAGATGGCTACATGAACTCCTTAGGCATGGATCTTTTAGCAACACACATATTTATGTATCTGCAAGAGTAATTTTTTATTCAAATCCTTGAAAACAAAGTAGCATACCAACAAAAATTAGTTCATATTGTTTTTGTTGAAAACTTTCAGTTTAAGAAAGATAAAAAAGGAGAAAAAGCTGTTGAGGTTTTTTATTCAGAAAAATAGAGATCCTTTTTTATTGGCATTTGTTCTCACCCTCAGTACTGCACTCATTAACATGAGACAAGCATTTTTTTGGTTCTGCTTTACCAGTACCTATGTAAATATTGCTGTTTAATCAACTTCACATGTGTGAATGGGCTACAATGGATTATAGTGACAAGGATTTCAGCACTGAAAAATAAAGCTTCAAAATTTTTTCTTTATGGAAACCTTGTTTACAAAACTCAGAAATATCCAACAAGGATTTCAAAGGTGGTGCATCTCCAGCATGGTGGTGATTTTATGCACAATTTAGAGTAATCTTATCTACAGGATTTTTAACAAAGTCCATCCAAGCTCAACAACAGCTGTAGATGGGAAATAAGACTGAATATGCCAAAGGGGATTTATGTGTGGATCATTATTTCTAGGCAGAAGAGAATGATAGCTGTCCTGGGGAAAGAATTATGGTCCTGAAACTCTCATCCAGTTACATGGGTTTCAAAAAAGATCTTAATTACAAGAATGAGGATGACCTGTTGCTGAAATGATAGTCCTATTTAGTTAGTTTCTCTAGTTTAATTGCCAAATTAGATTGCTTCTTGAAAAACCGTTTCTAAGGAACATTTTCTCAAATAAACATCAGCGAATCCAGTTTTACTCTGATGACATCTGTTTGTCTCTTGTTTTCCACTCACTCTTAATCATATCACCATTTTTTAAAGGATACTGAATCTGTGACTTCCCTTAGGGATAACTGAAAGGGTTCCTCTAGATTTAGTGACTCTGTATTGGCACTACTGGCACTTCTCACAACTTCAGAAATAGATCTGATCTGATATTAAATTAGGACAACTTTTGCATGGTAATGACTGGGCTCAAAATTCAACTTGGTGCATCTCCCAGAAGTTTTATATTGTCACCTTCCAGTTCCCTCTCCATATCCCCAGCTCACTTCTAGTAAGATCACCGTGTCTTCAAATTCACTGATTTTTTAGCTCCACAACAAATTCCATTTGGATATTTTCATAATACTGGGCCATAGTCAGAACCAATGAGGAGAAAGATAGTTCATAAAGAATTAATCTATTTAATTTTCTTACTGCTAAAGGGTTTTAAGCTGTCAGACTGCAAATAATCAGCAAATAAGGAAACTCAGCTCACTTCTCTTAACCCTTGAACAAGAAGTACAGAGAGCTAAATAGCCACAAATCACCTGCAAAATGACCTTGATGTCTCAGATGCTGTTGACAAGGTCAACAAGTGCATTTGAAGAAAAACAAGAGGCAAAATAACTGCCAGCTTACAAAGAACATATCTGTAACTAATGTATCTACTTGCACCTTTTTCTAACTCTTCATCTAAATTAGAGTTTAATATTTCTTGCAGTGGAGGCTGGTGGAATTTGCTGTTATAGCTGTAGGTTCCACGTGTAAACTCTTCTAAAGCTTCGTATGTACTCATCTTCCCATCTTCATCACTTATTGTGAATGTTGTGCTAGGCCTTGATTTTGCCTCAGAGTTTGCTGTGACTTAAAAATAGATGCGTAAATGAGTTTTGCTTACTGCCTTGCACAGAGCTTCAGTATGAATAGCACTGAACACCATTAAAAATAAAGTGATGGGTGGAGGGGATTACACATTAAACATGGAGCCAAGAATTTCTTGTTAGCCTAATAAAAATCTTAACATAAATGCAAATGAAGCAGTGGTTACTGCAGTTATAAAACACTAACACACAGTTCAAACTAGTAAATAAAAAAGCTCACTGACTATAAAAACTTAAGAGCTGTACAGGAAGACTTAGAAGTTATTTGTGCCTCTAACATTATTCTCACCTTTTCTATGATTGCTACAGCCAATTGTGACAATTTCGAACCAGAGTTCTAGAGCGGCACCAGCATCCCAGAGACTTCTCAGGAGAAGGATGCTGATGGTGGATTTTCTTTTGCCTCACCTGCTGCCTTTCCCCTGCTCCCAGAGAAAGGGTGAAAGCTGCCCTACAGCCCCCCAGTATTGCCCAGGAGCTGCCTGGGGCTGTGTCCCCTTCCCTGGTGGTACTTCCAGAACTGGAGCTCAGACAGGCTGGGCAGCAGCAACCCAGCTCAGCCTCTCTGAGGCCGAGGGCACTGCATGGACAGAGCAGTGCAAACAGCACCCAGAAGAAAAACATATTTTTGATAGTTCTAAGCAGGTTACCTGAGGCTGTCCTAAGAATTTTCTGTGCCTCAGTAAGAAAACAGTGTGTTCCATAGATAAATGATGTCTATTTTAGTTACTGGGGTAATGATTAGAATACCAGCTCACTCTGATGTTTTCTAGAAACTAGAAGAAAAACTGAAGATGCACTGAAGACACCTGAATTTATATTGGAAAGTTGATTTTTGCTAAAGTTAATAGCTCAAAGTAGAATGAAAAAAAATTCATATCCTTTAACCACACTGTAACTTTTGTAAAGCAGCAAGAACAGCTTCCACAATCAGCTTACTCCTGACTAAGTGGATCCAGAAGATGTACATATGGAAAATGATGTTATATTACCTTTTTGAAGAATATAATAAAACTCTCTTCAGGAGAGAAGATTTAGGACATAGAGTCAATAATGAATCTAGAAAAAATAAACTAATTTAAATTGAAAAAAATGAATATTAATTTTCATGTCTCTTATTTAAATTGGGAAAACATTTTCTCCCTTTTCCTTTTTTTTCTCCCACCAAAACCATCCCATGAAGAAATCCAAGTAATTCATGAAGGAATCCTTCTCTGATAGGGAGATCACTTACTGGGCTACCATTAACTATGCAAAAAATATTTACCTTGATCATCCTGTGCCAGATGCAGGAAAAAATATCAATCTTTTGTCCATATAAATGCAAACAGGTACAAACTCTAATAAATATTACTTTCTGAGTCTTCCAAATGCAGTCAAGGACTACGAAAGATGGACTTTTCTTATAGAGATAAGTAATCAGTCCATGAAGAAAATGCATGTTGGCATTGCCCGTGGCAGCAGACACCTGCAGCTCCTCTCACAGAAGTTCTGAGCAGTCATCCACCAGCTGTCATTCCAGCTTTCCTGGGTCAGAATTTCCTGGGCCAGTCTTGATATCTCAGTTACAGAATAGTGAATTTGAATGTCTTTGACTTGAAGAGGGAGGTGACTATGTTTTATTCCTATAGACACTTCCAAAGCAGTTGAGGCTAATACATACCATGAAGGCCTTCCGACATTGTCTAGAGACGAAGAGAATGTCCTCCTGAATTCTTCTTTGAATAGAGATGATATTATGACACCCAACAGTCAATGTGGCTATTCTGTAAGTTTTAAATTAATTTTATTTTGTTTCAATCCACAGGCACAGAAAATGGAATGATGTAAGCTAAAATACTTTTCCTACTGAACTTTGGAAAGTGTGCTACTTAAACTGAAGAACTACTGGAAGACTAAAAGTGTTTGTCTATCACTGCAATAAAACCGGGAATGTTATCTCAGGCACTCAGAAGGAATGATCAAGCTGCCTTTTGATTTTCTCCTCTAAAGACCATTAACAACACAAAATTCATGTGATGTGACAAAGTTTACAAAAAGCAACCTACATTTTTCATGCAAAATCCTGGAGGATAAGATACACCTGCTGAGCAACACCCTCACTAGCTCTCTGAAAAGCCGAAGGTTGATAGACATTTCCACAATAATTACAAATTGAGCATAGTCTATCCATTAACAGAATTTCCGCTATATTTCCCCAGTTTCCCCACAAATTCTTTCTGTAGAGTGTAAATAGAAACGCACTAATGGTGTAAAGTCTGATGGATTTTTTTGGATAGTGATTCTTTAGAGGCTCCTTGGTATGCAGAGCACTCAAGTTAGCACACAGGTGTTTGAATAGTCTGGTGATCTTCAGTGCCAGTTGCATCTACGTTCACGGAAATTGGGTCTCATCAAACTAATTGGCTATATTTCTTTGCTGAGATGTCCAGGTGGATGGATAATAGTAGCAACATGGAAGACAGGCTTTAGTGTTTCTGAACAGAATGAACAAAATTTAGGTTTATACAGAATTATTTAGGTTTGTGTTAAATGTGTACATATATCTATCTAAGTGGTGGATTTCAAAGACATTTTAAGCTAGCATTTTTGGAAATATTCCAGTTTTACAGGATTTTATCATCCTTCCCTCCCTATCACTCTGCTAATGCCAGTGAGAGAGGAGAAGACGAAAAAATGCTCTTTACCAACTGTCTAAAAATGCAGCAAAGACACAGTCACTAATGCGATACAAGAGGAAACTTCTTTATCTTTGCAAATTCTCTGGGTATTGTGATGTTCAGTAATCACTTAAAAAAATTTACTTTAAATTAAGGGTTCTGGACCATTGCATGACCTTTGAGGAAGACAGACAAACAAAAACCTGATTCGATATTATCAAACTTCAGTGAACATTATTCTCTTTCTCCATGCTACTACAGAAAAACACAAGGGTATTGGATCAGACATCAAAAATGTGCAATAGTGAAGAGAAAATAATCAAGCAGGTTCCATCCCTGTAGTATAGAAACTAAATATGTTTATTGGGAATGAACTGTCTGATTTGATATGACTTCTGTAGGAGGTCAATCCTATCTTCACAGTGTAATGAGGTTTTCAGCATGACAAGATCTTGAACTAAGGTTTCCACTTATTTTTAGTTTTCACCAAAGACTTTTACTACCATTGTTTCCATTAAAATTCAGATGATTTCCCCAAAGAAATATGGACTTTCTTTTTTTTTTTTTTTTTTTTGAAAAACAATCATTTCCTTAGCTTAGTCTGTTTTCCTGACTGACTGGTTTTGCTCCTTACATAACTCAGGCATTGCTTTGCATCAGGCTGCTTTCAAAACCAACCTGTGAAAACTGCAGGTTCTCTGTTTGCAGGACCTGGGCTGTTGAAACACCTCATGGCTGCATAACTCTGCTGTTGGTTCAACTCCTGCTCCAGGTTTGGCCTGACACCCTCCTCATGCTTAGACCTGATGGATGCTCTGGTCAAAGCCAGAACAACATGTTATTGGGATGCAATGCATGGGAAGGAGCAGAGGCCACTCTGGCCATTATCATCCTCAGCTCACCCTCTACTGAGGGTATCACCTCCTGCCCTCTTGTATAGCAATTGTCTTTCTTCAGAATCCAGTAAGTAATGGATGTGCACAGACCAAAGTTCCGAGATGGAAGGTATAAATACATTGGCTTACCTCAAGCTTAGTCTTAGGCTGTGCCAGAGGAGATTCAGGTTGGACACAAGGAAGAATTTCTTCACTGAAAGGGTTGTTAAGCATGGAAATGGGCTGCCCAGGGTAGTGGAGTCACAGTTCCCTGAAGGTGTTTAAGAAACTACTGAACATGGTACTTGGTACTGGGGTCTGGTTGCCAAGGTGGTGATCAGTCAAAGGTCAGACTCGGTGATCTCAGAGGCCTTTTTGAACCATAATGATTGCCTGATTCTTTGAAAAAAGCTTTTGAAGCAGATCCAGCAGCAGCTGGACTGCCCAGGCTTTTGTGCCTCCCAGAGTGATGCAGGGGAGAAAGATGAAGAATGAGTGCTCTCACCATTGTCTAGGGAACTATTTTGCTCATAGACATGTGAATCTGTACAAAGGGAATTGAGGCAATATTTGTCTTATTTGGTTTTATTTTTGCTAATGAGTTCATAAAATAAAGCTTAATTTACAGAGACCATTGTTCTCTAAATTTGAGATATTCAAATGGACTGTGACAATAATGTTCACTGAAAGAGGACCTCACATTCCTCTGGTGCATGCATGGCATTGTGATTAGGACAAATAATACTATGAATGTTCATATTGACTTAATTATTAGTTATCATTGCTAGCCATGGGGTCAGTAAAGTTGTTAATGATTGCTGCATTCATAGACCAGGTGGAAAAGCAAGATAAGGAACCCTAGGAACAGCTGCATCCAGGCTGGTATTGCACCAATTTGAGCAAAGGTTGTCATATCATGTTATAAAAGTCTTAGATGGTTCCCAAGCAACCTGTTAAACATGCTTATAATGCACTGTGCTCTGTACTGCCTGTAGAGTAAATAAATCTGTCCTTGGCCTAGAGGACTTTTTTGGGTTTTTTTACTTTTCCTGCTCATTTACTCAGATTTAAAGCCTGTGAACAAACGTGGCAATCCCTTGCAACCTTAGACCATCCCCCAGCAGTCCCTGCCTTCAGAAAATTCAAAGGGCTCATCTCCCCTGTCAGGTTTGGGAAGGTCAGTTTTGAAGATTAAGTCTCAAATGAGACCTTCCAAAAGTGATCAGTGCTTCTGTTCCTTAATGCCGTGACCTGTCCTGAAAAAGAGATCTCAGCAAATCATACCTCCTTCACCATTTACAATCTGTTTCCAGTCAAGACCAGCAGCTCAGAGTGAATTTGATATTTTTAGGCCAGGTTTGAGATATGTATTATTTACAGATATCTTAGGCAAGAATTTCTAAAGCAGCCAAATTTAAAAATAATGTTGGAGCTCTCCCCCCGTACACAGATTACTAATGGGATTTCAGAAAGGAGCATGACCTCTCATCACATCAATATTTGATCAGGCAATAAGTGTGACTTGCTTAGAAACTCAAAGGTGGCAGAACTCTCAGTGTTTATGTTCTGGATGTTAAAATGATAGCAAGACATTTTAGTGTGTACTGGTGACACAGTAGAAGCTGTGTTGTTCTCTTAGCCCCAATACAAACTTCATAGAGTGACCTGGGTTGCATAGGACTTTAAAGATCATCCAGTTCCAGCCCACCTTCTACTAGATCATGGTTCTAGCCTTGAATAATGCCAGGGAGGGAGCAACCACAGCTTCTCTGGGTATCTCACAGCACCTTTGATTTAGGTCTTGTATCTATGAACAGTTATATTTTTCTTTTTCCAGCCTCCCACTATGATCCTGGAAGAGGTACCTGTTTCTGGGAATGGTTGTTTTATCTATGTTAACTGTGACCTAAAATACTGGAGTTTTTTACATCTTTAATGATTGGCCAAAATCCCATTGTAGGAATCCTGTGGTAATAAAGAAAGAACTCCACAGCTATAAAATGCTTCAGGCCAAGCATGATACTGTCAATAATTACAAATACAGGAAAATGTAGAGAAAATGAGACTTTTTGGTTTGCCTAATATATGTTGATGGCAAGACACAGATCTTGATACTTCTAAACAAACTGGCTTTCTTGCAGAGTTGAGTATGGAAGAATAAGGCTGCAGAGGGTGTAAATAGAAATAATCAGACATGAGGAGTCACTAGTCTAGTGAGCAAACATTATAGAGATTCTTTCAAGGAAAAATAAAAAGCTGAAGAGTATCTGAACCCCCCCAAAAAATTACTTGAAGCTATTGAGTTATCATTTTTGCCACACTTCAGGATTATTCTCCATTTTCTGCTGCGGTGCGGTCGGTAGGGGCACCAGGCGTCTGCTCGTGGTTTCAGGGGCTGGCAGGCTGCTACGGGGGTGCTAATGGGCTGATGAAGTTCCTGTAGCACCTAGTCCACCAACAGTACAGGCGCGCTGAAGAAGGAGAGACAAGCGGAGGGGCTTCCCAGATGGTTTATTCCACACTGGGATGGTGCTGGGGAAGTACTGGCACAGCGTGTTACAGTTACATAAATACGNGAGAGGGGGGAGGAGGCAGCAGTGCCTGGCCATGAGAAAAACAGAAATCTGGCCAACAGCATACCGCAGCAATTTTCAGCTGTGAACTTTATAGAGATTAATGGCATAAACAAAGAGCTCCCATGATACCAGAATTTGCTCTCCATGAGAAACGAAGAAGGGAGAATAACCCTTAAGTGATGCATTATTTAAGCACTGACCTGTGCAATGGTAACCAGCAGTCTGACAAATAAAAGTAGCATAAATTTCTGGGTCACATTTTCAGAAAGCATATTCTGAAACACTGCTCTGTACAGTAAGATTATGAGTCCAGTAGGGATTCTTTCTCCATTCTTGCCTAATAAACCAATATGAAAACACCATTCCTGCAGTTTCAGCTGGGAATCCACTGTCTGGACTGTATATTCCTGTATTAGCCCTAATAACAGTATTTCTATATACATGTAGAATTACACTTAAGTAATCCCATCCCATTCAGATTGTTACTTTCAGCTGAGAGCACAGAAGGTTAATTAATCATGGAAGGTTAATTTTGCAAGCTATACTGGGCATCTGAACTGCTTATTGGTCTTTAGCTTCCTTGGCACAGCTTTCCCAAAAATATCAAATCAAACCCAATCTCTTCTTAAAGCAAAATGGTATCTAGACCATAATCACTTTTGCTTTGGAACCTTTAGGAATGTATTTTGTGGACTGGAAAGAAAAGATAATGTGCTTGGCCTAACTACACAAAAAGCATAGAATATGGCAAAAATTTGGACAGTAGGGAGATAATTACATTTATTGTGTCAGCAATTGTACCAAAACAAAGTATTTAAGGTCAAAGAAATTAACAGATTCAGAGGGTTTTGACTTGAGGCCATTTATCATCTTTTTCATACATTCTTCAGAGCAGCACAGCCTTGTGTTTAGCAGAGACAGGAAAGGCAGTAAAACAAAAATGGCATAGAGGGGAGGAAAGAAATTATGTTGGAGTGAATTGGCAAATCATAACAGGAATACAAAACAGTACTGGGGGATAGAGAAGAGGGAAAGAAAAAGACAAGGAAAACTTGTCTTGATGATGAGGAGACCTTGGACAGCTGTCCATCTTTTGTTTCATTACAACTAATGGCAGAAGGCTCACAAAAATTTCAGGCCAGAAATTCCAGAACTATGGTACCAGTACCGCTGATGGTAGAGGACCACTAAAAATAATTTGACTCCCCACCAAAGCCTGATTTTGTCACTGGGGCTACTAACACTGGCTGAAGATATCATGAAGCTGCATTTCAATGGTTTCTCATGTTGAAAATATTGTAGATGTAAGTAATTTCTATATGTGGATTCATACTATGAAGGTATTCAAGGAAATAATAACTCACAGGTATTTGGAAAGATGTGACAGAGGATTTGCAATTTTATAGTTTCTGTACAGTTACCTTTAAATAAACATATTCCTTTCCGGTTCCAGATTCCCCTCTACTTTTTCCTCCTACATATTATAAAATTCCCATAATTTCTTTATTCTCATTATCATTTCTCAAGGCAATGTTAGACTCAATAACAGAATATACATGAAGAAATATTTTCTACTTAAGAAGTTATTTCTGAGAATATCACCTTAGTTTGGGAAGTTGGCTTTATATGTTATCAGTTTAGCTAGAAAATCCAGACCTGCACAACTTCCTGGTTTTACTATCCAATGAGCTCTCTTTGGGCAAAAGAATATTTTCCCTAGTGATTTCAATGAATACAGAAGAAATACGTTCTGTGTCAATATGATAGGACAGTCTTAAAAAAAACCTCAAACCATAGCTAAGTTATATTTGTATCATTAATTTTTTAAATAAACTGTTAGAAATCAATTATCAACCATCTAAAGGTCTAAATCATATATTTTCCTGTCAGTCAGTTCCAGCAGAAAGAGAGAAAGGTTTTCCTATTTGGTTACAGTGTAAATGTTTAAGTGGTATCAAAAGTAAATTTCAGATTTTTTTTCTTTTTTTTTTAAAAAAATATTTTTTTCCAACTAAAATATCGAAAACTTTGTGGCATAAAAATATGAATTCCATCCTGTGGATGGCACTCCTGGACTATCAAAAAACTAGTGACTTTTGAGAACTATGCATTTGATGAAATTTTAAAGGGAAATTCAGATTTGTTTGTTCCATAGCCACAATATTCAGAAGGCAAGACTTAAATAGCCAAGATGCCTGTAAAATGACTGAAAATGCTATTTATTAAGTGCAGGTAAGCAGTTTTTATAGCCTCAGCACCCAGTCAAACAGTCAGAGGTAAGTTCAACAAATGCAGCATTTCATCAAATGAATGAGAAACTAAATCTCCTGGGTAAGCAGCAGTGAGATATTATTACAATCCTGAATGGTTTATGTTGTATATGATTAAATCAAGAGTCCTGGAGCCAGATTCAGGTCCAGAAAAAAACCCCAAGTGCATTATCCATTTAGAGGGTGATAGTTTGACCATGCCTTTTGTGTTCTCTCCCTGGACACCCTGAGACAATTCTCTCAGTCTCTCATGTGGGAAGGATGATGATGGAAAGCAAGCTTGGGGTTAATGATGCGTCTTTTATGATGGAGAAGGGAGAGACAAGGAGTACAAGAAAGAGTACATGTAAGTGGCCCTATGTTTGCTCTTATGTTCAGCCCAGAAAAAATTCCCTCTTCCTTGGAGCTGACCAGGGTCCCTTGCCTCTCATTGCTGAAAAACTAGCACTTAAGGCATTTAAGGCCAAGCAAGGTGAAAAGAAGAAAGAGACATATCCACAAATGAAAATAAGCAATGAATTGCTGAAAGAGTAATTGTCAAGGTTGCAGAGAGAAAAGCCTTGAACAGAACTGTTTGATTTTGACCAGAAGATGAGCAGTAGTGACTTGATCCCTGCCTATGTTGTTCAGGGGGACTCTCAGAGTAAGGAGTGCAGGAAACACTGCAAAACTCAACAAGTATTTAATGAAAATGTGTTTGTCAAGACTCCTGTACTTGTAAACTTGTAAAACACAGCTAGAGTTAAAAAAACCCAAAAACCCAAAAACTAAACATTTGAAGATTTGTTTTCTTTTTTTTGCATCTACACAAAATTTCTCTTCCATTTCCCTTTTTTCTGACACAAACAACACCATAGTATGCAGCTGCTGGATATTACTGCTGTTGCTACACCCGTTCAAGGCAGGCAAAAGCAGGTAGTTGTGTTCTGTTAACAGGTTTTCCTGTGGGAAGCATGTGCCATCCAGGGGTTACATCCCCCTGGCTCAGTCTAACTGCTGTGACAAATGGGATCATTTACAGGACAGTAAACAGCCACACACTTGTAGCTATTTGCTGCACCTAAGTGATAAATTTTAATGCCCTAAACAGAGACAGTCTGTGATCTATATAAGCAACCTGTAAATCAAGATAATAAGTAGCCAAATAAAATGGTTTGTCCTTTAGTGAGAAATGTCTTGTGAAAAGGGAATGCA
The DNA here is from genome assembly GCA_013400735.1 of Pomatostomus ruficeps. Classification (NCBI taxonomy): domain Eukaryota; kingdom Metazoa; phylum Chordata; class Aves; order Passeriformes; family Timaliidae; genus Pomatostomus; species Pomatostomus ruficeps. The sequence goes on along the minus strand of VYZT01060217.1, from coordinate 9,238 downwards.
GAGAAATCAATGAATTAAGTGTCATCTCTACAAGGAATAGTGTAAAATAAATTAATAATTAAGAATTCAAGGTCATGCTAGCAAAAGTTGATCAAGAGTTACATTTTTGTGAGAACGCTATGTTAAATTTCCTTGCTACACAAATCAAACAAACTCTTTCTAGACGGTATCAAGATCAAAGTGGTGTGCATCCTAGATATTACTCCAGGGAAATCCATGTTCAAATTCATGGTTAGTATTAGCCAAATGTACATACCAGTGATTATTTGCTTTAGATAAGTATCAGTTTATAAGAAAGACCAGACTCATTGTAACAGTATTTCCTTCAAATTAGGAGATGTGGTTAAGTTAAATCCTTGTGCCATGCTGCATGTTCATACTTGAAATATAACTTAGCTTCAAATGGGTTTTAAATCTCACATCTTCAACAAAACATATTTATTACTCTTAGAAATTCAATTAAGTCAAGTGTGCTAAAGAAAAGATCTCAAAAGGCAGGATTCTTGTGAAGAATGGAAAGCAGGCATTTTTTCCCCTCACAGCTAACTTAGCAACCAATTTAAATATATATAGCTCAGCCAGAATTGCTTTACTTAAACACCAAACTCCATTTCACAAGACATTAATGACATCATAAGAGACAGTTTCTCTCAATACCTATGAGAAATTTTCAGCATGCTTCCCTCCTTATTACTGCCTGCTTCAAACAGATCTTTACTAAAGCATTCAAGGCGCCCACATGGGTGTACCAGAAAAATTATTCCCTTGCAAGAAAGGCTTACCAAACCCCTACTCACCTCAGTGCCTCAGCCTACCATCACTCATTTCAGACTACAAGATTCAATGCTTGTCCTTTGAACAAATGATACCAAATAACTTCTTGAAAGTCAGACTCTCATTCTGAGCATAGCCCTCACTAGAGCAAGGGCCAACAAGAAACTGGCTTAAATAGTTTGTTCTGGGGTGGATCTTCAGAGAATTTGGTTGCCACTCTGCAGAAGCTACAAGGCATCCCTGGAAAAATGGTAGCTGCATCCCTTTGTGAATGTTCTGTCCAACAGTACCTGCTCAACAAATACCGTATTCCAGTACACGTCAACACATTGCCTGCAAAATACCAGATTCTGAGTGAGACTCAGCTGTTTCAGCATAATAAAGCAGCTAGGAAGATGGTATGAAGCATTATGAACCTTTTTCTTGATCAGGTCTGTCCATTGCTAAACATCAGCACCTTCAGGGGTAATGAAACTCTCTTGTCAGTACTTTTTCCATAGAACGAAAACAGTCCACACAATATATTTTTTTGATCTAAAAGGTCTCCCTCCACACCGAGCTCATGCCCTGAGGTGCTCCCTCTGTCAGGGCTGAAGTGGGGGCAGTCCAGGGTTTTTCTGCTTTCTCAAGACAGACAGAAGTAGCTGCCATTGTCAGGGTTATTGTCCATAGCCCATGGCTATTTCAGACAACTGACACCAAGAAAAAGGTGAATCCAGACAATGCCTTTATGTGATGCACATGCATGGTAAGGAGATTTCTCAGGAAAAGAGGACTGTTTGAAGTCGAGAACATCAGTGATCATTACTGTGAATATGGAGCTCATATTGCCAACCTTTGCTCAGAAAAGCCCTGCTCTCACTTCAAAGGTGATTTAACAGAGGAGTTCTTCACCACATGTGCAGTCCAGGAGTCCATACTAAGAAAATAGATTCACAGAAACTGGAGATTATCTCTTGCTGAGAAAAAGGGAATGAAATAGTGTGTGCAACTAACAGCACAAGGAAGGTGGCATTTGAAAACAGCCGGGTGTGTGATAACCAGCAGCAAGATCTGAGTTTGAAGAGAGAGGGGGAATTTATGTCTGTGTGATAAACTGTAAATATCTTAATCCATTAAAAGTTTGAGACTATTTGAGAGGGAGCACCAAATAGGTCTGTGATACATCACAGCAGTAAATGGAGATACTGAGACCCTTATGGAATTTTATGAGAAGTAAGTACTCACTCTTTTTCCAGGAAGGCAAAGGCAATTTTCCCAGAACAGCGCAGGCTACACAAATTTGGAGAAGTCTAATGACCTTCAAAAATGAATGTGTCTCCTCAGTGAACAATGTCACAACTTCTAATCAGATCAAGCTGTGCTGTCAGTGGGATGGCAAACCAGCACTTTGTGATACCCACATGGCTGGGGCAATTTTTCCTGATGCTGCCTTAGGACATCTAGCTGTTAAAGGAAAATGGTTGTTAAATGCTGTTAACTCCATTCCTCTTAAACTGACTAAAATTGCTGGTTGTCCACAGCTTGCTATATGAGTCACATGCAGCTGTGAATTACCATATTAAGTGTTCCTAAAATCAAGATTTTTCCTCCTTTGTTGTTTCATCCATTTGAAGTGGATTTCTTTCCTTGCTCACTCTTCTATATTTTGACCAACTATTTCTACTTCTATTCTTTGTGTAGATTCTTCTCCTATTAATTAAATTGAGATTAGTGACAAAGTCAGAGACTGTGGCCTGGATCTGGTGGCTTTGTACCTTATTCTGATGCTACTTTTCTAGCTACTAGTGGATGGAAACCTACTTTTGTGTCAGATGTCTTCTGAATTTTGAATGGCACAAATAGTTCTAAGAGAAAGGCAGAATTCCACACTTAAAATGAATCTTAGGGTTAGAGAATGGGATTCATCTTATTTCATACACTACTGTAGTCCTACACTTGCAGAGCAGAAATTCTGCATTCTCAATTAAGCCTGATGGTTGGATCCTAAAAGAAAATCACAGGAGATTTTCAGAATCCATAGACAGCTCTGTGGATTTGTGATAGAGAGAAAGGAAGATTAATGAAAGCAAATGACAAAACATGACCTTTTTTAACATGTCCTATTTGATTGTGTTTGGTAGTTATTGAAAAGGAGGTCCACAGCTAACCAGAGAAAAGTCTGGAGCTGCAGAATATAGGAAAATACAGGACAGCTCACAAGGCTAATTGAGGCAAATGCTCACCTTAAGCAGCAATTCTGTAGTGCTGCGCATGCAAATTATATGCTGTGGAAAAAAGAAGAGTGGGACATTTTACTTCAGCATTTCCAGAAAAGCAGTGGAAGTTGGAATAGTAATGTTTTATAGGCTGTGTCAGGCCCCAGCTGTGTTTGTATTGAAAGAGATGAATTAATAAAAGTTATTAATAAAACTGGATTAGACAGAACGGGTCACTGAGCAAGCAACAGTTAGGGAAGGGGTAGCAAGGAACAACTGTTGGAATAGGGAATAGCTAACCAAACATGATAGAAGTGTGGGAAAGAAGGAATAGGTGTCAGAGGAGAAACAGCTCAAACATATGATAAACTGCTGCATAGATAAGGGCTTCGCACCTGGCAGCACCTTGAGAAGACCAAACTGTGAAGGAGGTGAATGCTCCATGATAGAAAAAAGGCAACCAGCTGATGTAGCAGCTGCCTCATAATCTCATTGGAGAAGTGAACTGTGAAATAGTTACAGCTACAGAGTGTAAGAAAGTTATATTATCTGTCTGCTTTGGGGTGTTCTTTTCTTTTTCTGCGTTTGATAAAATAAAGTCAACTAGCTGATATTAGCAAGCAGATAAAATCAATTCAGTGAGCCCAAAAAGTGTAATTAAATTTTCCTGAAGTTTCAAGAAGAGGCCCGAGCTGCCATTAACTATGACTTAACATGGCATCCTTGTCCCTTTTCCTGCATATCAGTCCTGACAGGATAGGCATGCTTACAAATAAGTGAGTGATTGGGATGGGAGTTAAAAACATAATATATCTTAGGGAAAGCTTCAACTGCAGCAAATATTTTCCAGCATTGTAAGAAAGGAACTACATAAGAACTAGAACAAAAGAGGGCAGTTGCAACCAGTCTTTCTAATCAGATGGAATATAAAATCTTCAGGATCTGAAGTACTCCTGTTCTGGCCAACAATTTCTTCAGCCTAGTCCTGGTCAACTTTTTTTCCTTTAAATATTTCAGGAATTGGTGAGGAGAGGAATGGATGAACTCTTTTAGTGATAGCAGCTGGTGCTTAGTTGTCATCCTTCCAGAGGGCCCAGTAGCCTCTCAGATATAAGACCAGGTGTTTGTTCTCAACATGACAGAAGAGGGGCTGCCAAGCGTCCACAAAGGATAGGGATAGCAGCTGTGAACAACCATCATCTTTGGGGAAAAAAATAGCTATTAGCAGAGCATAAGGTATCTTGGAAAAAGGCAGAAAATGAGATCAAAATGTCCTGATGACAGTCAGCCTATGGAGAACATGGGCTAGGCACCCAAAAATGAAGGCAGACTAAAAGTAATGTTTTCCCACTGCACCGTTCAGTGATTTTACAGCCATTTACAACCCTTTTCGAAAAAGGGGTGAATCTACACCTTTCTAGAAAATTCTTCTTTGTTGCACAGAAATGAAGGCAGAAGTAGTTCTTCAAGGTTTTTTGTCTACTTGGTTAATGATCATTTCTGTTTTCCTAAGTAGCCCAGTCCAGGTTTCAGGAGTCAGCATGAGTATTACTGATATTTTGATCTAAAACTCGAAAACTATGAAACATTTCCCTCACCCACAATGTGGTTTTCCATTTTTCTGTGATATTTGGCCTTCCACATTTGACATTTCATCTTTTACTATGTTCTTGTTCTGTTTGAATTAGGATTGGTTTAAATAACTTGCTATGAAAGTGTAATACTCTTTACTCTCATCGGGAGTTAATACAGCTTTTCTTTGAATTTGTGATTTTTATAAAGAAAGACTGCAGTCTGAAGACATATTTGTGCCTGAAATATGTGAAATTTTAAGTTCATCCATGAACATATAGTATAAAATCCATTTTTACTGTTCATATCATTCTAGTGATCTCTTCTGTATATGTCTCTCTTGTTATCATGGGTGTCATTTCATGGGTCATTGTCACACGCAGACATGAGGGACATATCCCCACAACTGCATTACTGGTTGATGGTGGATGAAAAATATAAATTAAAACTCCCACTTTAAAATATAGATCTACTGCTCTGACTGCTCTTAAAATTGCTGGAGACCTGGAGGTCCCTCATGGCAGCGAATGTCATGCAGTTCTATAAGCTAAGACAAACAATAAAAGCAAAATGCACACACAGNAGTTCATTGCCATCTAATTGATTATGACTTACTAAAATACCTATTTTATTGAAATACCTTTAGACATCTTTTTTTAACCAGCAAAAATAATTTTGAAATTGTATAACCTTCTCCCTCACTCACAAAAGCTTGTCCTTTTTTTTATTGTGTGAAAACTTGTAAATAACCAACCCTGTCTCAGAAGGGTCATTCATTTGTACCAAGGAACTCCACCACTGCACCGCTTTGGAACCACAGTGAAAAGCTTCTGTCCATGCTTTGGTCTCCTGAATTTCTAGGAACACCCAGAAATACCCATTACACAGACTGAATATAAGCAGCACAATGTCTGTTGAGCTGTTTGGCCAGGTAGGAGAACACTCTCAGGAGGAAACCACTGAGCCATCAAAATTGTTTTTGCATTTAGTTTAATTGTTTGACTAGCCTCAGATCCTCATCAGCATATGAAAATAACTGAGTGTGGACACCTAAAGCAATGACATTTCAGCCATGACCTTGCATGCCCAGCAACAGCCACTGCTCTACAGTGTGAAGCAGAAAAAAGTCCAGAGTCTCATGTGACGCATTTAAACCTAGAAAATAACTGCTAACAATGACTGTTAGTAGTTCAAAGTCATTTCTGGCCACAGGAAAAGATTTAAGGGTCAGGCCATAAAAATAGGTCATTTTATTGTTTGTATTGTCCATACAGATAATATAGGCAATGTTGGCACTGGTTTCCAAACAAACTGCAATTCATCAGGCTTTCCTTTATCTACCTCTTGGACTTAATTTACTTCAAATCCTTTTATGTTTTTCTACTCATTGAAGGAACAGGAGACAAAAGGGAACTTTCTTTAAAAAAAAAGAGT
>VYZT01060214.1:3247-13996 GCA_013400735.1 Pomatostomus ruficeps | reverse complement strand
AAAAAAATTTAAAAAACCTAAAATAAACCAGACAACTGGTAGAGCAGATATCCTTCGCAATAGCTTAGCACCATAATACATCTTCCTCATTATTCACACAAGTATAAAGAAAGCAACATTTTACCAGGAACACAATGATAAAATATTTTCCAAATAAACAGCTCAAATTACTGTATTAATTGCATTCTAATACTGAAGAACAACTCTCAAAAAACATTACAACGAAAATATTCACGTTCTGTAAAATGTCACAATCCATAAGTAAATGTACCATTTACTTTAAGACCAAACTTGCAAAAAACCAATCCAATTAATTGTTTTCAGGTTCTGTGCTAAAGGAATAGTCCAGAGAAGTATAGGACTGGGAGAGCAAAGTCCCTCCCACTCTAAGTGAAGATCAGGCTCATGACCACCTGAGGAACCTGAATGGACATAAGACCTTAGAGGACCTTCCAGTGCCTGAAGGGGGCCTATAAGAAAGATGGAGAGGGACTATTTGCAAAGGCATGGAGTGACAGGACAAGGGGGAATGGTTTCCCACTGCCAGAGGGCAGTGTTAGATGGGATATTGGGAAGAAATTGTTCCCTGTGAGGGTGGTGAGGCCCTGGCACAGGTTGCCCAGAGAAGCTGTGGCTGCCCCATCCCTGGAAGTGTTCAAGGCCAGGTTGGATGGGGCTTGGAGCAACCTGGTCTAGTGGAAGGTGTCCCTGCCTGTCCACTGCAGGGGCATGGAATGAGATGAGCTTTAAAGTCCCTTCCAATCCAAACCATTCTATGATTCTATGAATAATTACAGGTGTTAGTCTGACTTTATTCTCAATATTGGGTAGCATCCAAAGGAGGGTGATGAAGATGGTGAAGGGTGTAGAGGGGAAGCCATACAAGGAGTGGCTGAGGGCACTTGCTTTGTTCAGCCTGGAGAAGAGGAGACTGAGGTCAGACCTCATTGTGGTCTACAACTTCCTTGTGAGGGGCAGTGGAGGGGCAGACACTGATCTCTCCTCTGTGTGACCAGTGACAGGATCTGAAGGGACAGCTAGAGCTGTGTCAGGGAGGTTTAGGTTGGAAATCAGGAAAAGGTTCTGCCCCCAGAGGTTAGTTGAGCACTGAACAGACTCCCGAGGGAAGTGGTCACAGCCCCAAGGCTTCCAGAGATCAAGGAGTGTTTGGACAACACTCTCAGGCACAAGGTGAGATTGTTGGGGCGTCCTGTGCAGGGCCAGGAGCTGGACTCAGTGATCCTTGTGGGTCCCTTCCAGCTCAGCATATTCTATGGTTCTATGAATATCTAAACTTATTAGATGCTATAAAATGGTATTTTCTAATGTGGAAAATGTCATGGAATATTAGAAGAGGACTTTAATGAGAAACTGTATACATATGACCTTTACTAAGTTCCATATCAATGATCTTCTGACCTAAATTTTATTTTCTATGAATTACATAATAGTGATACATGTAAGAATATCCTTACACGCTGCATGCATGTGTCAACAATCAGAAAACACTCCTGTAATAGTTTGAGCTGAAATAAACAAGTTTCATTGTAATAAGAAATAAAGTAATATAATAGTTAAGAACAAGTATCCCTTACCAATAGCCTTCCTAATAAGCTAAGTAGCAACTCTGCAGCTGGCCATTCTGGTTTATTGACTGTGGAAAGAAGATCTTGAATAAAGTTCTCAAACAGTGGTCTGTAATCTTCTTCCCCTTGTTTACTGCCACATCTGTTTAAATCAAAATGCATATTTGTAAGTGAATTTAAGAGCCATTTAAGCTTTTTCTTCTGATGCAGAGAACAAAACCTATTTTTAGCCAGAAAACCAGTTTTATGCAATTCTAACAAAAAAATCTGAAATATTAGCAGAAAAATTGTTTTTTTTCCATTTACAAATAGTTTAAACACTTATCACTCCAAGTTGCACTGTAAGTAAAGCAGCTAATCCAGGATAGTAGAATTTTGTTCCTAAGGTTTTTTATTCATCGTTTTGAGCTAAAATCTGCATTAACTTGTATAAACAAAGTAGGTAAAATTGTAAAGCTCAAGCTAGAGTGGGGAATTTAGGAGGTGTTGTGTCCTTAAACCTGGTCTGATTTATCTCACAGTGATAAGGCATCTCAGTATTATGTTCCAGAAAGGTTAAAATCAGAATGTAAAAAAAATAAAAAGATAACATACGTGATAGTGTTTCATCTATATGTGGCATCCCTAACTTTAATTATACCAGAGGTATGCAGAGAAATGGCTAGATAGCTCATAAACAGCATTTTGGTTTAACAACAGAAATTAACATGATAAAAAACTCAGGACTTTTTCCTACAAATCCTTTGGTTATTCAGGTATGGGTTTTTTTCCCCTGCTGAGCTATTGACATTCCTAACTTTATTTAAATGAAAGTAATTTTAGGGTTTTATATTTTGGTCATTTTGATGACTGAAATAATCTGGTTTCATCACTTAAATATTTACTTAGCCTTCTCTTCCATGTTTCAGATGAGTAAAAGATCCCTGATAAAAGGATCCTATATAAATTATCAGACATTCTTAAATGTGTTCTTAAACTCTCTGCAGACTTTGTGTTCCATAAAAATTTTTTTCCAGACAGGTAGCTCTCTCAGAGATCTATAAAATATATTGTTATAAGTAACTTTATTGGTAGTCATTTAGGATTGCAAAGTGGTTTGGTTTGTCTAAAGGTGTGACATTTTATTTGGAGTTGGTTTCATCAATACACTAAAGAATGCAACAGTACTTACTTCTTAAGGAAAATAGAAAGGAAGTTTTGTGCTGTTCTCATGGCTGTTTCATACGAGTTAGTAATAAGCACATCTTGATCCACCTAAAAATAACAAGATTTATTTTTCTAATATTTTAGCATGCACAGAAATATAATTTACAGACCAGTATTTCTCATTCATCAAATAATTACAGCTGACATAAAATGCTTGATTACTACAGCACCATCATAAATATTATACCTACAAAGTCATTCCTGTACCAAAAAAAATTATGGCTCTTTAAAAAAAACTTACTTTTTTGTTTGATTCCTCCTCTGAATTAGAATCTTTTTCTGTTGATGGCAAGTGCACCACACACTGAATAAGCTGCAGAACTAGTGCCGTTACCATCTGAATATACATAGGCTCTCCATCAGTGTCACTGCTGTTTAATCTGTTAATAAGACAGCATTAGCACTAAAACTAAACAAAAAAAAATTTTTGGTCCTAAATAACATCTTTGTAAAATAATCAAAGCTAGGAATCTGTGTTATAGACATTTATCTTGTCATTTGCTTCTATCTTATGCAGTGAAAGATTTGGCCTAACAAAAATGGTAAGCATTATTCTCAGGATGAATAGATGAACTGAAACAGCTCACTGATGGGATATCAGAGTGTCTGTGAAGTTCAGCAGCAGAAAAATCTTCAGAAATATTAAATAAATCAAACACCTCCATGAAAAGGGACTTACTAATAGGCTTATTCTGTATAATGCCATATCCATTTCCAACACAACATTACAAAAAGTAGACCAAGCTTGTCATAATAATTTATTACTTAGATATTATTTGATGTATCAGAAATGTGCAGGAATTTTAAACAAGAGAAATTAGTGACCATGTCCTGGACTGACTTCTACAAGAGTTACACCTATGGTAACCTCAGGTAGTGCAACAAACTATAAACTTCAGCATGCAAGAGTGTCTTTTAAGTTGGTATGAACAGCATGAATACACTCCACCTCACATTTCTCCCCTTTCAAGTGATTTAACCTGATAAATAGTGTGGTGTTTATTACCCATAATGTACATCAACACTACTTAATGCTGCCTTTAACAATATGAAAGGTGACAATCTCTGACATCATTCTCCCTAAATTATCAAAATAATAACTGGACACAAACCAGATTGCAATTATTATCTTTATGAAGTGATCTCTACTTGTACAGAGACAATATTTTCCTATAAAATTTTAGGTAAGCTGCACCCTTCATGACTATAGCCACAGACAGGGAACGTCCTCCAACAGGTTAGAGCTAGGACTCTAGAGATAAACAGTGCAGTCATTATGGCCTTGAGACAGTAACTTCCTTATAGTAAAGGTTCCAATTCAAAGAGGGTATCTACCATTTATACTCCTATGCCTAACACCTTCCTATTTACTAGATCTCTCTGATGTCTATAAACAAAACAATAGGAAATACTAGAAACACGCACTCATGTTAACATTAGAATTGCTGAATTCAACTTCAAAGTTTCAATGAATTTATTTTCCTGGATATTTCCTGTTCATCCACCCTGGATCAGACAACCTATTTCATTGACAACTTGTCTGTCACCAGGGAAAAGATGTATGGAAGCAAGGAACAAAATCAACACTAACATTGGATTGATTTCATGGAAAGAGTGCTCTGAGCATGTCCTGAAAGAAATTCAGCCAGAATTTTCCTATTAAGCTTTAGCAATGATATTATATAAAATCCATATAAACAGAACAAAAGAATTTTCCAAGAAAAACCCTTTGAATTCATACTAACATTACAGTCATTTACATACTTAGTGAGACAGATAAGATATTGCAATTATTTTGCAAGCAGGCATAAATATGATGGCATAAGAAAGTGATTATTACAAAATACATTTGTCAGACAATTCTGCTCTCACTGTAGAGGTTTTGAAATATCAACCTCTAACAGAACATAGCTTACGGAGTCACAGATTTTTAAAGAACAAGTTAATACTGAAGCCTAAAATCCTACATCTAAAAAACTGTAAATGTTGCTGTCTACAAATTATCAATCTATGTCAGAATTTACCTGAAATTTCTCAAACTCCTCTTGCTAGTTGGTAGTCTTGCGAGGGAAGTGAAAATTTCTTCTAGTATTAACTGTCTATGTTTTTCATACCTGGAGAATACCTATTTAACAAGTAACAGAATTGTTAAAAAATTACTTATTGTTACATAAAATATCACTTGTTAAATAGACTTTAAAAATTATATATGGAAACACTCTTTACATGACATTTAAATGATGTTTAATGCATACCTTGTTTTTAATGCATTGTTTTGTTTTTTCAAAGCATTTCTTTATAAAATACATAAAGCCTTTTTCAAATATAGCTTTTCAAAAATTTTCAAATAGCATAAATGTGTAATAGCTCTTAAAAATACCATGTGTTTTAAAATTTTCTGCCAATAGTGCAATACACAAAGTCAAACAGTGTAAGGCTAAGCTATCAGGCTCCAGTATAGAGGAAAAGTCTATAGTAACATACATTAAACATGAACACATATATAGTTTTAGAGCACATTTGAGAAAACTAAGCTTTGATGGTTGCCTGATATGAAATATTAATTCAATTTATGTGGTCAGGATTGTAGGGTTTGCCTCTCCCTTTGTTCAGGCAGAATTACTTTTATAAATACTGGAGTACATAACCCTTACAAAGATGAAAAACTTTCACTTGAACAAACACATCTGTGTTGCACTACAGTTTTCCTGAAAAAATATTTTATCTGCCCCATTAATTTTTCACATAGCCACCTCTTCTGAGGAAAAGGATTTATTCTATTATATAGTTCTATTATATATTATATAGAACTATCCTACTAGTCCTATGGCTTATACCATTGCATAAATTCTAATCTTAACAAAGGAGATAAGAAAAACCACATTGTTAAGATTTCTTAAGACAAGAAAGAACAGGTGAGAGAAAGGGGTTTGTGTTTACACTTTAAACAACATAACCAAAATTAAGTAAATTCCTTGGCTTAAGTAGGCTATTTCTTCCTATAGAGTACTCTGTAAATGGGAGGAGCTCAAGTAGCTTTAATACTGTTCCTAGATTATGATACCAAACTGTAAAAACATACAAGAATAAAATTAGTTCTAAGCTCCAATTCTCTACCAGCAAAACTATAGCCTATGTAAATGCCCTAATAACTCTCAGAAGAACATGAATCTGCAAATTGAAAATTACTTACTGCGGTTACTAATTTGATGGCACATAGCTGTAGTTCACTGACATTTTCTACAAAGAAAGGTGTTATTCCCATAGATGATATCTATCAACAGAAAGAAGTTATTGTAAGTATATTTGACTAACAAACTGATATTTATGCATTTTCACAAGTAGATTATTCATTCATCAGGTAAGGTATTTAACAACATGTGAATATGATTTACAAATAAAGTTATTAAAGGTTATTTTAATACATTCAGATTCAACTTTTCTTAAGTGTACAATAAAAGCCATTATAAGATGTGAACATTACTACAGAACAAACTAGTGACTGCTGTTAATAATTCAAAAGTTTGTACTGGTTTCATATTTCATGTCATTGAGACAATTACACTTTACAGTCTCTCTGGAAAATGAAAAAAATTCTCAGACAAAATTTTTTCTGATAAAACTTACTTGAAGAATAGTTGTATCAGTGAGAAGCTGTATCTCTAGCAACTCTGACAAACTGCTGACAATGTCACAAACTTTGTTATATAACATCACTATAACTCTTTGCTTGTGGGTAGAACACTTGGCACGTTTTGCTTTTGAACTTAAAACACCACCTAGAAAATAAAAAAAAATTTTAAATTTTTTTAGTATTTCACATCAGATATTAGAAAGATGATCATCTTCCTCAAAAAATGTCTCCAAAACAAGTTCATGACTACAGCTTTGCAAATGAAATTTCTTACAAAAGAAAAACTATTTAGTAAAATCAGCTGGAAAGCAAGACTTTAATATTTTCATAATTGCTTTGAATTCTGGATCCAATATTCTTAAAACCGTTCTTGAATACTCGCACCTCAAGATATGCATGTGACAACAAAATGCAAAACTTTTAGCATACTAACCACCATGAGGATCCACTCTATACACAGGATCATACTGAGGATAGAGAGTGTTCTGCAAATGAAATTTTGTGTACTGAATAACTCTTTCTATTACGTCCTCAATATATACAGCTTTAGGCATATTTGGTGATGTCATAATATTAATAGCAGTAAGACAAGCATCAGCAGATTTTGTCACTCTCTCCATAATAAGATCTCTCCATAATCTCTCCTCATCTTCAGTGTCATTGTTCTGTAACAGGTGATAGAAAACAAGATTGTGTGAACAAGAAGTTAAATTTTTTTCCTTACCAAGTAAAAGATAACATTACATTAATATACTTACATACACACATACAAAATGCAGTATTACCTTTATGATACAAAAATAGTTTGGTTTGGAAATCAACAAATGTTTGTTTTACTAGCAAAAGGTTTGTAACCCTAAGTTACAGGTCTTCAATATCTCACTGTGTTCTGGTAGAACACAAAGAAGCTTTCTGTGTGTCACTGGGAAGCACTATGAAGGAAGACTGTCACATTCTCTACTTAAGAATGATGTACCTTAATCAAAATCTAAACTCATTCATCTAGTGTTTTCTTCAGTGGCCTATACACACCAGTTGCTGCTTTGATCAGTCTAATTTTTGCCACTAGAGAGAATTTTTACACAAAAAGACTGTTAAGTCACACAAAACTCATGAGAATATAACTTTCTCCAGAGACCAACTCATCTATATCAATGAGTTTAAAACATGTCTTATCAAATATGACCATATAAGGACTCAGTGATCCTTGGGGGTCTCTTCCAACTCAGCATATTCTGTGATTCTGTGATTCTGTGATTTAGATTTAGCACAGGGTATGGAATCTCTGTATTTCTGTGTTTGTACAAGTTATAAAAACTAACATACATGAGGTTAATTATCACCACACAGCACTACTGAAATATTGTAATAATGTTATTAATAGCAAAGCCAGGTGAAATTTTTAATAACTTCTCTGGTACAGAGAAAAATAATCTTTCTTGCCTGCTGTTGTGGTTTGACCCCAGGACACCTGTATAAAAGCACAGGCTGTTATATTTCTTCCACCGTGGAAGGGATGTTTTATGGACACATAGAAAAGTAGAAAAAAAGTGCCTAGTAGTGCAAGTTACACCAGTTACCATGAATATTTCAGGATGAAACTATAATATTTAAAATTAAGTCAAAAGACAACCTAACTGCTCCCAATACATCTGTTTACTATAGTAAAACATACTGAAATAATATAAACAACAGAATTTTACTTCAAATCTTAAAATTTGGCAATCTTTTAAGCACATACATATTAAATCAGGAATTCCTTTCACAGACACACACAGTATTTGAAACTATTACTATATGGGACTCATGTGAAGAAAACCCTATTCTACACAATGGTGTGAAATGATGTAATTTGAAAACTCACATGGTTAAGTAGTGTGGAAAGCTTTGATCCATCTTGAATATTCTTCTCCAAAATATTCAAGACTTTTACTGTTTTATCTGTTGAGAGCTAAAACAAGAAACAAAACACATCAAACAACTGCAGGAACATAAAGGCTTCCAAATAGCAGAAAAAATGTCCAACCTAAGTATTGGATCTTGATTTGTCTGGTTTCTGACACAGCATGATTTAGAATGCTGATAATAGAATTAAAGTAGTGAAAATATGTTCTAAGACTGCAATCAAGCTTCCTTTTCAATCAGCAAAATATATAGAAATGCATTTAAAATTGCATAACTGTAATTAATGTTGTATAGTTATATGCTTTTACATTTGCTTCTAGAAGCAGAAATTTACCAAATCCAAGTATCAATCCCAAATTCTGACTATATAGATCTTTATTAGGACAAAATCCAAGTTCTATGGACAAGCAGAAATAAAATTCCCTGATACTTGAGTTCTAATAAAAAGGAAACATTCTCAATAACTGTGTTAATTTTAAAATACTAGCATGTTGGAAAAAGTAACTCAAATTCACTTACTGATGTTCTACAGAACTGTGATTAAATAATCTGTAGAATATGCTAAACTCCAGAAGAATCAGTTTCATTCATACAGATACTATTGGTGCTCACCTTTAGAAGCAACAAAATTCTGATTTTATGCATACATGTAAGTATGCATGTGAAAAAAACAGGTAACAGAGGTTAAGGGTGAGAACTATCAGGAAACACTCAGGCTAATAGCATACTACAAAGGAAGGTAGAGAGAACAAAGAAAGAGCTATGAAGAATATCTAAATCTTGGATTAAAGAAAACCCTTCAGAGTGACTTGTATAAGTGGCTTCACAGACACTTCATAAATATAATAAATGGTCATGAGGAGGTAGAGTAAGAATTTAATACAAGACTGCCAAAAGCCAAGAGTTCTAGGAAGATAAGGAAAGCAAGAATACTGTTTCTCAAGGTGTAATACCAAAAGTTTGTGCCAACAGAAAGTTCCCTTGAACAGAGGTTGGGAAGAGTATGGCAAAGAAATCACAATATGCAGTCTACAAAAAATTAATCTTATTATCAGCTCAAGCATTAAATCTTTTAAGTTTGAAAGGACTCTTTGGAGAGAGGAAGGTAGTAGGCAACTCAGTGTGATGCTGGATGGACATCATATATTTACATTGCTCTAATGACATATATCAGCAAGGGTGGATTTTTTGACTTTGCCAGCAGGTTCTATTTTATTGTGGTTGCTCAACGGTAGCTGTAAGGAGCAAATTATGTGCTTTTGTGAAAGTAGATTAATTATTAGATTTTACTGCTCAGGCATGTGTTACCTAGTGGCATATAGTGCTCTGAGTCAGCCCTAATACAGAGGACCATTTCACAAAAATATTTTGGCTTCAGAGACAGTAACAGTTAAGATGTGGTAATTTTTTAAGCACTTCAGCAGAAGCACAACTGCTCACAATATTTGTCACAGGTACACCTGAAGAGGGTGGAATATTAGAGGGGGCACAAGTTTTTGCATGTTTAACAAAATTAAATGTTCAAAAAGAGTTGAATACTATGAAGATGTACCTTGTCCATAATGCCCATTGCCTTGATTTTTGCAGATTCACTACCCAACTCACTAAGCTGATGCTTTCCCAGTAGCAATTCTTGTGGAATCTCATCATCATCACCTTAAAAGAAATTAATTAAAAATTAACAATCACATTTTTAATAAGACTTCAAGGAAACCAGTATTTTACAGCCAATATGAAAAAGCCAACTGAAGAAAAAGAACTCATTTTCCAAATAGCTAGCATATAGTAGTTCCATCTAATGAAGACTGATGATGACAACTTTTGGTGGTGTTAAAACGACTACTTGTTAAATATGACTGAAAGTCATATATTAAAAATATTTTTAATCCAAGGTTGTAGACACAATAGCTGTAGTGATTTGCTTATTATGTTCCTCCCTTTGTTCTAGTTCTAAAAAATTAATGAATGATCTCTTATCCATTTCAAAATAAAGTCATGTCGGTCGGCCTGAACTACTTCATCAGACACATGCTAAACTGGCTTAGTTTCTACTCTAATGGATAAGGAGCATACAGTGATTCAGTGCCTCATCCATAAGAGAATAAGCACTCTGCTGCTGAATTGAATAATCAATCTCTGTTGGGCCAAAGGCCACAACAGATGCAAAATTATGATGTGCCTTAGAAATTACTGGTGTATTTGGTGTGTATGTCCAGGTTTTGGTAGCGGGAGGAACTGCAGGGGTAGCTTCTGTGAGAAGCTGCTGGAAGCTTCCCCCATGTCTGGCAGAGCCAACACCAGCCGGCTCCAGGACAGACCTGCCACTGGCCAAGGCTGGGTCAATCAGAGATGGCAGTGATGCCTCAGGGATAACATAGTTAGGAAAAAATTTACTGTGCAGATGTAATTGGGGCCAGA
>VYZT01060213.1:45832-66834 GCA_013400735.1 Pomatostomus ruficeps | reverse complement strand
CCGCCCGCCGCGGGCGCCATCTTGGAGCCGGGCAGCGCCGCCGCCGCCGCCATGGCGGGGCCGGGCAGGGCGGCCCGGGCAGCGGGACCCTTCAGGGGCGGCCCGGGGAAGCGGGACCCCTCAGGCACCGCCCGGGACACCGGGATCCCTCAGGCACCGCCCGGGATAGCGGGACCCCTCAGAGGCCGCCCGGGATAGCGGGACCTTTCAGGGGCGGCCCGGGGCAGCGGGACCCCTCAGGCACCACCCGGGCACCGGGACCTTTCAGGGGCGGCCCGGGGCAGCGGGACCCTTCAGGCACCGCCCGGGATAGCGGGACCCCTCAGGGGCCGCCCGGGATAGCGGGACCCTTCAGGCACCGCCCGGGATAGCGGGACCCCTCAGGGGCCGCCCGGGATAGCGGGACCCTTCAGGCACCACCCGGGCACCGGGACCCCCCAGGGGCCTCCCGGGATAGCGGGACCCTTCAGGCACCACCCGGGATAGCGGGACCCCTCAGGGGCCGCCCGGGATAGCGGGACCCTTCAGGCACCGCCCGGGATAGCGGGACCCTTCAGGCACCGCCCGGGATAGCGGGACCCCTCAGGGGCCGCCCGGGGCACCGGGACCCCTCAGGCACCGCCCGGGCAGAACCGGCGGCGGAAAAGCGTCTCCTGCCTCCGGGAACGGCCGGTCTAAGGAGGGGATGGTCCCACTCTGCTCTGCGAAGGTCTCACCTTGAGTCCTGTGTGTAGTTTTGGGCGCCACACTACAAAAAAGGGATTAAGCTGTTACAGAGCATCCAAAGGAGGCCGTAAGGATGGAGAAAGATCGGGACGGGAAGCCCTATGAGGAGCAGCTGAGGGCACTTGGTTTGTTCAGCCTGGAGAAAAGGAGATTGAGGGGAGATCTCATCTTTATCAGGAACCTGCCCAGAGTAGGGTCAGGCGCTGAACAGGCTCCCCTCATTCACAGCCCCAAGGCTGACAGAGCTCAAGGAGAGTTTGGACAATGGTCTCGGGAACAGGGTGGGGTTTTGGGGTGTTCAGGAGTTGGACTCTGATCCCCACGGGTCCTTTCCAGCTCAGTGTGTTCTGTGGTATGGGGTGCCCAAATAACTTACTCACTACATGAAAGATGAGCTCACATCTGCATCAGAGGTTCCACACATGGTCCAACACACAAAATAGGGGAAGTTTTGACCCCTTTGCAATTGCATTTCACAGAATCACAGAATCAAATAGGCTGGAAAAGACCTCCAAGACCATCAAGTCCAAGTTATAACCAGTCACTACCTTGTAAACCCAACCAGAGCACTGAGTGTCACATTGAGTCTTTCCTTAAACACCTCCAGTCACCTCCAGTGACTCCACCATCCCCAATATCTTTTCAGCTACAGTTTCCAGCTATGCTGGTTTGAATTTTACAGGTGTTTTCTCTTGCAGTCAAGTGTCTGTTCAATTAGCCTTGTGCTCAATACAACCAGGTCATTCAAACACCCAATGTTACAAAACGAAAGATGAACATCTATGTAACGTTCCTTAGAAATTAAACATTAAGCTGTTTTCCTTACCCCTACCAAACCCTCCCAAGTATGAATACACACATACAGGATTTACGATAAATAGAAAACAATCTAAAGCTCCAAAGTCCCTATCACAAACACAGGATTAAATTCTAGAACCCTTAATCCAGTAATTTTTATGACTATGAGTTTTGACCACAAGCAGTGAAACTTACCCTTCAATGACCATTTTAAAACAATCCCTAAGGGCTCTCTGAAATTCCCCATTTTCTTTCCTGCTTCCGCAAAAGGCTCCCCATGACAGTGTCTAGGCTGACACAAAGGGAGATAATTAACACTCGAAAGTTTTCCTCTGGATAATGAACATTTGTATATATTGGAGTGTACACAAATTTGAGTCTCTATTGCAAAAGAAAGTCAAAGCAAAGCAAACTGTGGCTTTTTAACGGAGAGAAAAAATGCACCTAAAAGGCTGAAAATAAAACCTGCATAAATCTACAATGAGTCACCGATCTTTTTTTTAAATGTGTGTGGTGCTGTAACTTAAACACTTATCATCCAATTTCACTAAACTTAAAAAAAATGGAGGTTAAACAAAATGTGTGCCAATATACTGACTGATAATCACTTTTCATTTTTTTAGCATTCTGTAGATGCCTACATGGAACAAGAAATTCTTGCTCCTTTGGCCATTTGATAAAGATGAAAATAATGACAGTGATAACTTTAAAGTAGATTTCTGTCATCTGTGTTTGCAAAGTTTCTAGAGTGAAGTAACTAGAAATTAATATATAACATACAAGAATTAACCATAGTCTTCTGAGTTTTAAGAGTGTTATAAAGAAGTTTCACTCAGGACTGTAAGATTGGGGTATTTATGATACTTTCATTAAAAAATAACTGTACTTCAGGGAAATAGTATTTGAACAGTTATAAGGATTACACAGAGAAATACAAAGGGAAATAATACCAATGTATTGTCTCACAATGGCAAAACTAATTTGTCTCAATCTTAAAAGGAACTCTGGCATAGCAAATTCTTTCATAGTTCTAAAAAATGAACACCTACAGAGTTAAAAATAAAGTGGAGGTTCTGACCTACAGAGTTAAAAATAAAGTGGAGGTTCTGAGTGCAAGGGTAAACAACACTGAGAACACCGAGTTTTAACATACTCCTTCTCTCCACCTTTTCCTCCAGCATTCCAAGGCGCAGAACTACCACTTGGGCAACTTGAGGCGGTGCTCTGAAAACACACTGGTAAAACTTAAACCTGGAGGGACAAAAGCCTGTTTAACAGATGTTATTTCTCCCTGCATTATCAGGTTTTATTACTCACTTCAGGAATTATCTACAATGTGCTCGGACTGAAGTATCAGAAACTTCAGTGCCATTAATGACGCTCAGGTATTGCTCAACTGGAACTCCCCTGGCAGGTGGTGTAACTACAGCTGGTGTGGACATACCTGGATGGGTTTTAATTAGGTGCCTTGAGGTCTGCGAGCACAGAGCTCAGTGACCTGCAAAATCCACCCCGGGATCTCAGCAGATGGCCAGGTAGCCCGTGGTATTTTAGTGTGTAAATAAGTGAGTTTGAAACTGCAGCAGGAATGTGTAATGTAATCGCACCTTCAGTTCTGCAGCTCCCGCTTCAGCCCCTCTGCAGTTCCTTTTTTGATGTCACATGAAGGAGTCAGGAGAGCACCACAGGCCTGAAATACATTTCTTTTCCTCAGAGTGCTGTGACTGCATTGTGCTTTATGGCACAATCCCTGTTTTTTGGGACTCTTCAGTCTTAGGAAGCCATAAACACTGGACTCTCTCATTTGCCGTCTTTTGTAAATTCACCAGGGAATGAGAATGAAATGGTAAGAACAATCCACAGTTCATTTATTCACTTGGAGGAGAAAAAAAATATCAGGCAAGTTATTTAATGTTAACATTCTTTGCTATAAAAAGTTCATTAAATCTACATCTGAAGGGAAAAAATAGCATTACCTGAGACTTGTGGTAAAATTGGGTGCCAATAATACAAAGGTCTTGTAAGCTCATGAGAAGGATTTTTGCTATAATAGGTACATCTTAGTTCTCCTGGTTCCTAAAATGAAAGCCTTCTATATATAAGAAAGGCTATTTTGTTCTTTATGAAAAGAGTAATCATGACACAAAAGATCCTATCCTGTGACCTAGAAATGTCTGCCTAGAGAAATCAGGTTTAAAAATCAAAAATTGAAGGCAGTGAGTCTGAAAATATTAAGTGGACTTAATAATACCACAGTGAAATTGTGCTACAAAATACTGTTACTATTTGCTTTAAGGTACTACACCATTTTCAGTTTCAAAAGATAGAATTATGTTTAAATAGGATTGAGTTTCCTACTTTTATTATACTCAGACCAGCAGAAATGGAATATACTTATGTAACTCACATATCATTCAAATTTTCAAACTTTGGGTTTTTTTCTCCTATCAGGACAACACCACTGCTCCATGCCACTGTTATTTCCTGAATCCTTGGTTTTTCTACATAATTTCACACACATACTAAAAGGGCAGGAAATTTCATGCTTCGACTGTCGTTTCACCATCTCTGACTGAGAATCACTGACCCTACAAAGAAAAAGAGATTAGAATAGGACTGGAGTGTGCCATTCAGTGGCTTTTTTAGAAAGCATATGTGGTACTTTGAACCACAGTAAAATATTTCAGAAATACAGGAAGTCATGGCTTCAGGAATAAGGCTGTAAGTAGCAGGAAAGGTGACTTTAGGTGAATAAAGATAAAGCCACATTATGTTGTTAGCAGATAAGAGCCTGCACTAACTTACCACAGATGTGAATAAACAGACATTATAACTACCAAGAACTTTAATTGCTGCATACAGTCTGAGGGAGCTATAAAGTTATAGACACAGCATAAAGAAGAACTCTGTACTGTATATCTAACTCCAAAGAATTGCCAGGACAGACAATATTTTTTACACATAGACAAGACAATTAAAAATAATTTCCTATATACAGGGGTCCCATACGTTTATTGAAAAAAAATATAACTGTTTACCAGTGGGAGATGACCCAAAACACAAACAAATGAAAAACAGTGTTGTGGTGACTTTTTGACTGGTAAGAGAAAATATATGGAAAAGAAGATAAACTGTAGGAGGTCATTAAAGCAGAAGACTGTGGTGAAATCCTAGAAGCTTGGACAGGGTATTAAGGCAGAAAGGAACAAGACCAACCCCATCTAAGCAGCTCCTAAAATCTGCTCTTACAGCCCCTAATCTGCGGGCAAGGAAGGAAAATGAAGGGATAAAGAGCTTTTAGGTCTTGCCTTGTATTAAAGGACATATCAGCAACTAAAAACCAAAATTCTCTTTCCATAAAGAGGTGGAAGCAGAGGAGTTCTGCAGCCTGGGCCCAAGGCACGTAGCCACAGGACTTGTGCTGCTTTTGGATCAGGCCAGACCAGCCCTCCTCAGTGCGGGCACCCGGCTGTTAATGTTGCACTGTTTGCTCACCATCAAACACCTCTTGCAAATGCTCCCAGAAAAGCACTTTATTTTCTCCTGTCACAAACATAGCCCAGCCTCGTGCTCAGCCCTTGGACCTGTTAATGGTTAAAGGACAGCATTAAACTTCTTTTAGACACCAGCCCAGCGTGAACCTCTTTAAACAGGGAAGAGGACAGGTAGATTAAGCTGGTTTTCAGCTAAACCACCGTCATTTGGCAACACATTTCTATGGGAAAACCTTGAAACCCTCCCTGTTAGAACTTTCAGTTCACTGAGTACAAGGTCTCCTGAAGATAAATTACAAATTGATGTAAATTGGTCACATGTTAACATTTCAGTTTATACCCAGAAACAGCAAACAGCAATACATGGGAGTAGTACAGACACCTGGGGCATCAGTTTATTTTGTACTTATTAAGAAATTCAGATTTATGTTCCCTGGCACAGCCATCAAATACTTTCACAGATACAGCTCCTTAAGTTCATGCATACTACATTTTATTGACTGTAGTGTTAATAATTTTGGAGTGATCTCAGTATGCAAATAGGATCCTACAAATTTAATGTTTTCAAGGGAGCTGGTCTAGGGGAACCAAATTTACTAGAATTGCCACGATTGATATCAATAAGCAGAACTGATAAATAGCCAAGAGACACCTTCTCAAATTCTAAACCTCACATTATCTCTCGTCTCCGATGCATAAACACAGATGCAGTGCAGTTCCCAGGCAGACACACCAATATAAACATTATGGGATCTCAGAAGAGTGATCCTGTTCTCCGTTCCAAATCTGGCCATGTATTCCCGTGTCGCTCCCACGCTGCCCTTAGCACACAGACACCCGTGAGTCACCTCCGATTCATCAAATGAATGGTCAGGTTTTCTCTGGTGGGATTTTTTTTCCCCCAAAACCTGTTTAGTTGACTCAGCAAAGCAGCGTGACACACGGCACAGCCACACAAGGGCTCCAGCGTCACTGGAGGAGGAATGGGAACACATCCCAAACGGGCCGGGCGCGCAGGATTTGCCATCCCGCTGCCAGCTCCCTCTCAGAGCACATGAAGCTGATTATGAAACTGCACTTTGAGCAGCTGCAGAACCTCCTGGCAGGGCGAACACGCGGGGCCCTTCCAAGGAAAGGAGAAAACACACAGGAGGAGCAGATATCGCTGGGTGTGCTCTGAAAAAGCAGCAGAGAGCTCAGCGATGAGGAAATGTTTTGGGAGAGAGAATCATGGTTCATTCAGCAGTGCAGGAGCTGATACCGACAGGGAGGTTTGGGTTGGTTTTTGTGTTTGATTCTCCCAGGCCCTCACTGCTCCATCTATCCTGGTTATAAAAGAGAATTGAAGGGATCTGCGCCAACAGAGGGTCAGTGATAACACATTCCACTAAACTTTATTGATTTAAAACAGCTATTCCGGAGGTGACAATCTACAGTTCTCTTGATAAAGATGGAATGAAATGGGTGCTCAACAAGTGATTATGAGATCTCCCTGACTGAACGTCTGCCAAAACCAAGTGCAATATCCACTGCAATAAAAATCTTTATGATGGTGTCTCACTTGTATACTTATTGCATATATTTATGCTTTTGTTGCACCTCACACCTTTCCAATAGATTTCCAGGAAAAAAAATCCGAGTTGCTTGGAAAAGAGCTATTCCTAACAGTGACAGGAAGAGAAATATACTGGAATATATATATATATATACAGACATACACTTACACACCCCAGATCTTTCAAGTCAGGCTTTTTAGCAAGGAATTAAATTTAAGATGATTGAGTGAGCATAAATTCTAGATTAAATTCTATATTTATTAAAACAGAATCAGGACCAAAAAGCAGCGAAGCCCCTTCTCACCCAAAGCTTGGCACCTTGGAAGGCACAAATCTACCTGGCATGAATTTCTAGATTAAGAAAATATACACTGATGTCCTACTTGATGGCTGCTTCTGAACCTAAGAATCTGTGACACCGTGTTACAATGCAAAATAGAAAAAAAAGAAAAAAAAAGGAAAAAAAAGGGGGAAAAGAAAGCATTTACATTTATCAAATCATACCTAGAGACAGGCATTGGATTGCAGTTACAGGTTTCCAGGAGTTCACAGCGTCACAAAATAGATAAAATGGGAAACAGCCTCATCTGCTGGTTTGAGGAGACACTATCAGGTGGAATACTTTTTTTTTTTTTCCTTTCCATGTACATCTCCCAGATCTCATAGAATAAAATCTATAGGATTGAATTTTGGGTTTGTTTGTTTTTCAGCAGCAAAGCCATTTGCACACACTCCTCATATGATTGGGAGATCCCAGATAATTCAGTGAAAGGAGCAGCTCTGAATCTCCTTTCTGGCTCCTGGTTGTTAATACAGACACATCTAAAGAGATTGCTCAAAAGCTTCCCATTATTATGTTTCTTACAATTTTACTGAAGCTTCACAGTGTTTCTAAATTAGCTATTTCATGGTACTGTTTGCCAAACAAATTATTTTTGTTGTTGTTGTTTTTCTTTGTTTAAAACTTTAATTTAAAAAAAAAAGTTCTGAAATAAAATTATTGAAAAATATGCTGATTTATCCTCTTAAATTTTTAATCAAAAAGCATTAGCATTGAAACAATAATAAAGAATTTAGTGGGAAACAGTATGGGATAACAGGTCCCCCCGAGTTTAAGGATGTATTTTTTGCAGTCTTTTTAGTCTCAATGCATCAGAAGAGGTTCAAATTCAATGGAAACAAACGAAAGGAAAAACTTGAAATAGGAGTGAGGATTACAGATGGCAGCTGTAAAGATTCAGTCAAAAAGCAGAAGAAAGGAAGACAGAAGCAAATAATACAAGAAGGGCGCAGAAGCCGGAGCTGTTATTTAAGCAAATTGCATTCCAGAGGTTGGTCCTGGAACAGAATTTATCATGATGTGAAAATCATACCATAACTATTCTTTATCAAGGACACAGCACTAAACCAAAATTGCATAAAAGAATTTACAGGAGATTAGATACACTCAGAGGGAAAAAATGCCATTTCAGAATAACCCACGTTATCTGCCAAAATCTGGCTCACCAGAAATTGCTCACAGCAATTATTCAAAAAAGGAGCAGCCTAACCAGAACTTACCTGTTCTCTGTACATATATTAACCTTCCGGGACAACTCAGTGCCCCTGAGAGGTGGAAAAATTATTTATTAAAAGATCCTTGGACAAGGATCACTCTATGATCATTTAAAGTAGAAGGACAAACATACAGATCTTATCCTCTAAGTTTTTAGCCTTCTCCCAAATGCATTCCTTCCACTCTTTGAACATTTCCCAAGGGCCCTTCTGAGTTTTGAGAAAAGCCAAAATTTCCCTTTTACTTCCCATCATTCCCATCTCGTGCCCCCGCTCCCCTCGTCCACCTCCAGGCATCATTTTACCACTCTGGGCCCTTCCCACCTGGGACACTTTGCAGGATGTTTTGGTGGAACGTCAAATAATCCTGCTCCTGCATTATCACTTTACTGAGACAAGAGATCATTGGAACACTGGGACCGAGCAAAGACCTCACTGAAAACCCCACAAATAAAGAGCTTGATCTATCAGGAATTTCACTTTGTTAGCAGTAGATTTGGGAAGTGATGCTTTATTTCATAACCAGAGGTGCTGCACTTTATGAGATGTCATTTCCTTCCTGCTGGAGCATTCTTGCTGTACCATGTTCTATCAGAAGAGTCGTTGTAGCTCAGGGTTTTTGGTTATCCCTGTACATGGATGAGCTTCACAAGATCTTGACGATATTCACAAGATCCTCAAAACAGGCCCACCCATGTACACATCAGGAATAAAGTGAAATGACTGCAAACTTCCACAAGCATCATAGTGTCCTTTTGGACCACGATGCATGATATAAAGTTAATTTTCCTTTCCTACTATCAAAGTTTCAGGCCCACTCCTTCACATTACTGCCAACTTTAAATACCCGTTTGATTTCACATATATTTTAGTTTTTAATTCTTGCAGAAACCAACTAGAATATCTGGTTCTAACAAATATTCACCTTTAGCAAAAATAACCATTCTTCTGCCACCAATTTCCTGAAGAAATCATTCCAAACAAGATGTCTAAAGTAAAGGAAGTGTTACTGGTAAGTAATTTCAATTAAAACAAATGCACAGGGACCCTTTTATGTGAATGGGGAGTTTATATAATACATGACAGAAAGAGCACTGACCTACTGCTTTATTTGGTTTTATATGGAGATGTCCACAAAGGCACCAAGTGGACAACACAAGAATATAAAAAACAGTCTCTTTTCCAAAAAGTATAAACAAAGATGCAAAGAGCAGGTCCATAAATAAACCATAAGGGTAGAAAAAAATTTCCCCCAAGACTGTTAATCATTAAAAAGCTCAGCCGTGTCTTTTTGTAAAGAGGGCAGCTACCTTTAGATTTTGCATACAAGATTTTCAGTTCCTCTGTTTTTCTGCAGCACGGTGAAGTGTTTGTCAGAACACAGGATTGCAGCCTGTAAATGGTAACCCTGCCTTTCACATTGACTCTTTGGGTTACAGGTTTCCCATTCCTCTGAAACAGGGAAAACATTCAGCAGCTACTGAAAAGCGTAAAGCGTTGGTGCAACGAGGTGAGAGCCATCACTGATGCGACACACGCAGGAAAGAATAATATTGGAAAAAACTGGAAAAAACTGGAGAACAGTTAAACTACACGCACATGAATTCTGCTGTGAAAACAGTGCTTACACATTTGGGGAGAACAGAAGGAAAGAGAAACAACGCTCAGTGAATTTCAAACAAAAAGAAACAAATGCCACTTAAAGACATAAGCATATTCTCGTGGAGGGGGGGAAAAAAAAGGGTTAAAAATTGCAAACCAGGCATGAAACAGGAGACAACATTATTATAAATGAAGAATACTTACTGGGTGTCTCAGTTTAACAAGATATTTTAGGGCTACTACTTCATTGGCAGTTTTAAATAAGAATAAAACTAGCCATAGATAGGCATAAAGCTGAGATGCTGAAAATGGAACTCCAGCTTTAATTTGTTTAATTATGTGCCTGAAGCAGTGGAAATAATTCCTCACAGCAACGTGTTAAATATTTAGTTTACGAGCAGTGACCCACACCAGGAGATCAGTTATAAGAAGAACAATAAGCCAGCACTGTCACCCAAAAAAAAAAATTCAGTCTTCAGAAATATTGAAGTAACCACCAAAGGAAAAAAACTGCTGTAAAATTGCAAATATTCTAAAACTTATCAGCATAAGGGACATGAAGAAAAAAAAAAAGTAAATAGTATTTAGGATCCTGTCTGATACGCTGAATATGTTACAAGTAACTTTTTCCAAAGGCATAATTGTTTGCCCACACGTAGTTAACAAAGCTGATACCAGATCTCAGTATTCCCAACCATGGTTCCCTGTGAAGCGATAGTGGAACAGATAATTCTCTTTGCAAAAGGAGCTTCCAGGCCATTTAAAATCCTGCTGCCAGGAGGAACAGACTACAAAAGGCTCATTGCAATATTGTGTTACACTGGCCAGTCTGGTACCAAAACAGGAGCTGGAATAGGGCTGGAAAGAAATGCCCC
This sequence comes from Pomatostomus ruficeps, assembly GCA_013400735.1. Classification (NCBI taxonomy): domain Eukaryota; kingdom Metazoa; phylum Chordata; class Aves; order Passeriformes; family Timaliidae; genus Pomatostomus; species Pomatostomus ruficeps. Next base: position 56,229 of record VYZT01060213.1, on the reverse strand, counting down.
ATGGAAGCTCTGGATTCACCTTCCCTTTTTGTCCAGTGCTGGTTACTATCCCCGTTCTTACATTCATTGTCAAGATGTGGTGCCTGCCAATAAACAAACATTAATTTCTCTTCATTTCACGTTGATGCAAACGTTTAACAAATTTAATGAAAAAAGATGACGTGAAAGACAGATTCTGAAAGGGAAGCAGGGAAGGGGAAAGGGCAACAGGCACTGGTACATGATTTTCTGCTGATTTCTAATCCCAAACTGAGACAGACACACAGCCCCCTCTGGATCACAGCTAAAATGGAGCCCTTTTGGGAAGTTCAATGTCCGGTGTTTCAGCACACATTTAGAAAAAGGATCACTATTGAAGTTTGTGGAAAGAAAAGGAAATATTTTCAGCTTTCCCTGAACACACCATCGGTGCACACGTACAGTTGTGACACAACACAGACAAATTATTTTCCTTTCTGCTGAGGTGACCCACAGAAGAGCTAAAGTTTCAGCTACAATTAAATCTTCATTTGAGCCATCAGAAACTGGAAGCAGCTCCGTGAATCTAACACACAGGGCTCAATTAAACAGCGCAAGTGCCTCAAGTTCATCCAGCCCTGAGCCAAAAGGCTTTTAATGCTAAACACAGGAGGAATTCCTACAGAAGCAACAACTTAAAAAGTGTAGCATTGAGTCATTGAGAAAGGACTGTCAGAGACATTAGCTAAACATCAGTGAAAAGACTAATGATAAAATCAAGTGTTGCATAAATATCACAGTCCATGACTCTGAATTAATTTTGTTCAGCGAAACCTCCATCCATCAAAATATCCAATTCCACATCAAATGTTCTGCACTACTACGAAATTCAAGCACATATTTAATTACTCTTAATTGATGATTTAGCATGCACACGTCAACCACTTCAAAAATTAACTCACAGCCACATCAAAATATTCAATGGTCTCAGTATCAGCGCATCAGACTGTGAGGCTAAAAGAACAAAACAACCCTCTCCAACACATTTGTGCATCTTTTACCTATCCACAGGAAAAATTTGTTTACAAAACTCTTGCAGCATCCCTTAACATGCAGTCAGGAGAGATGTGACCTCTGGTATATACAGAAAAAAATCCACAGCACACTTCCCAGAAGAGAGGATTTGTATGAGTAATACATTATTTTGAGCCCTAAATAAAACATTATGTCATCATACACATTATGAGAATTCTGTTCCCATTTATTCTTGATAATCCAAATTCACAGAGTGAGATAAAGCAAGTCTAAGGGGTCAGCTTTTGTAGTAATCCATTCCAAGAATGCATAAAAGCCTGAGCACTGTAGTGGTTTATGTTCTTTTCCATCACTCCTACATGTGTCTTTACGCAAATTTAACCCTCAGGTTGCATATTTGCAACAGAAACATTCACAAAATGCTGTTTTGATGCTAATGACGTAAAAAGAATATGTAGGGGACTAGTGCAAAATGTCACCTGCACATTCATATCATACACACGTGCAGTTGTTAAAGTAGAATTCCATATAAAAACGCAGAACACTAGGAATTCTCATTAGTACTTTACTCTCCTATAAGCAGCATGCAAAATAAAGCTTAGGTCTTGTAGGTGATGTAATTTCTGGGTATTTGTAAATATTTATAAATACAGGCAAGTTCCTGTCCCTCCTCAGAGTCCCAGAGGAGGAAGCAAATTCCCTGGTGGCACTCGGTGTAAAATGAAGTTCACTAGTTTGAGGGCACAACAATCTTCCTTCTGAGCAGCATTCTCTTCTGACTACCTAAGCAAGCAGGGCCCAGACAGATCATGAAGCATTTTCTGGTAGAACTAATGACGTAAAAAGGTTTCTCGTGCATTTGTTCATTTTTCCATTCGTGTAGCAGCAAATCCTGGGAGTTACACAAGTAATGTCAGTCATCTGAGGCCAAAGTCATTAATTGATCATTGAAATGATCAATTTAAGCCCAGTTTGCCTGTCTGGGCTCTTGCCTCATCCCAAACATCCTGCAGGCACCACAGCTCCTCTGCAGAAACTGCTTTATCAAGTTCACTGTACTCACTACACTGAACTACAAATAAACAAGAATTTATCCTCTAAAACGTTCATATTGAAATGTGCTACATCACAGCACCTACAGAGACTGTATTTACTTTATATATGCATTTTTCTTTTAAAAATGCTTTTTGTTTCAAAGATGTGTTTTCATATTTGTCATATCTCCAGGATTACAAACTTATTTCTCCAAGCGAGGTATTTATTTAGCTCTAGAGATTTGCTTGAAACATGATAGAACATTTTGGTGATATAATTTTTCTTCTTCCTATTATGTTTTGAAGTTATTTTATCAACAGACATCTGCAGCTTTGTCTTTCAGTGACTTAAGACTGATTTGCTGTTTAATTTAGCTGAACAGACACTTATTGTCTTTTGCAGCTTTTATTTCTTTGGATTTTTAAGAACCACTGGGAAAAATGACTGATACAACACAGCAGCTTCTCCTAACGAGGCTGTGCAAATATTACCATCAATAATCCAGAGCCCAGTAGTTTAAGGTAATGATAAAACCAAGGTGGTCACAAATCACAATTTAATTTGCCCTCTCATTGCCTCCTGACACCTTTTAGCCATTGACAGTCCTGCTGATTGCAAACGAGGGGCAGCTGAATCTCCCTGTGCAGAGGGACTCTCCCAAGCAGAGGAAAGATCCTTCCATGCAATTCCATCTCAAAATATATTGCCCCCCCAAAAGTTACCCAAATTACAAGCTAAAATCAGTAGTTTACTTCTCAATGAAAATTTTAGATAGCCTTCTAACAGAAAGCAAAATATCACTTGTTGTTACTGGAATAAATTCACTCCCCAGCAAGAAAACCATGAAAATAAATAAGTCTATTACTCCTGTAGCATAAAAATATTACTGAGAGTGACTCTGAAACCATGAGAAATACAATTTATAAAAAGTATTAACCTTACTAGTCAAGAACCAGCACACCTCTATTACCCAAGAATACAAATCTTCCCACTCTGCCATGGCAACGTGGATCAGCCTGGAGGAATCGCACACAGCCAAAGTGATGGCTGAGTGCTGCTACACCGAGACAACATGAGGCAGAAATTAAGATTAGATCCAAATTCTGAGTCATAATTAAAGAAAATCAAGGTGAAACAGAAAAAAAAAAGCCAACCTACAGATTATTGTCAAGTTAAAAATCTGAAGGAAGCTAAAAAGGTGAGAGGAAAATTCGTGGTTCAAAGGGCTAAGAAAACCAGTTATGCAAAGGTAAGGCTCTTTTAAGATACATCAGCACTTAAATGAATTCTGGTTCTGAAAAGATGAAGATAGCAAAATTGCTAAAGTGATCAGCAAAATTCTGGAAGTGATAAACATTGCCTACCTGTATTGGATAATGTGGGTAACTTTGTACTGCATGAGGATAATGAAATAATGAAAATATACTTATGACTAGACCAGATAATATAAAAATAATAAATTTTAGAATTTCATAAGGAAAAACATGACTACAAAGTCTAGAAAAATGCCCAAGAAAGCTGCCTTAGGATATCAGTGGGACCCCAATGTCTGTTTCCATTGCATGTGGGAACAAATAGAAAATTTCTCCAGAGTAGGCATCCCAATATAAAAAAATTAACAACTAATAATTGCAGGAGACTTACAAGACTTTTAATTATGGATTAAATGTAAAAAGAAGGTTAATTAATCAGGTACTAATTCACTTCATAATAAGAAGTATAATTCAAAGGAGAACAATATCATTAATGCAAATCAACACAGAAAGCTACTGAACAAACCTGGGATTTATCCTTTGTGTGAGCAATCACAAGCACAAACGCATTATTTAGGTTTTTAGAGGGCACTTCACCTAAAACACGGGGTATTCTAGGCAAAATAACAGTGAAGAATGCATTACAGGAATTAAAAATGAGTTAAGTGAAAGGCAATATATTTTTAGCAATTTTGCCAGTACTTCTCCGTTGTTCTCAGGGAAGTGAAGCTCCCAGCACTGTCAGCGCTGGTGAACAGCAAATCGTGGTGGGAACGGAACGGTCCTGATCAGTTGGTTCACTGCATTCATTCCTTGGGAACACTTTCTCAGGCACATATTAAAAATGGAACAAGTGCTGGCAGAAAGCATGTATGTAAATCCCAGTTAAAAGAAAATTATTTATGCTCAAACTTAAAAAGCTTAATGTTTTTAATCCTTTAAATATGAGGGGGGGGAAAAAAAAAGCAAGCTTAGTTTGATTGCAATATGAAATGCTACACACTGAAAAGCCTTCCATCTTGAGGATAAGGAAATAAGGACACCAATGTTTAGAAACTAAACCTAAACATCCCAAATTTCATATTTTAATTTACCTAGCACTAAAGGTAATTGAATCTGAAACAAGTACAGACAATCCCCTTATCTCTTGAAGTTCTCATATCAAAGCCATACATCTCTGTGCTCTTAGGTCCACGTAACCAGTCAGGGGGGTGATACACAATAAGTGCAGTACAGAAGCGGTCAGGCTGTATAAAGTAACAGGACCGTCTGTCTCAGGTGGATTTTACCACTCAGATAAATGTTATGTAATTAATTTGGCAGCAAGGCAACGTTCTGGAGAAACAGGCAAATGTATGGGGTTTTTTTTCCTCTATTTCAGCTTTAGTTATCCAACAATTAACCCATCCTCATCCAAACAAGCACGCACTGATTCTTTTCCGTGTATTTTTACTGTTTCAAGGAGGCCAGCATGCAATAATCCTTCCTGCAGAATCCAAACCAGTCTGTTCTAAGTCATGGCTGATTAGATGTGGTCAGTCTCGTGTGACAAGTACGTCATTTGAAAGATGTTAAGATTTTGCCTTGTTTGTTGCAACGGCAGAACACAAAACTTATCACCTTTTAGGGAAAACACAAAGTTGATTTTATTTACCTTCTCCAACTAACTGCCTCCCTGGCTTACTACCAAGCACTGTATTCTCTCAGAACAGCTTTTGTGCTGTCAGTACATCTTTGACATTTTTTAAAGCAGTGGAATGCGGCTCTAGATGGCACAGATATCACAGTGTATTTACTTGCAGCTCAAGTGTTTTCTTTGCTTCAGTGGGTTTCGTTCAACTCCCCCGTTGTCCCCCACCTGTTTGTCTGCAGAGTGACTTCAGCTCTACACCAGGAGCTTAAATATATGAAACTTAACTTGCATTAAAGAGCCCACTCAGTGACAGACATCAAACCTGCAGAGAGCACAGCATACTGGAGACGTGATATTACATAACATCTGAAACATCCCATTGCTTAGGGGAGGATTAGTAAAAGCAGCAGAATCCGTCACGGCTGGATTAATCCAGGCTCTTCTCTGCTCTTACATGGACAGACACCAGGCAAGAACAGAACATCTGAAGAACCTGCTGCACCCTCCCTCACCTCAAACCACACCCAGCAGCTGGAAATCATATCCTGTCTCCCAAGTCATCTTCAATTCCACTTCAAGTGTTCCCCGCTGTGGGAAAACCTCCTGTTAAGCTGAACACTTCATACCCATCTTTTCCAGTGGGCTGTTAATATAATGTGCAGCAAGGCCAATTACCTTTCAAATGAAATTTAATCAAAGAAGGCACCTCACCCTTAGCAGATTTAAAGTTATTCTGTTCAATTACTGACAAATGTGTCAAAGACATCCCTTAGAGGTCCCAAGGAAATAGGATTACCTGCACTGAATATTCATCAGAGAGGAAAAGGAAAGTGTTACTCTCTCCTCAAGAGAATAAAATGACGTCGTGAGAACCGATTTCCAATCTTATCTAATAAAAAGGCAATTTGCCACCAGACCTTTAACACCCATTTGTTAAAGTAACCCAGAAACTTATTTATTGGAGTGATGGACTAGAAACGCACAATCAATTTTTACAGAGTTTTAATTACTAAGAAAATTGCGCTATGCGTTTCCTCCAGATTAAACAAATACCACTAGACAAGCCTGCCTCCGAGATAATAAGCAAACAGCAAGAAGCAAGCCACAGCTTTTTCTAAGGCAAACAAAGAAAAAACCTCTTTGTGAGCTGGAGTTCTGCCCTTTCCAGTTTGCCCAGACTTGTCCCTTCCCTCGCTGTATGTTCTACCATGTTATTGACATAGCACAAGGAGGGGTTTTTTGCTGACATACTCACACCAGACAAAGCTCCCTTTCATCAAGTGTTCAACCGTGCTCCAACATCAGGCTACAGAAAACAGCAATGCCAGGCAGCCTTCTATGGCTGGATTAGAAACCACTGCTTCTTAGAGAGGAGGAATCACAGTATCCCTAAATTAAATCCTTTACTGGGATATCAACACTAAGAGTCTCCACATAAACCAGCAACACAAAGTTCTGTTATTGCATCTGATCTACTGTATTTGATATTTTTACTAAAACTTGTGCCCAACTGGTATTAGAGACCCTGACAAAAATAACAAACTCAAAGCCAGAAACAGCAGGGTTTACCTTCCAGAAAAGCCAAGGTAGTTACAGCATTGGTGATCATTTTCACTCGAGATTCCTACATGGTGTTAAGTTGTAGTTTTAAACCCAAACTCCATTTCCTAATAAACTCAAGCTGCCTTTTTTTTTTTTCTGCAATAGACCAAATATTAGAAAAGTACCTTTGCTTCCATTCAGTACCAAAAAACCCACCAAGCTCTGCACAGATTATTCAGGTGGAGACAGGCAGCCAGCAAGCTTTCCCAAAACTGAGTGTTTTGTTGTGATCTGAAATAAAGATGGATGTTCACAGCTACACCTCTTCAACTACAAAGCTTTCTGCAATTACTAGAAATGAATGGAATAAGCTTTGAGAGCAATGTTAAAAGCCTGAGAGAAGAAAAACAAAACAAAACAAAACAAAACAACCAAAACAAGTGAAAAGCATTTTAAGCAAGTCTTTATTCTTCTACTCCCACAACTAGAAATAACAAGACTAATTCCCCAATTCTTTTTGCTAAAACGTTGGGGTGTGATGGAATCCAGCCCTCAAAGAAATGCATGCTTTGAAAAAGGAAAATAAAGAGTTGTTTTTGTGATTTGTGCCTCACAGTCAAACTTGAATGACCCTGAGAGAAGTCTGTGCAGACAAATCACTGGAAAGATTTATGTGCAGTTTGTTAGATCTTTGTCCCACCCCCCTTTGTGTTATTGCTCTGCAAATGGCAGATTTTCTTTTTTTTTAGCAAGTACTAATTTGGACTAAAACCCATCATAAAGAGTGCTACAATATTGCTTTTTATTACAAATAGCCAAAACTTTTCCGAAAATATAAATGTGTAAAACAATCCACCGACTGTACAGTGCATTTACAAGACACAACCCAGAAAGGAACATGCAGTGTAAAGAACTGCTTTATACATTAGCCCTTGGCCACGAAGAACTTGGCAGTACTACCACGACTTTAATGACTATAGGGTGAAAAGAAGAATTAAAAACGAAAAAAGCTCAGTTACATATAACTTTACCACGAGGTTGGGATACATACAACATCGCACAGGGAAGAGTTGTTTTTAACTAGAAACCGTCATCATGTTGTAACTCTTGGAAGGGCTGGATCTGCCAATTCTCCACTCCTCCTTGCAGCTGGTCCTGCTCTCCAGCTGTTTGGCCGCCTTCGCCCCAGGCTGGGGGCTTTCGTAGAGCACACAGATAGACCCATCCTCGCCTATGCGATAGGACACTTCGAAGGGGTCGACCCACAGTGTTAATTCGCTGGGTAGGAGCTGGAAGAGCCTCTCGTGGCTCAGTCCGATCATCCCCGCCGCCTTTCCTATCAAGGGGTCCATCTTATGGTTGATCCTGATGCAGCGGTAGCCGGAGCCCTTGGAGGGCACCAGAGGGAACCAGTGGTGCTTGTAGTGCTCTGCGGGAGGGAACAAAGAGGAGCTTCAGCGCGGGGCTGCCTCCGCCGGACCCCCGCGGGATGCGGGAGCGATGGAGGGGGCGCGGGGAAGGGATGGAGGGGATGGAAAGAAGGGATGGAAGGAAGAGATGGGGGGTGCCCCCCCGGCACTCACCGCGCATCGCCTCCTGCAGGCACTCGCGGAAGCACCGCAGCTGCTCCTCGCTGACCCCGCCGGCGGCCCGCAGGAGGCGGGTCACGAACGCGGCCGCCGTGGAGATCTCGGTCCTCATGTCCGCCCCGGCCCCGCTGCCAGCGCCGCCCGGCCCGGCCCGGCCCCCGCGGCCGGGGGCGGCTNGCTCGGTGGCAGCGGCTGAACGCGGCCCCCCCGGCCCGGCCCTCATCGACCCAACGGAATTAACGGCGGAACGCGCGGCCGCTCCGGCTCCGCGCCGCCCCTGCCCCCCAGGCCCGCCCCAGGCCACCGGCGGCTCCTCTCAGACCACCACGATTCCAGGCAGACATCGCCTTACCCCCGCCTTGTTCCCTTGTCCCTCTCGTTTCTCAGGACCCAACACAAACAGTCCAAAACAACCCGCCCCCCCCGTCTCAGACACAACTCCGAGGTCGTCCTTTAAGTGTGGGATTTCCTTTCCTTCCACGCGCAAATGACAAAACTCTTGATATTTGTCCCAAACCCAGACTACTCCTCTCCTAACCAGCTCTCAGGTCTGGATCAAGATGCTGTTTTGTTAGAACAAATTTTCACTGAAGTCCCATTTGCATTTCAGTACCTCATACTTTAGGAATTAAGCTAAAAAATCAATCTTCTGGTACCTGGACTGATTCAGTCATCCACTCACTTCAGTTTTGATTTTTCAGTGTTTTGAGAATCAGAACACAAAACTCATTCATGTCCAGGTTCATTAAAATAAGGGACAAAGAAACCACACTTGCACTGGAGTTATGGAATTCTTGCTAGCATTGAGAATAAACATACCAGCAAGAGCACTAAGAACTGTCCAAATCCAGACACAAGTTATTAAACTTGATGCTTAATTATGCTAAAGAGCTTGTCCTTTCCACGGTGTGTGTGCCCATATGAATAAATGCACAAATTCCCAGTTATCTCAGTGACTTTACTCTAGGTCAGTCAGACAAGATTCTGTTAAAGCCAGAACAGACATTAAGGGTCCTGGCTTTAACTTGCTTGTGAGAAACTAAAGTAATGATCAGAGTAGAAAGCAAATGAGGCAAACAAATGAAAGGCAGCTAAAAGCATTGCAAGAGTCAAATGGTGATGCTAAAAGTGCTCTCATGGATTGAGGTCTGGCACCTGGATCCATTAGTCCTAAGTGGAACATCCAACTGAACTAATAAAAATTCTGGCCGTAAAAATCAAAAGATGCCACAGTTGCCAGGTAATGCTGAAGTCACACTTTGAATTTGTTCTCCTCGGGGAGTTTCAGATTTAAAACTCGATGTAAGCAAGACAGAGAAGGATAAGAAATCAGCAGATATGTAACTGTTTGACTTCCATCCCCCTGCCCAAAAATGATTCCACAGACAACAGTATTTGAAGCAAATTCTACAGCTCAGACTTACTTTGTTGTTATTCTGATCCTCTGCAAGTCATTTTCTCTTTAGCACAAACACCTGGAGGAGAGGAAAACTGAGTCAGTGTCTTGGTTTATCGTGTTAAAAATAAAGTTTGTGCAAGTGTTCTACCATTCTGTTTTTCCTCAACTTCAGCTAGAGGACAAGGAGAAAGTAAAACGGAAGGTATAACACTCAAACAGTATACTGGTATTTAAAAGCAGCAATAATAAAAAATAGTAATGATATCAGAATCCTATTCATTTATTTAAAAAAATCCCAAAAAACCCAAAAAACCCCAACAAAAACAAAACCCAGATTTAAGACTAAGTAATGTCCAAATCAAGTTCCTTTTAGCTTGCTTAAATTAAGGTCCCAGTACATGTCTCTACAAACATAAGCAGTGGAAACAGAGCACTAGAAATTGCAAGGAGAGGTTTTAAACTGAGCAAGCAATTTTGGTTTTACTTCATCTCATCGAAGCATCTCTCTCTAAACATGAAGAAATAAAACCATTCTTAAAAGCAAGAACTACCTTCTCTTTATGGCTAGACTACAAAGACAAGCATGATATTACCATTCCCACAAGAGGGAGAAAAAAAATAATCCCAAACATAAATAACGGTACCTTCAGCAATTTAAGCATCAAATCCATCCGCAACTTCCACAGTTGGGTACATAATTGATAAAACACAACTTCTTAGAGAAACAAAAATAAAACCTTTTAGCACCACCTCAAAACTAAAGGGCTCCAAGTGCAGGTTCTCTCTGAGCCTGCCTGTTTTCTGTGCACCTGAGCTGTGCAGATGCAGCTCTTCCCACCTGCTGATTCCATTGGGATCACCTGCAGCTGGGAACAATGACCCTCAGGGCGTTCTTTGGGCCTTACTGGCTGCTCACAGACTGCTCATGCAGTGCCTGGATAAAGAAAATTACA